>JAJTWR010000305.1:420000-425000 GCA_021613335.1 Whitmania pigra
TTATCTTCCTACTTTGTGACACGAAGTGGTAAAACCACGCATCAGGTTACAGACGATGACGATGGCTGGCAGATCCTGGTAACGACAACTAATACCAATACTTTGTGTCGCTCAGCTCGTGAAGTTGTCGTATCACAACGTAATCACCACGACAACGTGTTGCAACAGTAACAATAGCAACAATAACAATTTTAATGTTCGTTCACACGGCAACAACCGCAACAACGATATGATGTGCATTTATATGGCATCACATGTACCGGTCTTATGGCATTGGCACAATGCACTCAAAAAATCAACCAAATACAAATACACAACCTTGAGGTCCAAAAAATCAGCTAAATACAAATATACAAAAAATACCTCGAGGTCCATGTTGACCCTGATGAGGGGTCGGGTGCTCGGGAAGTTGAAGACGTTGAGGATGGTGGCCACGAGGGCTTCGTTTATCCTCGGGTGGCCGTGGAATTGGGGAACGTTCCTGAGCAGGCAGGACACGCCACCTATCTGAGAAGCCAGGTACGGGTCCTGGATGACTGAGGAGGGGTGTAAATCAACGAGCATGTGAGGGAGTTATGAGTGAGCGAGTGATTGATGAATGGATGAATGAGTGGGTAAATAGTTGATTGGGTGGATGGATGACAATTCAGATGGAAAATGAATGTGAATCTTGGATAAATAAATGAATAAATGAATGAATGAGCAAACAAATGAACTAGTGAATTTGTGAATGAATGATGGGCTGGACAGGTGAACTTGGGATTAATGTGCAGACGATCAAAAACAAACGGATCATCCCAGACGATTGAAAACATTTAAACAAGTAAACAACAACATTTCTTTTTAAATGAATCTTCACCTATGAGCGAGATGCAGGCCATCAAAAGTTGCAATGATAATGATCATGAAGTGATGATGACGATGATGAAGATGACGATGATGATTATAGTTATGGCAACAAATAATGTGATGATTAGTAGTCATCTACAGTGAAGGTGGTGATGATGATGATTGGCGCCACAAAAGAGGCCTGCATGGATGCAGGCCAAAAAAAAGTTGCTGGGGAGAAAAAGAAACGGTTAAAAATTACTCTTTTTAAGTACTCAACAAAACATCGGCCCATATTTTTTAGACTTAATAAAAACATGAAAACACAAAAACCGTATAAAAAGCGAAAAACAACGACGACAAAAAAATTATATTCGACAAAAAAAACAAAAAAAAAACCGAGCCAATCGAACGCAGGAGAAGAAAAAATATTCGCACTTTCGGGTCGTCGCCGCACGAGATGTCGATTCGAAGATTATGAAGCATAATTTATGATAATGAGATAATTAAATAACCTAATTCGCAGATGGTGGAGAGGCAGACGTTGAAAAGCTTGTCCTTCACAATGAAACCGTCGTTCGCCACCGAAACGACACTGTTCAGGAGCGACACGAACGACGTCCGAGGAACCGGGAGGATGCCCGAGCTGCCAAAACTCGAAGACGGGGAAGACGTCGGTCGAACCCCCGTGCCATGCGGGGGATGGGTCTTCCGGGGAGATCTTAATTCCGGGTCCTTCGAACCGATCGACGGCAGATGTTCTCGTGGGGAGGAAGACGGAAAGGACGCGTCGAAGGACGACGACGAGGGCGACTGGCATCCGTCGTCCGAGGGAACGGGAAGGACCACCGAAATGATCCGGCGGATCAGCCGCAGGGCATTCGTTCTTTCGACCTCGTTGTTCAAGCACAAGTCCAGAGATCTGGAAATGGAAAACACTCGATGCACAAATGGAAAGATGTTGTGGTGATTATATCGAGTGGATTATATTGAGTCGTTTAACTTGTGATTTTAAACGAATTGAAGTTGATTAGTTTTGAAATATAATAATTTATTAGTAAATGGATACTATGTTAGCAATTCGATGATTATAAATGTAGAAGTAACTCTTGACTGGCTGAATAAAAATAATTTGGATAATAATCAAGATTTATAATATTACAATCGATATGATCAACATATTTATAATGGTCATGTGTGCATATTTTATTAATGTCCATTTCACAACTGGATGATTAGGATGAATTATAATGATCAAGATGTTTTATAACATAACAATTGATACAACCAACATATTATAACGGTCATTATTTACTGAGGTTCCTCTGACGCTATGCGCATGCCTCCCTATAAATTAATTATTATTGTTATTATTATTATTATTATTATGCGCATGCCTCCCTATAAATTAATTATTATTGTTATTATTATTATTATTATGCGCATGCCTCCCTATAAATTAATTATTATTGTTATTATTATTATTATTATGCGCATGCCTCCCTATAAATTAATTATTATTGTTATTATTATTATTATTATTATGCGCATGCCTCCCTATAAATTAATTATTATTGTTATTATTATTATTATTATTATTATGCGCATGCCTCCCTATAAATTAATTATTATTGTTATATTATTATTATTATTATGCGCATGCCTCCCTATAAATTAATTATTATTGTTATTAGTATTATATTATAATAAGACAATAATTACAATGTAACCACCTGACTACAAAATAATGGAGGTGCAGTGAGAAGAAAGATTGGACGACTTCGATGTCCGAGCAGAAGTATCTCAGGGCACGAAGGGTGGCTGCCCTCAACTCCTTGACCTTGCTGAATAATCCCACCTGTAAACTGGGTCGAAAAAGTGGGTCAAGTGTGAATTAATTTCGTTAAGTGTGAATTAACTGCGTTAAGTGCGAATTAATTGCATTATGCCGGCATGTCGTCAGGTAGATTTAAATAGTTCTACAGACTTAGGGAAAGCTGAGATAACTGATGCGATTGATAGCTCGTCAGCAGCGTAATGACAAAAGATTTTTGTTTATTCATTTGCACCCTCAATAACTTGTTCGAAAACATGTGTAGGCCTCACAAATTATGCTCAATCAACAGGGTTATGTTGGCCATTTTTACTCTTATTATTGAAATTAATATTATCCCAATAGGCAAAGCAGGCATTAATTAATTAATAAATTAATTAAAGGCAAGTAATTAAATAGAAACAAAGCATCTAATTTCACGACGAATCATCCACGACCGCTTTGCAACTTTAACGGTCAAAAAATTTAAACCGTTGCACGAACAAACGAAAACTCTCTCCGAACCAGACGAGTATTTGGAGCTTGGTGAGGGAAGTTTCGACGGCAAACCTCTCTCGAAAGTAGAACTTGACGAAGATGTTGTAGTAAGTCAACTTTCTTTGGCTAGAGATGCTTGGGCTATTGATGGCTGTCAATATCTCCTTCAGAATCTCACTGGGTGCTGGATAAAATGACAAAAGAAATAGTAATTAGTATCAATTAATTAGTCAGTAGACCTGATGTTGCAATATCCATGTTGAAAATGTTTAATATATAATAGCAGAAAAAATATACAATAATAATAATGATAATAGATTAAAGTTAAGCAGTTAGATTATCAGATTATTACTTTGTAACAGTAATAGTTGATGAAGTTGAAATGCATAATCTTGGACCATGTTACATTATGTTGTGTCTGGTTATGTTCCAACATTAATGACCCTAATTACAAGAATGTGCTCATCACATTGATTTTGTAGGTGCACTTTACAATATTAACAATAACTGTAACAAATCATAAAGAAGTAATCATGTCAACTTGTTGACCATCATTCGCCACCAACTTTTAGAATAGTCAATCTTGACCATTTCATCCTCACTGCGCTGCCTTCCTGCAATTAGATTGTAAAGCAAATTTTAAATTTTAAAGTTTAAACAGATTCCAAGACGATTCAAAAGAATAAATTATAATAAATTATGCATCATAATTAGCAAATCAATTGTCATCGGCAGTCCTAAACATCATGGGCAATGCAATCGCAACGCGTATGAATGGCAAAACCGGCTTCTAAACAGAACGAACCTTTGGTGTGTAATTTTGACAGCTTCATGGCAAGTCACCAGCTACTTTCGACTTCTACTCAGCATTAATTAGACACAAAATGACTTCCAATTCTTGCAAATTTACACTAAAATCCCAGCTAATTCGGACGCATAAATAGAAAAACAAACGAAACTGGGCCGAACACCTTAAGCGACGAAAACTACATGTAAATAACGACAGACGTCTGGATAAATAAACCGCAAATAACCGTACGAGCAGCAATTAGATTAATTAGGTCATGTTCGTAATCAATTTATTTTTTATAATTAATTTTAATCAATTCTCGCCGCTTAGGCTGGTCGCTTCTGACTAGTTTATATTTAGTCAAAAGTACTCGTTAGAAGCTGAATAGATGATATGTTCGCCAGATGGCAGGAGTAAATATTCTCAAGTTATTCGAAAGATGGCGTATTAGGTTTTTAAATTCAGGAGATATTTATTTGAGTGAATGAATGAATTAACTTATTGAATTTGAATTATTACGCGAATGAATAAATGAAATCAACAAGCCGTTGATCTGCAAATACGTCCACGATTTGTAACTATTTCAGAGTTGTAATCTTCTCTTGTAGTAAAACAAATTCAATCATATTTTGTATTTTCTTAAATTCCAATTTAAAAACTTTTAAACCATTGGATCAACAGGAATATCTATGTACATATCCATTTTATCCACAGATTCCAGGCCGAAATAAATCGAATTAAAACTCGTTGTAAGTTAGGTTTGGCAATTTATTCCAAACGCCGCAAAAAAAACGAAATCACAGCATAAGGATGACGGCAACAACTCGCTACATTGACAATCGCACACGTTGACAATCGCACACCCATCAGCAACCACCATCCTTGTTCAGGGTGACTGGACGGGGCTAACGATTTTTTGTTTATTTAACGCACATGACGTAACTGGGTCAATAGGTCCGGTAAGAATTGATAATTAAAAAGTTATTTATTTTAAAATAATTGTATTTTAATTAGAAAAGATAATAGAACTATAATAGAAACATTTTCACTGTAAATTCTTTCAACAAGTTT
>JAJTWR010000305.1:430000-437500 GCA_021613335.1 Whitmania pigra
ATCCACTCATCTGTTCATCCACCCCTATCTCTTCCTTCACACATCCATCACTCGATGAACCCATTGCATCCACATTGTCTGACTTTGGGACACACCATCCCCTGCTTTAACTCATATTATTTGTTTGGGGGGGAGTGATGGAAGGGTAGGTTGGTGGGAGGGTGGGTTGTTGTCTGTGGTTGATGGTCACGAATGACGTGGAAGTCGAAAAATTGACTCTGAAATGTATTTATGACCTCGTGTTGAAAAAAATCTTTCTTTGCCTTTTGTATGTTTTTGTATATTTTTATTTATTTTTATTTATTTGTTTCAAATTGTTTCAAATTGTTATTTATGCTTCGCTTTTTGATGATTGTCGTCTTGTTTCGAACGTCAACAGAGGACACAAAGAAATGTTTGTTTTGTTTGTAAACAGGTTTTTATTATTCGTTTCATTTTTTTGCTTACACGAGTGAAATATGTTTGAAATATGAAATATGTTGCCATGGAAACATGGAAACATGGAAACATGGAAATGCTTCACGAACTTTCAAAGATTTCTGGAACATCAAACATTCTTTTTGCTTCAAAATCGCTTTTCTATTTATTTTTTTTCTATTGATGTATTTATTGCCATAGAATTTTTTTTAATTTATTTTTTAATAATAATAATAATATAATAATATTAACAATAATAATAAAAATATTAGTAATAGATTTCTGCTGTTATTTCTTAAATAAATAAATATCTGGTATTGACGTCTCAAATAAACATTTCCTGTTTCATCAAAATGGTGAATGATATTCATGTTGTATGTTGTTTGTGTATGGATGTGGATTGACTGATGAGATAATGATAGAAAGAAGGATGAATGGATGGATGAATGAATGGATGGATGGATAGATTACGGAAGACGAAGATGATGGCCAGTGTTGTATGGAATTATCGATCGAGTGCTGAATGAAGGTGGAATGAATGTATCTTCTTCAAAGGTTGAACGGATAAATGGATAGATGGATGGATGGATGGATGGAGTTATGAATAGATGGATGGATGGATGGATAGATGGATGGATGGGTGGATGGGTGGAGTTATGAATAGATAGATGGGTGGATGGAGTTATGAATAGATAGATGGATGGATGGAAAGATGAGTGGATGGAATGATGGATGGTCTCACAGAGAAATAACGGAGTTAATGGCAGAGTGGCGATGGATTAATTCAACAACGCAGGAGTGAATGCATGATCGATTGATTGAACCATCGACTGACCGACGAATGAAAGAATGAATGAATGAACGCATGAACAAATGAATGAATGAATGCATGAATGAATGAATGAATGAATGAATGAATGAATGAATGAACAAATGAACAAATGAAAGAATGATGAATGAATGAATGAATGAATGAATGAATGAATGAATGAATGAATGAATGAATGAATGAATGAATGAATGAATGAATGAATGAATGAATGAATGAAATGAATGAATGAATGAATGAATGATGAATGAATGAATGAATGGAATGGAACAAATGACCAAATGAAAGAATGAATGAACGAACGCATTAACAATGAATGAATGAACAAATGAACAAATGAAGAATGAATGAACGAACGCATGAACAAATGAATGAATGAATGAATGAATGAATGAATGAATGAATGAATGAATGAATGAATGAATGAATGAATGAACAATGAACAAATGAATGAGTGATGAATGAACGAAAGACGAAAAGAGAAGAGGAAATAAAGGAGTACAGAAATCATTGTTCCGATGGTGAAGTCATAGAGGAATACGGGAACATCACTCGCTTAATCCTTCCTAACTACGTTCTTCAAACTCCGTCCACTGGAGAGACGGTGACTGCGGAGGAGAGAAAAGGCGGATGGACTGACGGAATGACCTGGAAGAGTGGATGAAGAAATGCGGAAGAGGATGATGAAGGAGATGAAGGTCATCCTTCATTTTGCCGCGCTAATAGACGTCTTAAGCAGGCGTATAACTCGGGACGTTTAAAATCGAAACAACAACAATCCGAGTCACGTGAATTTTTTTGTTGTTGATGAATGATGATGTTGTGGTTGTTGTTGTTGTTTGTGATGTCATACTGATATTCGCTTCTTGTTTTCTTGATGTTTTTGTCGTCAATTGTACTCTTGAAGCTATTTTTCAAATTCACATAAAATGACAAATGATCAACGAGGAGATACAAGGAAATACATAATAATAAGGAAATATTTAAAAATTAATGATTACACTGAGTCATAACTTTGAGACACAATCATCTTTCTAACAACATCTCCGAAATTCAAACCATTCTGTTCATGCTGATAAAAAGATATAATTATTTGCAATTAATATTTATAATTAAACAATAATAAATCGTAATTATTCGCAAACGTAATTTCAAGAGGGAAATATTTTCCCAGAGTAAATAGGCATCTTCATCAAATATCGCCCAAGAACGTCATAATTTTCCGTTCTGGGGTGAGACGCGGTCAGCTTACTTCATTTATGAAAAATTTTTGATTGGTTGTCCCCTGCTTTGTTATGATTATTATTATTATATTATTATTATTAGATTATTATTATCATTATTATTATTATTATTATTTATTATTATTATTATTATTATTATTATTATTATTTATTATTATGATTATTATTATTATTATTATTTTATTATTATATTATTATTATTATTATTATTTATTATTTATTATTATTATTATTATTATTGGGGTTGTTGTTTTTTGCTATTATATTAAATTATCGATTGATATGAAACATTTGTAAAACATTTTCGTTCACACTTATTTTCGCTTTAAGACGATAATTATTATTATTATTATTATTATTAATTCCAATATTTGTTTTTGTATTTATGTTTCAAAATGACAAAAAGTCGCGATAAAAATTTTATTTCTAAAAAAAAATCTTTTCGTTAATATTTTTCTATTCATTTAAGCCTTTGCTGGAAATGACTGACTGAAAAAAACGGTGACGACGACGACGATGATGAGCGCCTAATTTTGGCGCTAGGACACCAAATTAATAGGACAATTCGTCACTGGACATCCACAAGAAACAGTACCGACTGGAGGATACTCAGTAATTATTTAATTTAATTTAATTATTTAATTTAAATATTTAATGTAATTTAATTGTTTAATTTAATTTAATTATTTAATTTAATTTAATTAAACGACACGAATGTCCAAGTGACAATCTCAAACTGCAGTAAATAAAATCAAACATATCATCATTAAATTAATAATTAAACATATCATCACTAAATTAATAATTAAACATATCATCACTAAATTAATAATTAAACATATCATCACTAAATTAATAATTAAACATATCATCACTAAATTAATAATTAAACATATCATAGCGTCATCGACCTATAAATATACTATCTGGAACTCCTGGAAATTTCCAGATTCTCTGGAACTTTCTAAACTTTCTGGAACTTTCTCGAAGCTCAAGTCATATTTCCACCAGATTGACAATCCACACATTCCATACCACGTACACTCACATCAAGCGTCATGTTAGGAATGGTATCTGGGTAGGGTTTTAGGGACGACCATGGCTCCAATGATGGGTAGTATTTCAAATCAAATGATTTAAAATCGCGAAATAGATTCCTTTTTGTTATTATGTTCATGATTTCTTTCTTATCTAAAAATCACGAAATCATTTTAAAATATATAAATTTTAAACTAAAGTGCTTAATTTATTTACATATTATTTACTCCCACCTATCCCAACTATCCACATATCTTACTTCTAAGCATGTTAAAATGAATGATTTTGTCTTAGTCCGATTATTGAGTCGTATTTAGGGATCTTTTAAGTTGAAATATTTTTTATTGCCATCATCATCATCATCATCATCATCATCATCATCATCATCATCATCATCATCATCATCATCATCATCATCATCATCATCATCATCATCATCATCATCAATCATCATCATCATCATCATCAGCATCATCATCATCAATCATCATCATCATCATCAAATCATCACATCATCATCATCATCATCATCATCATCTCATCATCATCATCAATCATCGTCGTCGTCGTCGTTCCTACCATCATCACCATCATCATACCTACCTACCACCTCTACCACACCTACCACCATGGCGATACAGTCGCCAGTTCATTATGCAAAAGAGATTCCCTCGAGATTGGCTTCCATTCGTCTGCTCCACTCGAAGCGGGACTTAATTAACGGATTTCTTCGATCTCCCATTGGTTGCAAATTATGACGTCATAGCCGCGCCTAAAAACGTCGGAGAAGGCGGTTGGCCGTTATTTCCGCTGCAAATCTCTTGTGGTGAGAGGACGACGACGAGATGTTGTTGATGATGATGATGATGATGATGAGGATGATGATGATGATGATGATGATGATGATAATAATTATTATTTTTTGATCGTTAATGAAATGATGACTGAAGCGACGACGACGACGATGATAACACTGGGCCGACAACCCATTGGTTGGCCATTTTTTCATTTTCTTCTTCGTCACGTGACGGCGCATGCGTGAAGAACGTTAATGTCGAGATTTCCGCTCCACGTTTTGATCTGCTCGCTCTTAATCTCCGCTGAGGCTGATTTGTTTTGTGCGAGAACAACAACAAAAACATCATCAACAACAACAACAACAATAACAACAGCAAAAAACAACATCGTCATTGTCAGGATCATCAACATCATCATCATCGTCGTTATCATCATCATCATCATTATCGTCGTCGTCACCACGAGCATGCGTCATCTAATCAATATTCACAAAGCATTAAGTACTCCGCTCCGTAAGCGACATCGGCCACGTCAATATTCTAATGAGGACAGCGACACTCAGACATCACTTAAGACGTACTGAGAGATACCCAAACAAACTTAGAGACACCCAGGTTGCCTAATTCAGCCACAACTTTTGAATGCAGAGGTCCAAATGTCCTCAACAGAGGCACGGGCGTGAACCCAGTGGACGGACCCCGGGCTCATTGAACCGTAACGGACGCATTGATATTCAAACAGTCTTCGGCAGAGACAGGCAGACAGACGGGAAGAAACTGAAGGAAATAATTGAAGGTAATTCGGAGATGAAACTTTGATCAGTAGACAGAATTCCCCAGTCGACTTTGATGATGAAGGAATGATGATGATGATGATGATGAGGATAAGATGATGAATGATGATGAGGATGATGATGATGATGATGATGATGATGATGAATGATGATGATGATGAATGATGATGATGAGGATGATGATGATGATGATGATGATGATGATGATGATGATGATGATGATGATGATGATGATGATGATGATGATGACGATGATGATGATGATGATGATGATGATGATGATGATGATGATTATTTTATTATTATGATATGCTGGTGATTATGATGACGCTGGCGACAATGCTTTGTCTTCTGCTCAACACGTCGAGCACCAACTAGGACAACAACAACAGCTCCAGCCAACAATGGGCGCCACATAAACAGACGTAAAATCGGTCGCCAATGGTCTCGGCTGAGGTCGGCAAACAGCGGGAAAAGTTGGAATTAATCCCGCCAAAACGCAACCCTGCCAGACGATTATCGTTGTCGCGGAATGAGTGAAACACCAAACTCATTGGGTTAGGATGGGGATAAAGTGGTTTGTGAATTGTTGAAAATTAGAAGGAACTTGAAATAAAAAGAGGAAAAAATTGGTGGCTGGGTAGGTGGAAGGCTGACAGGGGGGGGGGGTGGCTGGGTAGGTGGAGGGCTGACAGAGGGGGGTGGCTGGGTAGGTGGAGGGCTGACAGGGGGGGTGGCTGGGTAGGTGGAGGGCTGGCAGAGGGGGGTGGCTGGGTAGGTGGAGGGCTGGCAGAGGGGGGTGGGTGGGTAGGTGGAGGGCAGGCAGAGGGGGGTGGGTGGGGTGACCGAGAGAGGGATTTCAAAGCATGACTTCAGATAAGCCCGCAACGACTCTCCGGTGTATAATATGCAATTTATGGCTGGCTTCGGTCATAGCCACAACTCTGTTTCTGATGCCGGATTTGCTGCAATGGTGGAAATGCTTTTGGGTAAATTTTTGGGGAACTAGCAGGATGTTTGAGGATGGTGATGGCTGTGATGACTGATAAATGGTGAATCCTTACTTGGGGGAAATTGGTAAATTCGAGATGAAATTGGTGATGATGGTGATCATCAAGAAATCACCATGGTGATCTTATGGTGAACATTATATCGTTTTTTTTTATTCATTTTCCTTTCAGCCCATCAGTCTTTTGATGATTCTGCGCTCCATAGTCAGTCATGATAGTAGTTCTCGTAAGGAGCTCCCTGATTGGCTGCTCGAATCCACGCTTGAGTGAATTCCTGTTTCCATCTTTTTTTCACTTTTTTATTTAGTTTTTTGACGGAAAATATGAAATGATGATGATGATGACGACGACGACGACGATGATGATGATGATGATGATGATGATGATGACGTCAACAATAAAAACAAATCTTTAATTATTAAAAATCACTAAAACCGTTAATACATATCGAGACATTTAATTTAATATTAATGCTTTATTTATTTCTTATTTTAAACGAGTTAAATTGTAATAGTTATTAAGTAAATAATAATAATGATAATAACAAAATTAACAAAATTAACAACAATAATAATAATAATAAGAATAATAATAATAATATAATATAATAATAATATAATAATAAGAATATAATAATAATATAATAATAATAATAATAATAATAATAATAAGAATAATAATATAATAATATCATAATAATAATAATAATAATATAAATAATAATAATCATAATAATATATAATAATAATAATAATAATAATAATAATCATAATAATAATAATAATAATAATAATAATAATAATAATAATAATAATATAATAATAATAATACTAATAATAATAATAAAAATCTAATAATACTCTTCTTATTATTTTCATATTATTATAATATTACTTATTTTAAGATTATTATTCTTCTTTGATATTCCAAGGAGACACTCGCATATAATGACCAATCACCTATGATCTTCATTATCAGAGGCGTCATGCCGACCGAATAACTATATCGGAATGACGAATGGAGGGCTTGCTGAGTGGGTAGGTGGGTGGATGGTTTAGTGGGTGGATGGATGGGTTGGTGGAAAGGTGGGTAAATGGCTGGGTAAATGGCTGGGTTGATGGTTGAATGGATGACAGTGAGTGAATGGATGTGTAGATGGACGGTTACCTGTTAAGTAAATAGATCGATTATTGGATACGTCGATGGATTGATGGATGAATGAATGAATGGATGGATGAATGGATCTATGAATGGATGAATGGACAGAGCATCTACAAATGATTGGAAAGAAATAGGAAAAATGTGACAAGTCGAAAATGGCGACTTAAGAAAATTTGAAGACAGAAATCACTGCAGACGAGTTGAGTCCTA
>JAJTWR010000305.1:442500-452500 GCA_021613335.1 Whitmania pigra
TATCTCTATGATATTTTTTTTGAAATATAAATAACAACAAAGTCACGTGACCATGACGCGTCCAAGTGCCATAGAGACGCATTTCCAGTCAACCTGGGAGGTCGCTTGAGGCATTGTTCCAGCAAGTTAGAAGCAACCTTAATAATAATAATAATAATAATAATAATATAATAATAATAATAATAATAATAATAATAATAATAATAATAATAATAATAATAATAATAATAATAATAATAATAATAATAATAATACTAATAATAATAATAATAATAATAATAATAATAATAATAATAATAATAATAATAATAATAATAATAATAATAATAATAATAATACTAATAATAATAATAATAATAATAATAATACTAATAATAATAATAATATAATAATAATAATAATAATAATAATAATAATAATAATAATAATATAATAATAATAATAATAATAATAATAATAATAATAATAATAATATTCTATTGACATCAATGCTAATATTAATCGTAAATTTGTTTTTATAATACATGTTATTAATATTTAAAAAAAATATTTTTGTAATAATGTTAATAATTTTTATTCTTACAATGATATATTTTTTATTGTTGTTGTAGTTTTGTCCCTGTTAAAAGGTTTAAATTGAATTAATTAAAAAAAGACTTGTAAAATCCTCAAGAAATTATTTCCGCACATGTTGCACTCCACTTCCAGCATGATGATGATGATGATCATCATCATCGTTGTCGTCATCATCTGCTTCTTCGTCTTCACCTTCAAAATCATTATTCGTACTAGAACATTTTATACACACAGAAATACTAACTCACACACATACACAAACACACATGCAATCACACACACATACAAACACGGAGAGAGAGAGATAGTTGAAAGAAAGAGATAACATGTGGAGCAGAGAGAGGGTTTGCGTTAAGAAATATACGGTATCTCCGCGTGCTTGATATTGGAGTCATGCAGTCAACATTGTGGTCATTTTTCATTACCATCCCCTCACCTATTCACCATCATCTCTCTCTCCAACACCAGTCCACCCTAGTGGGGGCGGGGCCGAAAATCCACGGGTCGGGTGAGGGACGGAAATGGGCGTGGCTTGCCCTAAGTCGATGCAATCGCTTATTCCGGGCAATTCCAATTAATCGTGTTGAAATTATTCCATGTTATTATTCTTAGTATTATTGTTATTATTATTATTATTTATTTTACTTAATTTTTTTATTGATTATAGTATGATTATAGTATAGTATTTTGAAGCAGTTAGATGCTTAATAATTAAAAGGGGAAATTAAACTGATAATTGAATTTTAGATAATAAAACCATAATTATTATTTTCAAATTATTTAAAAAACATAATTGCGTAATTTCCGATGTAAGTATAATAATCTGTTAATTATTAAATGATAATAATTTTAATAATATTTATATAAATTATAATCCATTATTTAAATATAATTATGCTGTCTCATAATTTTTACATTCATAATTAATTGGAACGCCTTCCCGCTTGAAATCTTTATTTGACGACAATGCTTCCAGGCAAGCGATTATGGAAGCATTTCGCGCTATATAAATTGATGACGTCATTCTGTTAAGCAATATCTTACATGTCCCGGGAAATTATTTCGCTCTGCCCACGATTAGAAATTATTATGTTTTATATGCCATAATATTTTAATAATAAAATATATTTATCACAATATATATATGTATAATTCTACAACGTTATAATATTTGCAGTAATATGATGTTTGGAATATATTGAAATGTTAACTTGAAATTTATCGTTGTTATAATAAACATACATGCATATTATTAGTCATAATAATAAAAATTATGCCGAATAATGTTGGAATAATTTCCATCGTGGACGGAGGATCTTTATTGATCTCCGTAAATGAAAAACAATCGATGGATTATTGGGGGTGCCATCGTGAGTTCATCCTTTTGAAATTATGACAGAGGAGATAAACATTATTATTATTATTATTATTATTATTATTATTATTATTATTATTATTATTATTATTATTATTATTATTATTATTATTATTATTATTATTATTATTATTATTATTATTATTATTATTATATTATTATTATTATTATTATTATTATATTATTATTATTATTATTATTATTATTATTATTATTATTATTATTATTATTATTATTATTATTATATTATTATTATATATTATTATTATTATTATTATTATTATTATTATTATTATTCTTATTATTATTATTATTATTATTATTATTATTATTATTATTATTACAACACTAAAATAAATTTCTTCACAATTACGACAACAACTTTAATGACACAAAATAAAATTATTATAATTATGTAGAAATAAAAATAAAATTATTTTTTAAAAATAAACAGAAAGCGACGTCCAGTTATTCTGAGCGCAATTACGGCATTTTGAAGGGTTTAAAAGGTTACGTTGCGTTGTGTGATCCATCTTGGGAGGTCCTCACTTTTTAAGTCAATGTCTCTCTTTTACTTTGTTGTCACGACATCATAATTAAAAAAATATACTAATAATTTTAATAGTAATAATAATTGTAATCATATTAATATTATATTAATATAACAATTGTAATAATTTTATTATGTAGTGACATTCCATTGGTTCATAATTAGTTACGTCAAATCGTAAATAAACTTTCTACCAGTTTTAAAGCTGTAAAAATTACAAATTATATTCACACATCGTCAACAGACAAGTTTTGCGATGTCAAAAAAAATTCAACAATTTGCACAAAACAAAACAACAGCAACAACCACTCAAAAAAATAATGAAGACGACGACGACGGTGTCGTATATGATTGATTGATGGCTGGATGGATAGATGGATGGAAATATGTGAAAGCGAAGGAACGTAACGAACCTGGTAGGCAGGAGAATGAAAAGAGACACGCAAGCCCACAAGGGCACACAGTTGTATATTGTTCAGAGGGGGGTCATGACCCCGGGCTGTGACCTCTCGGTCACTACTTGCGATGATTTAGCGGCGCCTAGCGAAAGAAATTTAATTTTTCCCTAATTAAATCACACGCCTTCGGACTCCGCTGTGTCCACATCTTCATGCAATTCTGGGTTGTCTCTGTCTTTACGAGTCAAGCGGCTTTGTATTGCTTTGTATTACTTTGTATGGCTTTGTGTGGCTTTGTATGGCTTTGTGTGGCTTTGTATGGCTTTGCGTGGCTTTGTATGACTTTGTGTGGCTTTGTATGGCTTTGCATGGACGGTTTGTTTTGCTTTGCTTTGTATGGATCAGCACGGCTTTGTTTTACGTTTGTTTTTCGTGTATCTGCGTGGGCAGATTTGTTTAGCTTTGTATCACTTTGTATCAACGTTTTTGTAATCTTTGAATTTGCCCCACGCACGTCCTACATGCTTATCCTATTAGCGCAACTTTGCCTCAAAAAATCTTTTTTCCCGACATTTCATTGGTAATTGTTGGTAATTCCTTCTTTCTTCCTTCTTTTTTTTTACTCCGTCTCTCTATCTTCAACCCTCTCTTAATCTCTCACCTTCCATCAGGATCTCTTCGCTCCAGATGTCGGTAATGGCCTACAAGTTTCATATGTTGAGCGGAGAAATGGAATTGTTTTTCCGTTAGAATTAAATCGTAAATTTTACAATCGGAACCAGGAAATGACATCGGGCGACTTTGTCTGAACGACAACGACGTCGACGACGACGACGTCGACGACGACAACGACGCCGACGACAATGACAACAACAATGAAAACAGCTGATTGATGGTTGTGAAGTCTGAGGAGAGTTTCACCGGTTGACCAGATCAAGAAGTGATTGAATAGGCGAAATGGTGGTCGGATGATTGATTAATTGATTGAAAGAAGGAATGAATGATTGATTTAATAATTAATTGATTAAAAGAATGATTGATTGATTGATTGATTGAAGTGTATTTCAATCGGTTGATGGCCGGTTGGTAAGTGGCATTTTCATAACAGATGAGCCCGCCATGCTTGAGAACATATTGAGTTAGGCGTCAAAAGAACAATTACTGATTGAATCCTTCCAAGCGTGTTGTCCAGTTATTATCTTTTCCATTCCCGCAAGATGGCCGCGTGAATCAGGGTGTCATGATGGCCGGCTGGGTGGGTGGAAGGATGGATAGGTGGATGGGTTGGGCGGGTGGATGGGTTGGGTGGATGGGTTGGGTGGGTGGAAGGTTGGAAGGTGCCTTGAGTGTGTAGTCGACTGTGTAGGTGTGTGAATTTAATTAATTTTAAGAAAAAAACATTAAACTGATATTTCAAGCGCCATATTAAAATGACGCAAACTTGTATGACAACTGGCAAGACATACTTTCATCTAAATAAATGACTTTATGACACAGAGTCACAAGCAAACGCTCACTAAGAGCATAACACTTAGCAACACTTAGCAATATTTAGCAATACTTAACAATACTTAGCAATATCCCAGCAACACTCAGCAATACTTAGCAATACTTAGCAATACTTAGCAATACTTAGCAATATCCGAAGATGCAGAATGGAAGGAAAGCCAAGAAAATGAGAGCATAAGACGAGAGTTATTATTAACGACGATGCCCTCTGCTGCCCTCTATTGCATCTCTGAGCAGACTGACCAGTTAAGAGAGGTTTGGCTTTGTGTGCACGTGTGCGGTTCTTTGCATGTGACTAACCTTGTACGTGTGAACGTGAATGTATGGAATACTTTGTATGGCTTTGTTTGTAAGAATGGGGATTACGGCTTTGCAATCGTCTTTGTATGTTTGTGTATTTTTTTTAATGTTTGCATCTCGGCCAGTGAGCGGTACTGTTTTTTATACATTCTAGTTTATGTTTGTATTTGTTGTATGCAAACATTGCTTTGTATGCAGCTTTGTTTACGAGCCGAGATTATGAGCGAATGATTGTTTGAGGGCTGTTTGAGCCCCTGGCGCGTATGATGATGCCTTTGATGGCTTTGTATGTGATAGTATGTAAGCGAAAGCGACTTTGTATGATAAAGTGTGAAACATGTGTTTGTTCTTTCGTGTGCACGTGAACGATGGACGTGTGAATCCGATAGACTGTATTTGAAGACAATGTGATGTCGGTGTGTAGTGATCACATCTATATGTGTAGTGATTAACTTATTGATGAATAAATGAGAAAAGATGATGATGATGATGATGATGACGATGGCGATGATGGTAATGATGACGACGATGGTGATGATGATAGAAAATGGACTTATTTGGATTGAGTTCCGATATTGTTCGAGTTTTATTGCCGGAGACACTTTTATTCCGCCGAGTACGTACATTCAAAAATCATCATCATCATCGACACAATCATCATTGTCATCGTCATTGTCACCGTCATCGTCATCGTCATCATCTATGAAGATCATAGATCATCATAATAATCATAACCATCGTCGCCGTCGTCATCACTATCACCATCATCATCACCATCACCATCACCATCACCATCATCATCACCATCATCATCATCCTCATCATCATCATCATCCTCATCATCATCATCATCGACGCCTGAAGAGCGATGTCCAGTTGGCGCCATATTGCGTCGGAGTCGGAGGAGAGAATGCGGGTCAAAAGAGGTTGTTGCGTCAACTTTTCTTGTCCAGTTGTTCTTGTCGTGTTGTGTCGTTGTGAGAATTTAATTACAAGTCCATCTGCCGTTATGAATTCGTCGCTGACCACTGACCATCGCCCTCGTGCTCATCTTCCTCATCAATGCGATCATCATCATCATCATCATCATCGTCATCGTCGCCGTCGCCGTCGTCGTCGTCGTCGTCCTCGTCGCCATCGCCATCGCCATCGCCATCGTCATCGTCATCGTCAATCATCAATCATCATCATCATCATCATCATCATCATCATCATCATCATCATCATCATCATCATCATCATC
The DNA here is from genome assembly GCA_021613335.1 of Whitmania pigra. Lineage (NCBI taxonomy): Eukaryota > Metazoa > Annelida > Clitellata > Hirudinida > Haemopidae > Whitmania > Whitmania pigra. Next base: position 448,452 of record JAJTWR010000305.1, read on the forward strand.
ATCATCATCATCATCATCATCATCATCATCATCATCATCATCATCATCATCATCATCATCATCATTCATCATCATCATCATCATCATCATCATCATCATCATCATCATCATCATCATCATCAATCATCATCATCATCATCATCATCATCATCATCATCATCATCATCGTCATCATCATCATCATCATCATCATCATCATCATCACGGTTTGCTGCCTGCAGGAACGAAAAGATGGTGCTTTACATTAATTTGACGCTATTGAATTCATAGTCATTATTTCCCCCATCAGCATCAATATCGCCATCAGCTCAAGCATCATCATCGTCGCCATCATCATTACCATCTTCATCATCATCATCATCATCATTACCATTACCATCTTCATCACTATCATCATCACTACCATTACCATCTTCATCATCATCATCATCACTACCAATACCACCTTCATCACCATCGTCAGCGTCACAATCAAAATCGTCATCATCATAACCACCATCAATGACGTCATTACCGTCATAACCAACGTCTTCATCATAATAACCACAACCATCATCATCATCTATGGTGATGATCACCATAGTCATCATTACCATCACCACCACTACCACCACCATTATCATCATCATCGTCATCATCATCGACCTCTTAACACGTCCATAGAGTCGGCAACTGTCGAAAGAATGGTTCCTGCTTGGATCGGCCTGCAATTATGACACGTCCGATCCGATATGTTCCGCAATTCTTCTTTCAATTTCTACCCAACCATTCCTTCCTCTGCTCGTCCACCTTTCCTAACGGCATGCATCATGCATTCATTTATTTATCAATTCATTCAACCCACCTATCCTTCCATTCACCAATCAAACCACTTATGCATGTAGCCATGCATCTACCCATCCTAGCACAAACCCATCCTGCATTCACCAGTCCATACATCCATACAACCATCCACCTACCCATACATCAACCCTCCATACATCCACCCATCCATTCATCACCCATCCATGCATGCATCCACCCATGCATGCATCCACCCATCTATGCATGCACCTATCCATGCATCCACCCATCCATCCATGCATGCACATATCCATGCATCCACCCATCCATCCATGCATCCACCTACCCATCCATGCACCCACCCACCCAAGGAAGGTGATGCCGCAGCGTTTGACACCTAACTCGTATATCATTCGATTGGAGATACAAGTTGAATGGTGTATCAAGGTCTTTGAAGACGCACTTCGTCTAGCGGGTGGCTTATCTTCGTTCTGAAATGTCAATTTTAAGATCTTTCTTCATTATGAAGTGCTTGCTACGCGGTGGTCCGAGTTTGTAAGACCACACTAATGGAGGATCACGATGACGACGAAGACGATGATGTCGATGATAATAATAGAAGGAGCAGAGATGGATGAATGAATGAATGGAAGGATGGGCGGATATATGAGTGGATGGATGGGTGAATGGATAGATGGGTGGATATACGGATGGATGGGTGGATATGTGAATGGATGGGTGGATATATGAATAGATGGATGGGTGGGTGGATATATAAATAGATAGATGGGTGGATAGATGGATGAATGGATGGGTGGGTATATGAATGGATGGATGGGTAGATATACGAATGGATGGATGAGTGGATATATGAATGGATGGGTGGGTGGATATATGAATGGATGGGTGGATATATGAATGGATGAATGGGTTGATATATGAATGGATGGATGGGTGAATGGATGAATGGATGGATGGGTGGATATATGAATGGATGAATGGAATGACCGACCAATGATGGAGTTGAACGAGTCGTAATATTTCCATTGATTCCGTTTAAAGTCCTGCTCGACATCACCATGGTGATAAAGACCTCCCACTTTGTAGGTCGGATATTCAATTTCCATTGTTTCCAAGGCGCATTCGCTTCTGACCACTTCCAAACAAAGAGAATAATAATAATCTAATAATAACAATAATGTTGATGTTAATGCAACATTATGATATACTATTATAATATATAATATTATATACTATAATAATAATAATAATAATAATAATAATAATAATAATAATAATAATAATAATAATAATAATAATATAATAATAATAATAATAATATAATAATAATAATAATAATAATAATATAATAATAATAATAATAATAATAATAATAATAATAATAATAATATATATATAATGTTAAAATATAATAATAGTGATGTAATATTATATATTACATGATAATATAAAAAATTATAAAATTATGTATTGAATGTTATTTAAACATTAATTATAAAAGGGAAATCATCTTAATTCATCGCATTACATGTTTTAAAACTGAATTAATTCAGTTGTTGAATGGCAAACTCAAACATTTGATTTATGTGATAATTACGTGATAATTTATGTCGCTCAATGTCTACAAATCACCCATCTACCCACCATCCACCCATCCATCCGCTCATCTAACCACTCATCCATCCATCCACCCATCTTTCTAGACCACCCAAAACCCACCCATCATCTGACCACCCATAGGCCCATCACATCCCTAGTCACATCAGAGCACACCGACGACTGCTCACAAGACAAGCGAGCGCGGGTTCAATTCCTCACTTTTCCAGCAATCATCTCGAAACCTCCCGGCCATCCATCATCCTGCAATCCGGAACACACCGCGCCAACAGAATCCCCCATCTTTCCACTTGTGATTTCGCGGCATCCAGTTTGATTTTACACTTCTCGTCTGCCTATCTTTGTTCAATTGTGTTGGTGAATGTGTGCTTGTGTTTGTCAGTGTGTGTGACACACTTCTACGAGACTTCAAGGGTGAAAAAAGATGGCGACATTGTGGCTAAATTAGATTGGAATACTTAATTAATTTATTGCATTGATTGGGTATTTTCTCAAACAAATCCATTACATGAATTACTAAATATTCCATTTATTGGGTCATTCCATTCTACAGTCTATCCATCCACATTCATTCATTCATCCATACATACACACATCCATCCACCCATCTACTCACCCATCCATTTTTCCATCTATCCATTCACTCATTCGTTCACTCATTCATTCATTCGTCCATCCATCCAGTCGTCATCATCGACATCAGAATGAATGACTGAATGAGCAAATGAAAAAATGAACGACGCACCGACGGTGGAGACCACAGGGGGTCCAACGGAGCAAGGGCAGGGTTTTTGAGATATTACCGGGCCGTTCTTTATAGCCGGTGTCGCTTTTAATCTCACACAGAAATGTCAAGTCTGGATCGAAAGAATTTTTCGATTCCCATAAAATATGCAAATGCGCCATAATTGTCGCCAGCTCTTTCCAGACTTCCACTCTCTTTTTCCTCAGCTTCTCTTTTTACCCATCCATCCATCCATCTATCCATCCATCTATCCATCCGTCCGCCCGTCCGTCGGTCCATCCATTCATCCATCCATCCATCCATCCATCCATCCATCCATCCATCCATCCATCCATCCATCCATCCATCCATCCATCCATCCATCCATCCATCCATCCATCCATCCATCCATCCATCCATCCATTCATCCATCCATCCATCCATCCATCCATCCATCCATCCATCCATCCATACATCCATAAATAGTTAGTTTGAATGAAAAACATACTTTGAAAAATGATAAAAAACGGGGATGGACCACGATTTTGAAGGAGTCGGAGACAATCTACTTAATAGAGAAATTATTGTTAATAATGATGATGATGATAATAATAATAATAATAATAATAATAATAAGTATTTTTGCTTCACCATCGCCTCTATTGCAATTGCTATTATTACGGTTGTTAAGGTTATTAGAGTTATTATGCTTATTATGTTTTCTTTGAAATTATGGCGTTATTATCGTCATAATTACGCTCTCGATACAGCACGAGATAATGGGATAGATCGTAATAAAAATGCTAATTTGCCCGTTGATGTCTGGGATCAAAATGTGGCCATGACTGCTCTTGGTGATGCTGATGACGATGACGATGACGTCAACATTGATGGTGATGATGAT
>JAJTWR010000305.1:457500-465000 GCA_021613335.1 Whitmania pigra
TTATAATAACTTAATTGAACTTAATCAAAAAAAAATAAAAATAAAATGAGCTTAATTTAAGATAATACAACTTAATTGAACGTAATTAAAGCTAATACAAATAAATTGAACTTAATTCATATGAATATGACTTAATTGAAATTAATTGAGCTCAGTTTATATGAATATTACTTAATTGAAGTTAATTAAACTTAATTTATCTCAATAGAAGTTAATTAAAATTAATTGAACTTAATTTGTATGAATATAAGTTAATTGAAATTAATTGCAATTCATCTGAAATCAAAAGGTGTCAAAATTCAAAACTTTTCCGGGAAACGATTTTGAAAACCCAAATCAGCGGACCTCAATTAAATCCAAATTCCTGGAATTTCCGTTAAAATGTTTTTTTTTTTCTTCTAAAAAAAATAATAAATAAAAATAAAAAAAATAAATAAAAATTTTTAAACCGCCAAAAATTATTCTCGGCGCCAAATTCGCCGCTGAGACAGGAAATGACGCTTTAAACGGCGACATAACGAAATAATGGCTTGCTCGTTTGACCAATCACCGAAGATTTCTCACGAATCGCCACGTGACTTCCTGTCTGAAATCACGTGATCCAGGTCGTTCGTACCGGAAGTTATTCGATGGGCGCCTTAGTCCCGATTTGGAGTCTTTGGAAGAAACACATGCTGATGATGGGCTTTTAGTCTTGTTTCCTGATTCATGGCTGGATTTGGCGCGCAAGTTAGCTCAGAGGGATGACTAGACTGTTGCTCACGTAGATTATTGCGCACATGGCAATAGTATACGTGTGCAAATGCCGTATGAGCAACCGCCATGTGAGCTATCGACATTTGAGCAAAAGTCAGGGAACCTTCAGAGGGTAGTGTGCCTGCGAACGACGGTAAAAGCAACAGTTGTTACGTGTCGTGTTCGCAACCCAGCTTGGACAGCCACAAAACGAAACTTGGACGCGGCGCTATAGAAATGGTTGGGCGCTCAAGGCGCTATACAAATAAACATATTCCTATTCCTATTATTACAGATAATTGCTCTGATGGTTGATTGATTGATTGATTGAAAGGGTCGATTGATTGACTGGCTGTTAGGTTGCTTGCTTGGTCCATACCATAAAAAAAAATGCAGACGACAGAAAAAAAAGCGCCAACGCGAAAAAAAGAGTGCAGCACTAAGAACAAGAAGAAGAAGAAGAAGAAGAGGAGGAAGAAGATGATGAAGAAGAAGATGAGGACTACGACGATGGAGAAATGCAATTACCTAATTTTTGCCCCTGGCATTAGCGACTATCCTATTCTTGCGAGCCAATAATTGGTCCTAATTTAATTCCTGGAAATTCTTTTGACGACGCCGCATTTCGAATTCAGTGGGGAGACGACGACGGCGACCACGTCACAATCCAGAGGAGAACCACGTCGGACCACGGTTGGGTCATTGGGTGCGTCGCTAGCTGACGCTAATGCCATTCAATATGGTTTTAATGTGGAAATATGGCTGGAATGATGAATAATGGATGGATGGATGGATGGATGAATGGATGGATGGATGGATGGATTGATGGATGGATTGATGGATGGATGTATGAATGGATGGATGTATGAATGGATGGATGTATGAATGGATGGATGGATGGATGGATGAATGGATGGATGGATGGATAGATGGATGGATGGATGAATGAATGGATGGACGGATGAACTGATGGATGGATGCTCAGATGAACGAGCGGATGAGTGGATAAATGGATAAATTGATGGGTGGATGGAAGGAGGGATAAAGTGGTAGCCAACAGAGGAGACACTAAATGATTGAGTCTATGGAAAGCATTAGCAAAACCTCTTGTTGTATTTAATTCACAGAATTTGGATCACAAGTGGTGCTTGCCATATGTCTCGTTGTTATTGAAACGTAATAAAAATAATAATAATTATTCAAATTATTAATAATTATAATAATTTATAAATAATTTATTAATATTTATAAATTATTATAATTATTAATATTTATTAATATTTATAAATTATATTTATAAAATAATATTTATAATAATATAAATATTAATATTTATAAAATAATATTTATAAATTATATTTATAAAATAATATTTATAAATTATATTTATAAAATAATATTTATAATAATATGATTGCCATATGGATTGACCCCCATAATATTAATATTATAATAATTATTATTATTGTTGATATATTATTATTATTATTATTATTATTATTATTATTATTATTATTATTATTATTATTATTATTATTATTATTATTATTATTATTATTATTTATTATATTATTATTATTATTATTATTATTATTATTATTATTATTATTATATTATATTATTATTATTATTATTATTATTATTCTTATTATTATTATTATTATTATTATTATTATTATTATTATTATTATTATTATTATTATTATTATTATTATTATTATTATTATGTGAGGATTCATAATTGTTGTCCTCTCATATTTGCAGGTTCAATGGTGTTATTTTTATATCATTTTATCGGCGACCGCTCGTCTAAAGTGTACTGAAACTGCCATAATTTAGCGAAAATTATGAATAATTTGCAGGAGATTAATATATAAAAACAAAAAAAAGTATGAATAATATAAAATGTAGTAATAAAACAATTATTGTTAATAACAACATTTACTGACTAATTTATTAATTATTACAATGGTGTCATTTATTAATGAATATTAATAACAATAACATTCACATAGTAATTAATTAATTAATACAATCGTGTCAAACAGAAAAAGATACTAATAAATCATATAAATTTAAATTTAATTCTAACAAACAAGGAATACAAAAACAATACAAATACAATACAAAACAAAGACAATACAAAAACAATACAAATACAATACAAAACAAAGACAGTACAAAAACAATACAAATACAATACAAAAAAAAGACAGTATAAAAACAATACAAATATAATACAAAACAAAGACAATACAAAACACAAATGAAACGAACAAACAGACGAATTAAACCGTAAATCAGGCGAAATAAAACTGAATAAAATCATAAAAACCGAAATTCGGCCAAAACCCAATAAAGAACTTTTAGGAGCGTCGAAGAAAAAAGATTTTCCAGTGGCGAATTGAACTTTTCCAAGTGGCGTAAAGAAAACTTATTCGAAAAACAAATGAAATGATATTACCAAACACACCTACCCCTGGGAAGACGACGCCGAGATTTGGGTGACAGGGTGGTTGACCCCCGTACTCGGTCGGGTAGAAGGTCAGGAATTGGGGTGCTTGGGTAAAAGGTCAGAGGGTTTAGAAGGACTGGCCATGGATATGGATGTGGAAAGAGTCTAGGGGATTATTAGTATATTAGTTCTACGATGTTCTTAGACTTCAAGATAAGTTCGAAAATATCTGATAATTGTGTTTTTAAAAGAAATACATAATAAAATAAATAAAAAATAAATAAATTAATTAATCAAGAATAAAATATTCAAATTAATAAAATAAAAAATATTAAAATAATGAAACAATAACTAATAAAATAAGAAATAAATAAATAAATAAAAGAATTGAAAAGAACAAGAAATGAGAATCCAATTAGAACGTTGAAGCCTTTAAATCACTGAAAAAGCATCATCTTCCAATGTCTGCTTCTCTGTAACTGTGACGTCATTTTAGGGGGGGGGGGGGGAAATTTCGGCCTCTCCCTGGGTGCTGCTGCCCCTCCCCATTTAATTTTATCACGACCCCCAATTACGTTTACCTAGAAGAAGAAAGTATTCTCCTCAAGTTTGTATAAATGTTTCAAACTGAAGTCAATGACGTCATTGTAGCTGTGGCTCTGTCTCAATTCTTCCAGGTGTCTACCTTTCCTCATCCAGGTGTCTAGAATTAAATTAATAAAATTAGATGACATTAATCAAATTCAATGACATTAATTAAATTTAATTATAAAAAAAAATTAATTGATAAAAAATCGACGTTTTGAATGTTTTTGATGAGCCCATTCATCAATGCACTGACGAACGCACGATGCATGCATGCATTGTAAGCGTGAATTAATGCATTAGTTCGTGAATTGCAGTGAAATCGAATTCACCATCGACTCGACATTCTACACTCGGCAGGACATCGAGAGACACAAAGAGAGACAGAAGAACAGATTGGGGCGCTCGGTAATGAGAGAAAAAGCGGATTATACCCGCACACAGAGCAATGAAAGTGCGCTGGCCATGCACTAATGACCCCACAGATTGCATTTTTCCACTTATTAGAGACTCCATCTCCTCATTCGCTCCCATTCCTCCTCCTCCTCCTCTTCATTCTCTCCATCTTTCCAGTTTTCGAACCCTCCTTTGTTCATTCCATCTCGGTGGGTGGCTAGAAGGGGAATAGATGGATGGGTGGATGGATGGATGGATGGGTTGATGGATGGATGGAGAGATGGATGGAGGAATGAGTGAATGGATGGATTAATTGGTGGTTGGATGAATGGATGGATTGATAGAGGGATGAATGAGTGGATGGATTAATGGGTGGGTGGATGAATGGATGGATGGATAAATGGGTGGGTGGATGAATGGATGGATAGAGGAATGAATGAGTGGAAGATATAGAGAGTACAGAGAGTACGGAACATGAGATGCAGCAGAGCATTATGACTCGAAGAACAAATGAAATTTTCCAATCATGAACACAAGCCCTCATAACTTTCGACTTGAGGGCAAATAATAAAAATTGCATTTTATAATTTCTGTCATAATTTTTCGTTATTAATATTAGTATTCTTATAATAATTTGTATCTATTAACTACTTATAATAATTTGTAACTATTATAAGAATGTTTAATAAAAATTGCAAATTGCTGTAAATATAATTAAATTTTTAAATTATAATTTATAGTTATTATTTATTTTTGTAACAATGACTTGATGGTATAATAAAAAAAAATAATATAATACAATAATAGATGGTAACTATACAAATAATAATTAATCACCTTATAGTTTTGATGACAAAAATATAAACAAATAATTTTTAAAAATATTAATAATAATAATAAATACCAAAATATTGCGGGCACTAATTTTAAATGTTCGCGATTTGAATTTTTAGTATTTTTCTTTCGAAAATTATTTTCACGAAGGTAATTTGTCTACAAAAGAATTCATTGTCATTTGTACTCAAAATATTATAATGTCATTTAAAATATTATTAAGAATATTATTAATAATATAATAATAAAAATTATTTTAAAAAATTGTAGTTTTAAATATTTAATTATGACGGCAACGGTAAATATTGTGGTTTTACAATTACAGACGTAATAATCATATATGAAATATATGTTCTATTATTTAATTAATTTACGAACACAACATCATCATCATCAATAACAACAAAAACATTAACAACAACAACAACAACAACAACAACGACAAACTAACAACAACAACCACAAAATCCACTCGCAAATAGCTCGTAATTACAATAAATAGCATTGAAATTATTCCGAAATAATTATAACAAATTGAGCGGCATTTGATAACCTCGATCCGTTCTTAGCGTTGGCACCGTTTTCAATCGGCTGGTATGAATTGACATTTAATACGAGAAGCAGATAAAAGGCGTCTAGCCGCGTTAATTGAGCGCTAATTAACGCAACACAGTATTAGCGCCTTATCAGCGCACTGGTCGTAATTATGATTTGGAATAAATTATAGTTGGGTTTTTTTTTTTGGCCGGAATTATTTATAATTCCTGCGTGGTTGTTGAAAATTTATTTTTAAATTATTAAAGTATGTTATTATTATTATTATTATTATTATCATTATTATTATTAATATTATTAATTTAATATTTTTAGACTTAGGTACACGAAAAGCACTACGAGATAGGAGATAGAATTACCTCATAAATAAAGATGAAAATATGAATAAATTATGAAGCGATTGAGACTCTTAAATAATAAATTAAATTATGAAAGGTTCTTATAAAATTATTATGTCGTAAAAAAAGATGAAAATATGAATAAGTAATGACCTCCATCAGTATTCGTGTGTCCTTGAACTAATGTGGAATGCCCTCTTCATAATTCGTCCATTCATTCGTTCATTCATTCATTCATTTATTCATTCATCCACCCCTCCATCCATCCATCCTCCATCCATCCAGCCATCCAGCCATCATCCATCCATCCATCCATCCATCCATCCATCCATCATCCATCCATCCATCCATCCATCCATCCATCATCCTCCATCCATCCATCCAGCCATCATCCATCCATCCATCCATCCATCCATCCATCCATCCATCCATCCATCCATCCATCCATCCATCCATCCATCCATCCATCCATCCATCCATCCACCATCCATCCATCCATCCATCCATCCATCCATCCATCCATCCATCCATCCATTCCATCCATCATCCATCCATCCATCCATCCATCCATCCATCCATCCATCCATCCATCCATCCATCCATCCATCCATCCATCCATCCTCCATCCATCCATCCATCCATCCATCCATCCATCCATCCATCCATCCATCCATCCATCCATCCATCCATCCATCCATCCATCCATCCATCATCCATCCATCCATCCATCCATCCATCCATCCATCCTCCATCCATCCATCCATCCATCCATCCATCCATCCATCCACCATCATCCATCCACCATCCATCCATCCATCCATCCATCCATCCATCCATCCATCCATCCATCCATCCATCCATCCAACCATCTATTCGTTCATCTATCCGTCCATCCATCCTTCATTCATGCATTCATTCCATCAGTCCATCCCAAGATAGTTCATCGTCGTAGTCGTCGTCACGAAAGTCTTTTGGTTTGTCTTGAAGAACAAATTGATGTCGTTTGCTCAGCTACGTACGTCTATAGGTTCTGTATGGATGGATGGATGGATGGATGGATGGATGGATGGAATATTATGTCAATAAAATGAGGAATACTATTAGTAAATGTAATAATAAAGTGAGGAATAATATTAGTAAATGTAATAATAAAATGAGAAATAATATTAGTAAATGTAATAATAATGTGAGGAATACAATTATAAATATAACAATTATGTCAATACGAATATAAATTATAATAATCATGTTGAGGAGTAATTTTTATAACGGCGGTAATTAAGAAAAAGCTAACACGTTCTTACTACGCGCATGAATCCATTTTTGGCGCAAGATTATAAATTAGCAGCGTTATGCTTCAGTGGAGCGGAAAAATTAAGGTCAACACGAGCCGCTGTTAATTGGTCAGCCTGTGCCCTCACCCATTTCTCTCGACGGTGATTGGACGCCAGTCGACCGTGAAAAGGACTACGATGTCATAATTATGTCGCAGGGGTTGAGAATAATTTCTAAAATTAAAAATAATATTTAATAATTTATTAATAACTAAAAATTAATTAACCTCCATTAAACAGGAGCTTGGTATTAATAAATTATATAATG
>JAJTWR010000305.1:490000-495000 GCA_021613335.1 Whitmania pigra
TTAATCATGTTTACATGCAAGTGATACAAAAGGTTTGTATGTATCGACATTGTAAACAATTACGTCGTTGTATGTAATTATGTTGCAATGGATAATTTGTATATTATGGTATGTAGTTAATGTTTGCATAAATTGCACTAATAACAACAACAACAACAATAATAATAATAACGCTGACGTAAAAAGTCATGAGATATTTTGATAATTAATCAATTAAATAATTACGTATACCATAATTAATTAAATAATTACGTATACCATAATTAATTAAATAATTACGCATACCATAATTAATTAAATAATTAAGCATACCATAATTAATTAAATAATTACGTATACCTTTATTAATTAAATAATTACGTATACCATAATTAATTAAATAATTACGTATACCATAATTAATTACATAATTCGTTAAACTCTACCATAGACGCTTTCACACGTGCACAGCGTTAATTAAAAACACGCACACAAGGCGCGAACAAAACAAAAACATCTTCACGCCATATAAGACATACAATGCATATGACACACATACGGCAACATGCGCTACCATCCGTCGTAGACGACTTAGCGCTATATAGGCGCATACCTCGAAACTAAACTCAACACTCCTCGATATATAGCGACCGCCTAGCTGCACGGATATAGCGCGCAGGCTGATATAACGCGCAGGCTGATATAACGCGCAGGCTGATATAACGCGCGCGCTTCGGATTAATGTATGGCACACGCCGACGTCTCCGTCGATACTTCCAGGTCCGTGTGGAACAGTTCACGTACGCTCAGTCGCTCCGTGGAGCGGATTGAAGAATCAATGAAGGTATTCTGGTTTGCGTTAAACACTTTTAAAGGCAGCGTCCGCTCTCATCTTTAAGACTTTTTTCCTTCTAGCGCTGAGAGAGCTTACGGCCGGCGTCGGAGAAAGAATATTCTGGACTCTAATCGATAATTATTACGGCGCCATTATTATTATTATTATCATTATTATTATTATAATTATTAATAACGATGTTGTTAAGACTGTCACGTGACGATGGTTCGTTGACGACGATAATTAACGAATCAATTAACTAATTAATTACCAGAAGTATTGAATTAGGGTTCGTAGCGCTGTTCATTCTGTTTACTGTTTTACGTCATGTCTGAAGCTGCCCTCCAGTTTCTAGCTTTTTTGTGGTTGTGTTTGATCGAAATTCAACGGATGAACATGATCCGATGACCTGAAATCGAGTTAATTCGAAATTCTTCTGTCTCCAGATCTCCTAAGGACTTCACACTTTGGCGGCAACAACCACAACAACTTCCAGAAGTATTCGTCGCTCGTGCAGACGAAATAACGCATCTTCGGGGCACTGTTCGAAATCGCGCCCAATTCGAAAACTCGAAGAAAATCGTCTGCTCCCGATTCGAAACAAAATTAACTCAAACATTACAAAAACTGTTCTAACCGAGTGCAGGTCAGAGGTGACCCCGTGAACCCTGGTTGACCCGAAGTTGAACCGTGGACTTTTGTCAAAATTCCTCCTCTTCTTCTCTTTAATTTTCCGTCAATCCATCATCGTCTTTTTGAATCGTAACCGTTTTATTTGGTTTTACGTTTTATTCTGCTGAAGACACGGATGAATGGATTCGGAAAGACGAAAAGTCTCTGGAAAAAAGGTGGGTGATATTGTTATCAAGCTGATGATAATGACGACGACGATGATGATGATGATTATGATGATGATTATGATGAACATTGCAAAGAGTGGTGGTGGTGTTGGTTGTGATAATGATAATTGTGATGGTAATGGCAATACGGCAATGATGATGATGATGATGATGATGATGATTGTGATGGTTATGATAATGATGAAAAATCTCAAGGTCGGCCCAACCACCTGTTCTCAGAACAACGACTTTTATGTGAGGCAGATTGACTGTTTACATCTACGGGACTAGGGGCCGCTAATACGAAGTAATTAAGCAGGAAAAAGCGCGCGAATAAGGAAAATTATAAAATAATAATAATAACAATTATGTTTATAATTATCATTTTATATTTATTTGAATATTATTATTCTTTAATTAAAATTATCAAACATCATTCAGACAAATAAGACTTCTTTATGTTTCCGTCTGGAACTAACTGGCGATGGATATTACTAGGAGATAATTTATGCATAATTAATTCACGCATAATTAAATACCAGTTAACCCATGCAAAAAGTATTCATAATTAAGCCATTCCTAATTTAATCCTGAATTAGCAATTCATAGATTATTCGTAATTAACTTCAGCATAATTTATTCACGATTAAGTCATTCATCATTTATTCAGTAATAAAAAATAAATCGTGTGATCGAAAATTTAGAAGAAAAAATAACAAAACTGAAGCTGGAAATTACGCATTTGAAATTCAATGACTATCGGAACACCTGCCATTACAACGATGATGATGACGATAATGGTGATGATTATGATAGTGATGATAAAGATGGTGATGATGACGATGATGATGATGGCGATGATGATGATCGCGACGGCAATGATGAAGATGATATCGGCGATGATGCTTACTGTGAAGAAAGTCAATCTAAAAATATTTGTTGCAACAACAACATTCATAATAATAACATTAATACAAACAATAACAACAACACAATATTAATAAAAATAATAATAATAACATTGACAACAACAATATTAATAATAATAATAAATAATATTAATAATAATAGACGCTGTAATATCATACTGTAAGCCTATAGTGTTCTCAAAATTAAGCATTGAATTCCCAAAGTTTTCCGGCATCATGTTTCCTTTGATGAGTTGTGTGGATATCAGATATTAATTATCAACTGCATGATTCCAATTGGTCCCTACCATTAATCATGCCGATGTAATATTATTATTATTAATTATTAATTATTGATAGTAATTTTACTACGACAACTATGTCAATGCCATAATCATCGCCATAATCGTCGTCGTCGTCATCGTCATAACTATAATCATTATTATCATCACCGCCATCATCATCATCATCATCATCATCGTCATCATGGTACATGTTGTTGTTAGCATTTTTGATTTCATCTCAGTCGTCGATGCTCACATGATCATCGCATTATTTCGTGCTTGTAAGGTTCAAGCTGGTTGTGCATCATCATCATCATCATTCATCATCATCATCATCATCATCATCATCATCATCATCATCATCATCATCATCATCATCATCATCATTCATCATCATCATCATCATCATTCATCATCATCATCATCGTCATCGTCATCGTCATCGTCGTCATCATCATCATCATCATCATCATCATCATCATCATCATCATCATCAATCATCATCATCATCATCATCATTCATCATCATCATCATCATCATCATCATCATCACCACCATATCATCACTATAGCCAGTACCGTAACCTTATCATCATCACCATCGTTATCATCATCATCACCACAACCATCGTCGTCGTCGTCGTCATCATCGCAGTCATCATCATCACCGCAAACCCAACCGCCCCTCCGTCTTAACCACAACCACAAGCGCCACGTTTAGCGCATGGAATGATGATAATTATAAAGTTGGCTTCAGGCCATTCAGTATTAACGAAGTGTACGATGATGTTAGTAATTGCTCTGGCTTCCTGGGCCGCTAATTGGACTGTTGTGAGCATGTGCGTGCTCCTCCTAATTGGACCTAATTGGGTCTGATTGAGTCTTAATCATCTCAATTATCCGGACTGGAATCAGGTTTTCCTAGCGTCCGTCTCTCGGAATTCGGTTTCGTAATCGCATTTCAATTACCGACCGCTGCTGCTGGTCTTTGGCGCAGCTAGACGGCGCTATTATCGGCGACGCACGATTTGTCGACGCAGTGATACACTCGGAGGTACATGCAGAGGTATTCCAAGGGTACAAGAGCCATAGGCAGCGATACAAACACGGATAGGATATATATGTATATATATTATAGCTAGTTATAAAGGTAGGGAGATTTCTTGACTTCAATAATACATTCAATAACACAAACCTGCAGATAGATATACAGTCTCAGATGCATGGTGTTATGATGCAAACTGATAGTATCGACAAATACTAAGACAGATACAAAGAGAGATAGAAAGACATTAATACAATCTGTCGTCTTGTATATTTAACATATACTCACAATGCAATAGATACAAACTTAGGCGATAAATAGAAATATAAACAGGATACATACAAAGCACTGGAATACAGGCGTACATCCAAGCACACATACAGGAACACATCCAAGCACACATACCGGAACACATCCAAGCACACATACCGGAACACATCCAAGCACACATACAGGAACACATCCAAGCACACATACAGGAACACATCCAAGCACACATACCGGAACACATCCAAGCACACATACGGAACACATCCAAGCACACATACCGGAACACATCCAAGCACACATACCGGAACACATCCAAGCACACATACCGGAACACATCCAAGCACACATACCGGAACACATCCAAGCACACATACAGGAACACATCCAAGCACACATACCGGAACACATCCAAGCACACATACAGGAACACATCCAAGCACACATACCGGAACACATCCAAGCACACATACAGGAACACATCCAAGCACACATACAGGAACACATCCAAGCACACATACAACCGGATACAGAGAGAGAGATGCACAGGAGGAGAGCAGTCACGGCTAATTAAGGAAGTTCTAATTACATCAGAATGGTCGACCCGATCAGGAGTTTTGATTGAAAGATAATTTCTCCTCTCGATGGCTTATTAAGCGCTTCGTTAATCACTTAAGGGTTTGCACTCTTTATCTCAAGCGTTCACTCGCTCGCTAGTCATTTGTTCATTCATTCGCTCACTCAATCAGTCATTCATTCACTCATTCAGTCATTCATTTACTCACTCACTCACTCACTCATTCACTCACTCACTCACTCACTCACTCACTCACTCACTCACTC
>JAJTWR010000305.1:500000-530000 GCA_021613335.1 Whitmania pigra
TGAGTGAGTGAGTGAGTGAGTGAGTGAGTGAGTGAGTGAGTGAGTGAGTGAGTGAGTGAGTGAGTGAGTGAGTGAGTGAGTGAGTGAGTGAGTGAGTGAGTGAGTGGAGTGAGTGAGTGAGTGAGTGAGTGAGTGAGTGAGTGAGTGAGTGAGTGAGAGAATGAGTGGCTGAAGATTTGATTCCTGGAAATAACGTGTTCCGATGGATTGTCTAAACGTGAGGTATTTAAAGTGCTCAGAAAAGTTGGTTCTACATGAATGCATCATCGTCGTCATCATCATCATCGCCGTCGTAGTCGTCGTCATCGTCGCTGACAGTGCCTGTGTAAGGTAATCCTGGGCACAAATTGCCTCCAAAAATGTTGATGGAGACAAGGATAATTACTCGCATGTAATTTCCGTAATTTAGCACCATTACAACAACACTGATAATAATAATAATAATAATAATAATAATAATAATAATAATAATAATAATAATAATAATAATAATAATAATAATAATAATAATAATAATAATAATAATAATAATAATAATAATAATAATAATAATAATAATAATAATAATAATAATAATAGTAATAGTAATAGTAATAGTAATAGTAATAGTATAGTAATAGTAATAGTAATAGTAATAGTAATAGTAATAGTAATAGTAATAGTAATAGTATAGTAATAGTAATAGTAATAGTAATAGTAATAGTAATAGTAATAGTAATCGTAATAGTAATAGTAATAATAATAATAATAGTAATAGTAATAGTAATAGTAATAGTAATAGTAATAGTAATAGTAATAGTAATAGTAATAGTAATAATAATAATAATAATAATAATAATAATAATAATAATAATAATAATCACAATCATAGAAATGATGTTAATGACGATGACAATAATAATATGTATACATATATTATATTATGTATACATATATTATATTATATATACATATATTATATTATATATACATATATTATTATTATACGTTAGTATAATATAGAAAATATTATAAAAACTTATTATAATCAATATTTATTCAAATACTTATAAAGGACCATGGAAGTTCTTGCTGTTACGAAACTCGCAACTGCTGTTATGCTTCTGTCATGTTGATAAATTGTTGATGTTGTCGTGGTCAAAGTTGCGGTTGCGACACGGACGACATCAACTGCAGCCGCAACTGCGACACGGACGACATCAACTGCAGATGCATTTGATGCGTCGTCGTCATGTCAGTCCGGTGCCAAAGCAATCAACATAATTCGATTAACAGGCCTTCACTGGCGTATTTCATTACCAGGACATCACAAATTCCCTCCCCCTTTCTCCATCCATCCATCCATCCATCCATCCATCCATCCATCCATCCGTCCTTCCATCCATCTATCCATCCATCTACCCATTCATCATTCAATCAATCTTTCCAGCCTTTCATTCAAAAAATTATTTTTTAGGTTGTTTTTTAAAAACTTTTTAATTAGTTAATTCCTCTTTTTAAAATAAAAATGTTTTCATCGCTCACTTGTTCGAATTCATTCAATTGCTCAACATTTCCTAAAAAAAAGAAAGAACATTCTGCATTTACGTAAATATCGCTCATTCACTCACCAACCCACTCAATCACTCACTCACCCACTCACTCAACAACCCACTCTCTCACCAACCCACTCACTCACTCACTCACTCACTCAATCCTCATCTCCTTATGTTAAATCCACCAATTCAAAAACTGTGGTCATTTTGACTTGAGCACCGATTCAAGATTTTTTGATGAATGAGAATAATAATAATTATTTAAATATATTTAAGATAATAATATAATTGTTATAACTGTTCATTTTAATATTTATAAGCAACTGATCATAATTATAACATTTATTACTATAATATTACTGCTAGTTTTAGCTTTAATAAATGAATTTACCACCCAATTGGACAATTATGCAGTTTTTACGTTCCATGTTTATTTTTATTTATCACGTAAATTGGAGCATATAAATAATCCCTTTGTTTGCCTTAGTTCGCTTGTCTGAGGGAATCTCGTATAAATATTTATGCCCTTATTTTTATTAACGATAAGAATAATAATAATAATAATTTTTTGTAATAATAATAATATTAATTTAATTAATATTATAATGATTATTAATTTATTATTAAATATTTAATTTATCAACAGTGTAATTAAAAATAATAATAATGATAATAATAACAACAACAATAATAATTAAACTACTAGAATGATAAACTCAATTACAACGACAACATGATAATTAATTTCGCTGGATGTCATGATGATGATGATGATGATGATGATGATGATGACGATAATTATGGCGATAATGATGGTGTTGTTGTTGATGTTGATGATGATGATGATGATGATGATGATGTGATGATGATGATGATGATGATGATGATGATGCTATGATGATGATGATGATGATGATGATGATGATGATGATGATGATGATGATGATGATGATGATGATGATGATGATGATGATGATGATGATGATGATGATGATGATGATGATGATGATGATGATGATGATGATGATGATGATGCTGATGATGATGATGATGATGATGATGATGATGATGATGTGATGATGATGATGATGATGATGATGATGATGATGATGATGATGATGATGATGATGATGATGATGATGATGATGATGATGATGATGATGATGATGATGATCTGATGATGATGATGATGATATGATGTGATGATGATGATGCTGATGATGATGATGATGATTGATGATGATGATGATGATGATGATGATGACGACGATGATGATGGCGATAATGATGGCGATAATGATGGTGTTGTTGATGATGATGATGATGATGATGAGATGATGATGATGATGATGATGATGATGATGATGATGATGATGATGATGATGATTGATGATGATGATGATGATGTTGATGATGATGATGATGATGATGTGAGATGATGATGATGATGATGATGATGATGCTGATGATGATGATGATGATGATGATGATGATGATATGATGATGATGATGATGGCGATAATGATGGTGTTGATGATGATGATGATGATGACAACGGGTGGACGATAATTGCTCCACGGTGCCATGATGAGGGTCGAGCGCCTGAGACATGCAAGGCCATTTCTTCTATGCTCCGATGGTCGTGATATGATTAATAATATTGTGATGATTATTATTCATTCGTATAATTATCAATTAACAGAATAAGTGTTAGTATAGAATTCTGTAATTAATAACTGCTAGTAATATTAAGATTAATAAAAATACAAATAATCGTATCGTAAATGAATGTATTTTAGTAAAAATATAAATATAAATATTTTATTATTTTAGAGTAAGCGTTGTCTAAAATTCCCGCGCATTGCCGTCGCCGCGACCACCACGGCGTCTGCTGGCGACAGGAGCGACTACTTGTGGATTGAAATGAATTTTTTCTGCGGTCGATAATTAAGCAAACTCCCTTGAAACGAATTTACTGAGCGATAAGATAGGGCGCTAATGATTACAATGCGATAATGGAGCCAGTAATGAGCCAGATAAGGAACTTGATGAAGAAAATAATAATAATAATAATAATAATTTTAATAATAATAATAATAATAATAATAATAATAATAATAATAATAATAAATTTAATAATAATAGTAATAATAATTTAATAATAAATTTTGTAATTACGATAACAATGGCCAATTTCGTCTTTTTAATTTCATTTAAAGGGACTCAAAAAATGCATTATAAAAATTAAAATGATAAGACTTTTTATTTCCGATGTTGTTTCTGTTATTATTATTATTAATATTATTATTATTATATTTTTATATTATTATCATCATCATCATGTTATTGTTGTTGTTAGTTTTATTTATTACGGTATGCGTTTATCATGACCTAATTACGTGATTAATTATAACCAATAATTAACCCATAAATTATAATAACGACTCGAAATCATCCAGTCCCGTATTCAATAAATGACCTCTCCTCAAAAAAAGAAGCAGATAAACACTGGTGACCGATAGGTCCAGGGTTCGACACCTAGCTTCGGCCAGTCAGGTTACTTCCAAATGATATTCCAGTTTTCCAGCAGCGAAATGACGAAGTGAGACAAGCAACAACAGTTCTCCAAGGCTATCCAGCCGATCTTTTCCAGACACGTGCTGCTATACCCGGCCGAGAATTATGATTGGGAGGCAAAAGTTGCAAATTCATCAGAGCTCCATTGCAATTCTCCAGCGTTAAATGGACCCGGTTATTCTATCGATCATTTTTCCACGGCGTACACACGTCCACGGTCTGTACGCCATCCGGTTGTACGGGGTCGGTCATATTCGACTATTTGTTCAATTCGTCTTTCATCAAATTCCTCCTGCCTTTCGTATGTCTCCTTCTTCGCGCGCGTGCCTTTGATCGTCTGCTCGTCCCGTGCTCCGTTCTGCTGGCTAGTAGTGGTGGCGATGGTGGTGGTAGTGATCTGTGTGAGTCTGTGCTTGTGCGAGTGTGTTTTCTTGAATGTTCTTCTGTAATTGTTTGTATGCCTGGGTATTGTTCTGTAATTGTAAGTGTTGGTAGATCCGCTTGCAAGTGTCTGCGAGTATCTTCGTTTTTTGGCGGGAATTATCCACATCCCTTTGTTTCTGTTTCGTTTGCTGGATGCTGTGATGAGTCACCAGATGAACGATTTCGCGGATGACCAGGCATGGGTGGATGGGTGAGTGGGTTGATGACTTATTGCGTGAGTGGGAGGATGCATGGATGAATGAATGAATTGATGAATGAATTTATGAATAAATGAATTAATAGATGCATGGAGGGATGAGTTAATAAGTGGGTGCATGGATGGATGGATGAATAAATACATGTGCCAGTGGACATTGTGTGGGTAGAAGAATAGATGGATGGATGGGTGAGTAGGTTGGGTGGGTGGATGAATGAATGGAAGAGTGTATGGATGGATAGAGGAGTGGATGGATGAATGGATGGAAAATGGGCGAAGAGATGAACTAATTGATTTGATAAATGGATATGATGGTGCTAAGGTAGGTCGCGCGCGGATTTCCGAGGGTGGTAATTAATTGGATGACCCGAGTGGCTGAGCGATGTGGAGGTGGCATGAACCCTAAATAATTACACCCATTCTTAATAATCACAGTTCATTATGATGATGATGATGATGATGATGATGATGATGATGATGATGTTTATGAAGCTGGTGTTGATGCTGATGACGGCATTGACATGATGATGATAATGATGATGATGATGATGATGATGCTATGATGATGATGATGATGCTATGATGATGATGACGATAATCATAATAATCATAATAATCATAATAACAACAACAAAATAATAATAATAAACATCGACAACAACAACAATTGCACCGACGTTCTTTCTTTTTTTTATGAATGAGTGACTGAGAGGCGCGGTAATTTTATGAATGAGTAACAGCCTAATTGAGCGAGCGTATTTTTACACGTGGAAACGTGTTTTGGATTTTCCAGGCGACGAGTGATCGTGTTGCTGAGGTATGTTCTCCTGCACGTGCTCCTACATTTCCATCTTCTTTCGTTTATTCATTCGTTCGATCAGTCCATCCCATCCTGCTCCTTGCTTCCACCTAACTTCGAGGGATGGCAAGGTGACCACGAGTTAAGACGAACTGATACAAAGCATACAAAGCACATACAAAGCTTTACATAGGCATACAAAGTCATGGTAAGTTTTATGATGTCGTAGAAAAGCATACAACCCGAAATTGCGAATGCAAATTTGTACAGAATTGCATCAAGCGACTAAGAAAGTTATGCTTAAACATACAAAACAGCTACAAACAATTGACAAACATTTTTGCATGCTTTTGTTTCTTAGGGAGTGAGGACGTGTATTGCATTGTATTGTATTGTATTGTATTGTATTGTATTGTATTGTATTGTATTGTATTGTATTGTATTGCATCTAAATACCTTTGATTCCGTTCCAGTACTCTTGAATACGAATAGCACTGAGTAATCATTTGTATTGGTCCATCCAGCATTGTATTATCAAATATCTCCTTATCTGGCTACCCTGCATACTTAGCTGCCGAGTTGTCATATTTTGCATATGTTCGTATTGCTGAATACGCCTCTGTATTGTCGCATTGTTTTTGTATTGCTGGATATCTCTCCACAATGTCGCACGCATGTGTTTGTATTGCCAGATATGTCTCCATACTGTCGAATGTATGTGTTTGTATTGCCAGATATGTCTCCGTACTGTCGAATGTATGTGTTTGTATTGCCAGATATAACTCCATACTGTCGAATGTATGTGTTTGTATTGCTGGATATGTCTCTGTACTGTCAAATGTATGTGTGAGCGTCCCTGTCCGCGCGAGTTCGGGTGACGCAGTGGATCCGAATGCAAACGAGATTACAAGGGTTTAATCGGAGACTCCTTCCGCTAATCTGTTTTACACTTTCAATTTTCAACAGCGCCTTAATGACCTCTTCCATTCTTACTCCAGCTCCCTTCCTCTTCTTCCAGCTCTTCCGTCCATCCATCTGTCCATCCATTCATCCATCCACTCATCCATTAGTCCATCCATCTCTCCATCCATCCATTCATCCATCCATCCATTTATCCATCCGTCCATCCATTTATCCATTCATCCATCCGTTCTTCAATCTATCCAATCATCCATGAAGATCGTCCGACCAACCGTGTGGTTGTATCTCTTCTTGTCTCTTCGAATGTATCCACGAATTCGTTTCATTCGAAGGAAAGTCATTCTTAAGGTTGAATTTCTTCTTGTTTTTATTCATTTTTATTTTTATTTTTATTTTTAAACTCCATTAATTCTTCGTCAGTTCGTGCAACACGCTGATGTATTTCGCGCCAAAATGTTATGACGATCAATCGTCGGGATAACGAATTGTGATGATAACGATGACGATGGTGATAATGATGGTGATGGTGGTGATAATAATGGTGATGATGACGATGATGGTAATAAGGTTTATTATGTTGGTGATGATGTTGTGGATGTGATGATGTCGCTGATGATGATGATGTCGCTGATGGTGATGGTCATGATGTGGCGATGATGATGATGATGATGATGACGCGCACATCCATCCTGGATCACGTGAGCTCGAGTTCGTTCACACATTGGTCCTCTTAATTGCTCGCCTCTGAGTTCTTTGTTCTCGACCCGGGCGATATAAGAGGAAATAAACTCCATAGTATTTCGACCAACTTTTGTTTTCAACGCTTTTCATTCTATTGGACCGTCTACTCATCCATTCGCCCATCCATCTATCCGTTCATCCGTTTATCCATCCAGCCGTTCACCCATCCATCTATATATCCATCCATCTATCCATATATCCATCCATCTATCCATATATCCATCTATCCATTCATCCATCCAATCCGCAATCCATCCACTCATCCATCCATCTCATCAATGCCAAGATCCGCTGTACACGTCTTCGAATCCAGGCTCTGGCGAGCGTCTACAGCTTCCAATTTTCCGTGTCATTCCAGGCGCGTGCACACAACCACCCTTTCCATCGACCCTTATAAACGCATGGCTTGACCGATAAATATGCTTCATATTTTCACAGGCCCGCTAAGCCAGACACGCGATGGACGTTCGTACGCCACTGGAAGAGTGTACGACCTTTTCCAACTTCTCCTCCTCATATTGGCTGCTCCATCTCTCCCTTCTTTTGTTTGTAGGACCGCTTGTACCGCTCTTTGTTTTCCGGTTGTACGCTCGAGTATTTGTCTTTGTACTTGTGTGTACATATGTCTCTGTCTCTGTCTCTCTATCTGTGTGTGTATGGGCCTGTGTGTCTTTCCAACATTGGTAGAACGTGACTATGTGTATATGTGTGTATATGCGTGTCTGTGTGTCTAAGTGTGTCTGTGTGTGTGTCTGTGTGGAAATGTTTGATTGTGCGCGTGTTTGTTTTTATTCGCATCGACGGAAACGCTTGACGTTTTAGTTTTGAGAAGCTTACAAATTGCGAATTTTTATCCTTCAAAGTTTTAAAATGCTTAAACTAAGCGTAATTTAATTTAATATGAATGCCTACTTTAATTAACACGATAATCACTTTAAATCTAATGATTATTTATTCCTCGATCGATCGACAAATCATCGCACATCCCTGTTTTGATTGATTTGAATATTAATAACTCTCGCCAGCCAATGAGCGAGTTCGTTTTTTTAAGTGGTTTGTTTTGAATGTCGAAATGAATCTGTTTTCTTTCCTTTCCTTAAAAATGAAAACAAGAAGATCTTCAAACTCCTCAGACGCAGAAGCATCTCTTTTTCCGTATTTTATTTGTTCAATCTCCAAGCCAAAGTCATTCCAAAGTTTCTATTCGTGGCTGGCAAACATGATTCATTCGCTGCCGTTAATAGAAGGATGCGCTCGAAAATAACCTCGTTGGTTTTTCCAGATTTTAATTTGAAGAAAGAAATTGAAAGAACAAAAGAAAGAAAAAAATTAACAAGATACCTGAGCTACATGCACTCGCAGATACCAGAATTACGAGGCAAGGTTCAAGAATAGTCCGAGAGGATGGATGAATTCAAAGAGATAAGCAGCATGGCATACTAGAAGAGGTACAGAGAGTAAGAGAAGTCATATGAATTCTTCAATTCAGGACTGATTCTGACCCTGGTCTCATACGTGACTGGAAAGTGAAGTCTGTTGACGCTAGCATGATTGATCAGACTCAACAAGTACCCCTTTCTAATTACTCTTTCATTTTCGTATTCATCATCATCATCATCCTCATCTTCTTTTCTCTTTACCATTCACCGTTTTTATCGCTTCCACCTTCATTTCCATATCCGCCAGATGATGCCTGAACCACCCTTGCCATCACTGGCCTGCCATTCTTCTGGTTGACCTGCTGGACGTGTGTATGGATGCATTAACGATTGTATGGATGCATTGATGGTTGTATGGATGCATTGACGGTTGTATGGATGCATTGATGGTTGTATGGCTGCATTGATGGTTGTATGGATGCATTGACGGTTGTATGGATGCATTGATGGTTGTATGGATGCATTGATGGTTGTATGGATGCATTGATGGTTGTATGGATGCATTGATGGTTGTATGGATGCATTGATGGTTGTATGGATGCATTGACGGTTGTATGGATGCATTGATGGTTGTATGGATGCATTGATGGTTGTATGGATGCATTGATGGTTGTATGGATGCATTGATGGTTGTATAGATGCATTGATGGTTGTATAGATGCATTGATGGTTGTATAGATAGATGGATGGATGGATGGTTGGAAGGACGGATGAAAGGATTGAATAACAGCATCACTGTTTAGCTTTTATATCAGACCTTTTGTGTACTGGCATGAATGCAGAACTGCGGAGATTTTGAAGGATTTGCAGCCTTACGATTCACGTTCAACAAAGTCTTAAGCGCTAAAATACGTTGGACACCTTGAAACAAGTTGATGAAGGTGATCGAAAACATCTGACTCCAGTTGAACCGTCATGATCAACAATCCAAAATCCATGCATCCTTCGAACGATCCATCCATGCATCTATCAAATCACCATTCATGCATCATTCGAACAATCCATCCATGCATCCATCAAGTCACCATGCACTCATGCATCATCCGCTCCGTCCGTTCCGATGGTGCGAAAGTCTTTCCAGTTCTCCGGGGGGGCAACACATCTTGCTGATCCCGATGGAAACATGGAAGGCCTGGAAATGATTTGTGTCGAATGTTACAAGCAGCAGGATTTAAGACGAGGATGTAGAACTAGGAGGGCGGATGGATGGATGGATGGACGGGTGAATGGATGGATGGATGGATGGGTGGATGGATAGATGGATGGGTGGATGGATGGATGGGTGGGTGGATGAATGGATGGATGGGTGGATGGATAGATGGATGGGTGGATGGATGGATGGGTGGGTGGATGGAACCGTTGATGAAGGGTAAGTGCATGACAGGGGTGGATGGATGGACAGATGAACTGGTGGAAACGTGTAAAGAAAGATGGATGGATGGGCAGAGAGCCTAGGTTGAAATCGGTGAAGCGGACGGATGCAAAAAAACATAAATTCTTCCAATGAAATCTCGGCCGGTGTTGCTATGGCAACAAATGATGATGTTCAAACACTGGCCAGCACTGAAGATGAAATCGAAGCACCCAATGAGAGATTATGATGACGATGACGAGAATGATGATGATGATGATGATGATGATGATGATGATGATGATGATGATGATGATGATGATGATGATGATGATGATGATGATGATGATGATGATGATGATGATGATGATGATGATGATGATGATGATGATGATGATGATGACGATCACGATGACGATGACGATGACGATGACGATGACGATGACGATGACGATGATGATGATGATGATGGTGAGGACGATGATGATGATCTTGTCGATGGTGGTGGTAAAGATGGTAGTGTGTGATGTTGGCGATGTTGATGACGATAATGATGACGACAATGATGACGATGATGATGACGATGATGATGACGATGATGATGAAAGGAGAGATGAGATGGTGACGAGTTTTGGTGAGTGCGAATTAGCAAAGATGTCCGAGGGGTCGCCGTGTCGTGTCCTCGCTCACAGCTTGAAATTATCGATCTTCATCGTCGTCGTCATCATCATCATCATCAAGAACATCGTCATCATCACCACCCTCACCATCATCATCATCATCATCATCACGTTGTAAATAATCTACAGATTGCCAAATTGACATTCGAAAACATCCACATGGAATAAAAACAAACTAAAATAATTTCTTTTACACCGCTACCACGAACGACTACAATCGGCGGCGTCAAGCGGCTAGCGAGCCGGTAGTAGCGGCGACAGCGGCGACGGCGGCGACGGCAGCTCAAGAGAAATGCGAAGGAAGGAAGCATAGCGATGCAGCAGCAGAACTGCAGCGCTCACAAGCGGATTGTTCGAAGGAAGGCGAGAATTCTTCCAGGATATGATTCGCTTCCGAGGCCTGTCAAAAATGATAATTGCCGAGCGGGGATGGGGTTTTCGTGTGCGCGAGTGTTCTCTCCTCCTCCTCTTTCTCTTCCTCCTATCTCTTTCTTTTTCTCTCTCCAGGTCTCACTATCTTTCCAGCTCTGGCATCCATCTATCCATCCATTCGTTCGTCGTTCGTTCGTTTTTTTTCCAGCGATCCGCTCTGTGATCAGTCTCCTTCTCCGTCGTCGTCGCCTCGGACGGTGCGTTGTTAAAGCGATGTTTTCCATGCTGCTGATGATGATGTTGTTGTTGTTGCTGATGACGATGTCGCTGTTGATGATGATGATGTTGTTGTTGTTGCTGATGATGATGTTGTTGTTGCTGTTGTTCAGAAGTCATTTATAATTAAAGTTCTTGTTTTCGTTTACAAACGGATCGTGTCACGTGGTTTTGTCGGTCATTCTGACTAAAAATCGGTGAAGATATTTTAAAGGGCGTGTGCACGAATGAATGGATTGAGTAGCGGATGAATTGACGGATGAAAGGACGGACGGATGGATGGATGGATGGATGAGGTTAAGGGTGAATGAATGGACCAGGCAGGGTAGTATGGCATGCGTCCCATTGCCTCATCTGGTCGACCTCCACGTCAACTCTGTCTCTATGCACGTGCTCTTATCTTAAGTACGTGTGAACTCACTCATCTGAATATCCTTCGCTTTTGTTTATTTTTCGCTGCAGCAATCCGCTTTCATTGAACCAAATGACATTTTACTTCTCAAACCGATTGTAAAAGTTCCTGGGTGGTGGCAGAAGTACCGACCCTTGCCACACGTATCCCCCCAGTACGAGTGGATTTTAAGAGTGGTTTAAGAGTGGTTTACGTTCAATGATGAATGGCAAAAGTGAGTGTTGGTTTTTTGTTTCAGAATTTGTTCGTCAGTTTTGCTGAGGCCTCTCTATGTGTGTACTTGTATGTATCTGTGAGTTTTTGATGCTTTTGTATGTCTTTGTATATGTTTGTGTGTCTCTGTTTGTATGTATCTCTATGTATTTGTACGTCCCTATTAGTCTGTGTAAGCTTCCGTTTGTGTCTGTGTTCCTTTGTACGTCTTCGTATGCTTCTGTAGGCTTCTGTTTGTATCTGTATGTTTATGTACGTCTCCGTACTTTCTAAGTTCACGCTTTGCAATTTCTTTGTATGCTCAGGTATGCCTCTCACCTGTTACGAGCTTGATTTGCGCCACAATAAGCAGGCGTCAAAGTGCAATTAAAACCTGGAAGAAAAACCAAGAGAAGATAAAAATCAACCACCTGTCTGTCCGTCCGTATGTCTCTCTGCCATTCTCTGTGCATATCTCTCTGTATGCCTGTCTGTCTTGTTCGATCCTACTCCATGTTCTTCTGTGGTCATCTTCACAAAATAAATAAACGAGTTGTCTATTTTTGGGGTGAATTTCCCTCACCCCCTTAGGGGGGGACGGGTGGGTTGTGAGCAGCCGATGTTTCTGTGGTTCACATATTTATGGGGGTATGTGAAATTGTATTTGTTGGTATACTGAAAGATTTGGTAATAAATGTATTATTAAATTATTAGAAATTACTGAAAGTATACTGAAAGATTTGGTAATAAATGTATTAATAAATTATTAAAAATTACCAGTTAAGTTATGTTAATTCTTAGATGCCTGTTATCATTTTATTAGATCAATTTATTTAATTATGTTACTTTAAGTACTACTTCCATTATTTGTTAATAAATTAACACATGTTTAATAACATTATTAATTAAAGTATACTTTACAATTATTTCTTTAAAATATTCATTAATTACATTTTTATTATTAATTCCACGGAACCTATTAACGACCTCACCATGTAGTTGGCGTTGTTGTTTCAGTAAACAAATTGAACAACATCTTTTGTTTGCATTGTTGATAAAACTTCAGTCTCATGTTCAGACTTGCTTTTCTAAAGATCACTATCATCATCGCCATTATCATCATCACCATCATCATCATCACCGCCATCGTCATCGTCGTCATCATCGCCACCGTTATCGTCGTCATAGCAATCAACACTGCATTTGTTTTGCCAAAGAATTTGTTTGAAATGATTACCAATTGATTACCAAATTGAGTCAACGTTAAGCTTTTGAGAACAACTTGGTACGATTTGAGGTTTAATAATTGGAGGAACAAGTCGGTTGCTGAGGAGTATCAGGTGTTACTGTTTCTAGGAGAGCTCTAAAACAACAGAAATTGATTTATCGTGTTCATCATCATCATCATCGTCGTCGTCATCGTCGTCGTCATCATCATCGTCTTCGTCATCATCATCGTCATCATCATCGTCATCGTCGTCATCATCGTCATCATCATCATCGTCGTCATCATCATCATCATCATCATCATCATCATCATCAGCATCATCATCATCATCATCATCATCATCATCATCATCATCATCATCATCATTCATCATCATCATCATCATCATCACCACCACCACCATCATCATCATCATCATCATCGCCGACGTCGTCGTCGTCGTTACAGAAATTTGAATTATTAATTGTTAGTATAATTATTTAAAAATATCGTCATCGTCATTAAAAATAAAGTTATTAATAAAATGTATTAATTACAAATTTAATCTATTACAAATGTAATTTAAAAAAAAAAACAATTAAAGAGACCTGAGACCACTTTTTCTTAGCGACCACGTGTTCTTAAGGTTACGATCTTTTGAAAGGTTAACAAGTACACGTATTGATGGCGCATTTGGAACAGAATGCCAACCAATATTTTACCATGTATAATGTTACATTGCTGTCATCGTCATCATCATCATCATCATCATCATCATCATCATCATCATCATCATCATCATCATAATCATCATCATCATCATCATCATCATCATCATCATCATCATCATCATCATCATCATCATCATCATCATCATCATCATCATCATCATCATCATCAGCATCATCATCATCATCATCATCATCATCATCATCATCATCATCATCATCATCTCATCATCATCATCATCATCATCATCATCATCATCATCATCATCATCATCATCATCATCATCATAATCATCATCATCATAATCATCATCATCATCGCTGCTTGCATTATCGGTGATTACGTCATTGGTGCGATCGATTCCAAGCCTGGCGCCAGGCGAATTAACCCATAATTATTTTATTATATTTGTGCATAATTATTGTCATCATCATCGTTATCACCAACGCCTTCATCATTATCATCGTCATCGTCATCATCATCATATCAACTATAAATAGGTGCGAAATGTAGGCAGTTTAAAGGGATATTTTTAAAAGCCTGGGCATGGACGTGGCCACGTCTGCTGTGTCGTCACAATCATCATCATCATCACCATCATCTTCTTCACAATCATCATCATCATCTTCTTCACTATCATCATCATCATCGCCGTCGTCATCGTCATCATCATCATCATCATCATCATCGTCGTCGTCATCATCTCAGAAGTGCACTCATAAACACCACTGATAGACAAAGAAAGTCTGCCAGTGCCGATGCATTGATAACTTCTGACATCAGACCGATGATGATGATGATGATGATGATGATGACGACGACGACGACGATGATGATGATGATAATAATGATGATGATGATGATGATGACTACGACGATGATAACGATGATAATGAAGAAGATGGCTGATGATGTTGGTTACAACGACGCACTGACTAACTCCGTGTAAAATTCTGATGGATGCGCGCGCACATGCAGACACACAAAGACAAACACGTCCACAAATACTTACACATCCACACATACATTCCATCTCTCCCTCCCCGGGACTGGCTGTTGAGAAGGTCACGTGATATTGGGTGGTGGTGATGATGATGATGATGTATTGTGATGTTTCAAGCACTTCATCATTTGTTATCAATGCTGAGAGCCTGTCATCGATCCTTGTTGCAGGTTTTATGGTGATGATGATGATGATGATGATGATAATGGTGATGATGATGGTGATGGTGATGATGGTGATGATGATGATGATGATGATGATGATGATGATGATGAATGATGATGATGATGATGGTGATGATGATGATGATGATGATGATGATGATGATGATGATGACGAAGTGGTGATGGTGACTATTGTTGTCCTGTGCATGTTCATGAAATGTTCCAGCTAAAAATGCACCAAAGGTTATTGAGTTGTTCAATTAAAATTAAATTCAATTCTTGAATTTAATTCGAAACAATTTAATTAAAAATTTAAAATAATTTAAAATTAAATCAAGAATCATTAATAAAAAAAAATCTTAACATTCCCTTATTATTTTAAATAATAATTCACATTCACATTTAACAATTAAAAAGATTTAAGTTATTAAAAAATATTTCAAATTTTATACATATATAATATATTATGTGTATATATTGATTTACATGAAATATTTTCGTTAATTTCCAACAAACATTTCAACCTTACGACGCTAGGACTATCGAATTACTTCGCCGTAATAGTAATAATACCATTATATAATACAAAATATTAATTTTTATTATCCTGTTATTTTTTAATGGTATTTAAAATTTCATTAGTAACATCTAAAATTACT
The DNA here is from genome assembly GCA_021613335.1 of Whitmania pigra. NCBI lineage: Eukaryota > Metazoa > Annelida > Clitellata > Hirudinida > Haemopidae > Whitmania > Whitmania pigra. The sequence goes on from JAJTWR010000305.1 coordinate 515,698, forward strand.
AAAAATATCATTATTAATATAATTATCATTACACTTGTTATATTTTATTAAATGTTATTATTATTATTATTTAATATTATTTATTATTATTATTATATTAATACATTATATTATTGAATAATTATTATAATTATTATGGCGCCGCGCTCGGATGGACTTCACGTGTCGTTGATGTCGAACAATTTGTTCTTTCAATGGCGTTCAGTCATGCGCGCCAAGAAAATGTCGTTCAGAAAATCAATTTCATCGCCTGTTTATTTATTCAACAGATCGCCATGAAACGACAACAGCGGAAGAAGAAGCCAAAGAATTAAATAACAACTCGTCGCAACAGCCGAAGAACAAATAGCGCCAGAATTGACGTCCGTTTTGGCGCATCTGAATTCTGTCTTCCTCTGTTTTTTTTTTTTTTGTTTTGAGTTTTTCAACGTCGTAGCGCAAGAATTTGATGGTTTATTCCTGGCTAGTAGTAACAGCTGCTAAGCTCAGATGAATTTTAATGAGCATTTGAATATTCATCGTCATCGTCATCGTCATCATCGACACTGAATTACCAAGCAATAATGTCGTCCGGTCTTGTCGAGCACTGCAGGGACCTTGAACCGCCGCGGGCTGATCGAACCCCCTACTCCACATTCAACGGGGGTGGGCAGGATTCTACCCAGAGTCAGTGGTACCTCAACAACGACTCGTCTTCCAAGCAAACCCAACAACAGTACCAATCGCAGGGTAAGCCCAAATACCCCGAACAGATTCACTTAAGATCACCATCTGTAGAACGGCTACAGGGGTACTTTCCCTCCCACGGCGCGTTGTGTCACCAACAGTCGCCCCAGTTCAGCCAGGGTGATCCATCGTCGCCTCAGCCGCCCAAACTCGACTTCTCGAACCCACCCTCCATCCATGACGAATATTCCCCTGTCAGCAAATCAACTCCTAGCAATCAAACTACCTCATCAGAGAGCATCACCGAACCCGGCGTCAATCATCTCTTTCACCACAGTGGCGTCATCAAAAGCAATACCGTCAGCTCTCTCAACGGCCAACAGCGGGATTCGAACCTGAGCAAGATCCACTGCAAGCCCTTCCTAGGGCAGATCCTCTACCCTGGCAGAGACTCTTGTTTCGTCGTTTCGGACTCCAGTGGCAGTCTTTCGTCTCGTGTCTCGGAGGAGGTCATCGCCAGAATAGTACTGAGGGTTGAAGGCAATTCAGAGTCCGAGATCTCCACTGGCAGAGGATCAGAGGAACTGACTTCGACGAACACCAAGAGAGTCGTATTCGTCGTTCCAACATCAGCAACCAACAGTCAGCCAGAGAAGTACCAGGACAACCAAGGCACTCAGATGTCTTGGCCTCTGGTAATTTGCTATGCAGCCAGCGAGTTAGACAAAGGGGAAGGCAACGAGAAAAACGGCTCTCTGGAGCAACTCCTCAACGTCAGTAGCAGCAGTCAATCTCCGTCTGTCAATCAGACGTTCAGAATGTGCGGACTGTGCAAGTTGGTCTTCGATTCTGTGAGCTCCTTCCTCTACCACGTTGCCGAAAGTCACGAATTTCAGGTCTCGAGTAGCCTAGGGGCGCTCCTCTCGAGAGATAAAGTGTCCCTGTTCTTTGCCTCTGGTTCGGAAAGACAGCAGAAACAACGCCAGAATATTCTTCTGCTCTTCAGTCCGAGACAGCTGATGGAATTCGAAAATATCGAAACAAATCCAGTCGTCAAAGAGAACTCGCCTGTCAGCAATGCCACTTCCGGCTCCAAGAGCGAGTCTTCATGCAACGACGTCAGCGCAGAGAGGAACAAAATACAGGAAGTCTGTGGCAAAGGACAGAACGGGAGCAATTCGAGGAAAGATCAGATGTTCCCACCTCTGAACATCAAGACCGAAGAACCAGACATAAAGACACTGGCCACGAACGAAATGGACTTGAGTGCTTTGTGCAGGCTGAGATCGAGCGACTGGAACTTTGCTCAGCACATGGCGATGCTGGCCAATAGCAGCGACATTGGCGACGAGAAGACGACGTCAGCAGCTACCGGCAACGACGCTTCCAATTCTAGGCAGCTGTTGGGAAGCAACAACTACTTCAGCAACAGCAATTACGACGATGAATACTTGATGCAACAGCAGCAACAACAGCAACAACAACAATCCTACTTGCAATCAGCACAACAGGGGCCTCCTCAGCAACTCCTGATGATGAGAAATTCCTGCAAGATGCTCAAATGTCCCAAGTGTAACTGGCACTACAAGTATCCTGAAACCTTGGAGATCCACATGAGGGAAAAGCACCCGGAATCCGACGCCCAATGCGTGCTCTGCATTCGGGGCCAGCCACACCCGCGACTTGCCAGAGGGGAGGCGTATACCTGCGGCTACAAACCGTACAGGTGTGAAGTCTGCAATTACTCCACTACCACGAAAGGAAACCTGAGCATCCACATGCAGAGTGATCGTCATATCAACAACATCCAGGAGCTCCACAATCTCGGACAGCACAACTCTGTCTCTCCGGCCAGTAGCCAATCGGCCCTACCGTCTGCCGTTGCGCAGTTGACATCACAAAACGCCGTCACACCCGTCGCTCTACCGAGTGGGGGCACGCAATCTCCGTCCACACCTCCGTCCTCAGACAGCCCCGACAACAGTGGGAACGGGTCATCGTCTACCACCGTGTTCAATCCCTACTCGAAGTCCAAGATCAAGGCATCATGGCGGTGCGAGATCTGCAACTACGAGACCAACGTGGCCAGAAACTTGAGGATCCACATGACGAGCGAGAAACACGCCCACAATCAGATGGTCATGCGTCAGGGGGGCTCGGTGAACTCCGGGTCTCTGTCGGGAAAGCAGCAGACGACTATGGACGAGTTTCAAAATGGAAGCACACCCGGTAACAACGCCGGAGAGGCAGCCGCCCAAGGATTGATCAAGGAGCAAGGGGCTTTCAATCAGAAGCTCCCTGGTCATAACCCATGGGGTTCGTTTCTGCCCTTCTCTCCCTTTGATATGCCCATGTTTTGTCTTCCGGTATCCATGGACATCGGCCATTCGCTCAAAAACCAGGCAAACTTGGTGTCTGATCAGAAGTCCTTCCAGAATTCGCCGAATGTCGGCGACAAAAGCGACTTGTTGCGACCGTCGACGCTTCTCGACCACTCCTATCAAGTTTTCCAGTGCGCCACCTGCTGCATTTTCGGCACGGACAACCTGGAGGATTTGCACCACCACGAGCAGCTGGACAGGACCACAGGGGGGTCGGACAAGGAGGGCATCATACTGGTCGGTGGCACGTACATATGCACCCTCTGCCAGTACAAGTCGAACTTGAAGGCCAATTTCCAGCTCCACTGCAAGACAGACAAGCACCTGCAGCGACTCCAGCTCATCATCCACGTCCGAGAGGGTGGTCCTGAGAACGAATGGCGGCACATGCAGATGGGTGCGACCGGCGGGGGCCATCATCTCGTCACGGTTCGCTGCAACGCGTGCGATTTCGGCACGAACAGCGTCTACAAGCTCCAGGTGCACGCCTCCGATCCGGAACATGCCACCAACGTGGCCGTCTTCTTCGACCTCATAGCCAGGGAGACAAGGGGCCGACCAGACGCCCAGAGGTTCAGTTGCGCGCCGTGCGGTTTCTCGTCGCCAGTGAGACTGCTATTCGTCAGACATCTGTCCACTCCACATCACAGGGCACTGGAGCATCGCTTTCTAGACTTTCAACAGCAACTGGCCTCTCTGCCACACTCAAACTCCACTTCCTCTTCTTCTTCTTCCTCCTCCTCCTCTTTTTCAACTGCTGTCATGGCAACGGCGTCCGCCTACTTCAACAAGGACAGGCTCGCTGCCGGCGTCCCTCCGGCCAAAGAGGCTGATGGTGGTGGTGGTGGTGGCGGCACTCAGCCGGCTGTCCAGCAGTTCGTTAACAATTCAGATGGAAGCCACTCCATGCAGACTGGAGGTTTGTTGAGAGTTGTTGGTGTTGTTGTTTTGATGTTGTTGCTGGTGTTAAGTCTGATTTTGTTGCTCTTGTTGTTATTGTTGTTGTTGTTGCAGTTGTTGGTCTTGCTCCTCTTGTCGTTATGTCGTTATGTCGTTTTAATGTATATATATATACATACTTATATAACATTTATAATAAGTTTTATATTATAATTTGCGGCTGTTATTATTATTATTATTATTACGCTAGTACTTATTAATTATGGTAATAATTACAATACAATAATATCGTTATTGCCTTGATTATTATAAAATTACTTTATTATTTTTTAACGTTTATAAGAAGTGATTATTTTCCGCAACATCATTGATTAATTAATTACAACATATTTTATGCCCAAAACATGCCATCAACAACAGCAATAACAGTAACTACGATGACGATGTTGTGGCGGTCAAGTGCTGGCGCATTCCAAAGAGACCACCCATAATTCATAGCGCAGGTTCGGCGCCTGCGTTATGAGCGATGAATAGTAACTAATGCTTAATGAGCTACAGCCCTACAGATGTTTCATTTAAAATATTCATAAATATTAATTAGCGCTTCATGGATATTAATGAGCATTTTTATGAATATTAATGAGCGTTTACGCACGCCGGCCAATGAACGGAGCGGAGGTGTGATTGCTTATTCGACGTCGTTCGAAATTTGAATTAATTTTATCGCACTCAATTATTAAAATGCTTATCTCGTTTGCATACGTTAATAAATTATGCAAAAGTGCATGAATGCTTTAGCTACTGGAATATTTATCGTTAATGTGATGTTTGGAATGCCAGACTTTCTGTAAAAATGACATCATTAACAATTATATATAATTTAAGCAAATAACCGAAATTGTTCTGAATCTATCGAGGCGCTAATATTTATTCAATTTATATTAAACTTATAATTAGTTATTAAGCTTGGAATTAAGAATTTTTCTGATAATTAATAAATATTCTTTGTAATTCCTCTTATAATTAATAATTATGCCTGAAATTAGTCGATAAATCGTCCAGAATGCGAAATAAAAACAAGAGGAACGCGGCAACTGATAACGAGTTGAACATATTTTCTTTTATTCCCAATACTTTCAGTCCTCCTTTCTCTACGTTCCTTCGTTCATCACCTAACTGATTTACTCACTCACTCACTCACTCACTCACTCACTCACTCACTCACTCACTCACTCACTCACTCACTCACTCACTCACTCACTCACTCACTCACTCACTCACTCACTCACTCACTCACTCACTCACTCACTCACTCACTCACTCACTCACTCACTCACACATTCATACATTCATCCATCAAATCTCAGCGAGAAAAACCCATCCTTTCGCCACCCATCCCCACTGGAAAGCCCAGTCTCAGGTGAAGATGTGACAGCTCGAGCAGATGAGAAATTATGTCGACGTCATAACGGCGCTAAGACCCAGCGCTAGGTCGTATAAAACACAACTCCTGTGGCGTCGGGGTGGAGCGCTCGGTCGTGTGTTATAATTAATTAATATGGCGCTTCAATTTGCTGCCGGAGAGATTCCAATTTACAAATGGAGGGATGGAAAAACAAGGGGACGAAGATGAATGAAGGGAGGATGTGATGGTGATTCTGGAGAAGGTGATGGTGATGGTGGTGGTGATGGTGATGGTGATGGTAATGGTGGTGGTGATGACGATGACGATGACGACGATGGCAATGACGATGACGATGATGATGATATTGGTTAAATAAATAGGTAGAAATATTTATCTCTTCCAATGATTAATTATCCATCAAGTAAACAAGTTAACTATTAAATCATAAAAATATCCTTGTGCAAATGGAGTAATGCCGGGAAATAAGATGATATTTTGGGTGAAAAAGAGAGATAACTGCGTAAAAGAGAGGGTTGAATTTCAGACATACGAGAATCCAAGTCATCTATGATCCTGGATGTCGCTACTTTGATTCCGGACGGTGAAAAATTCTGGCGCACGTTCAATGGTTTATAATCTCCGATATAAATCTCGTGCGAATGTTCCGCGATCAACGCCATTTCTCGTCTGCTCCAGATCGGTCGGTTCCCGCCTTCTAGTTGTTCGTCTTCCTTGTGTCTGCGTGGATGTCTGTGTGGATGTATTTGTGGGTATTTGTGTTTGTGTTTCTTTAATATTAATAAGTATGAATTATTGTAGAAAGTTAAAAGTCAAAACAATTATTATGTTGTTATCAATTATTAATTAAATTTAAGTAATCGAACCTTTACTTAATTGTCATTTATCATCTTAAATACATGCGCTTACAATATCATATTCCTTTACAATAATTTTATTATTTAAAAACTTCATCCCTATAACTATTTTTATTTTTACAATAAGAATATCCATCCAACATGCAAACGGATATTCGAATGTCTTTTTGAATGTCTTCTCCACCGTTGTTCGTACCTCCTCCTCCTTCTTTTCCATGTGAAAGAGACCGCCCACGCTGATTGCGCATGCGTGTGGTCGATCCACTTATCATTCAATTATTGGTTAAAATTGATCGCATTTTCACGTAATGTTCCCGCAAATTCCGCTCTCGCAGGTGGTCCGCTGTGGAACACCTGTATTAATTATATCAACATCCGTACTATCGTGGTCATCATCATCATCATCATCATCATCATCATCATCATCGTCATCAGCTTCATCACTATCGTCGTCATCGCCTTTATCATTATCTCCATAATCGTCATCATCATCATAATCTCCATAATCATCATCATCATCGTCATCATCATCATCATCTCCATAATCATCATCATCATCTCCATAATCATCATCATAATCTCCATAATCAACATCATAATCATCATCATCATCATAATCATTTCTCTTTCATTCACTTGACAAAGAAATTTCATGAAGAAATTTAATCTCGATTTTTTTCCCTTTATTCCTTCCTCTTCCTCCTTCTCCTCCTCCTCCTCTGTTCATCCTTACTTCACGGGTGGTCTCCCGGAATAAACTGGAGGGTGTGCGGTATTTCAGTGAGCCATGGAAAGATGGACATTGAAATGGAATATGGTGATTGTAGAGACAGGTGAACGGGCAATGAAGGTAGAACAGGTAGTACCGGCAATACAGGTAGAAATGGTAGTACAAGCAGTACAGGTAGTACTGGCGGAACAGGTACTTGAACACCTGTATTGTGTTGTGAGGATTAAGAGGGGTTAATTAATGCGGGGTTTTTTTTGGAAACCCTAACATTTTATGGTTCAAGAATTGTGGGCAATAATATTTTAAAACAACATTTGAATATTTAATTGGTTGTATTCGCCAGAAAATATCAATTGTTCTTAAAAATATTTTAGAGCATAAAAATAAAAAGAGTTGCCAGTGGAATTATAGAAAAATAACAAATAACAGCAACAACGTGACAACCCACCACCTCCTCACAACATCCACACCCATCCATCCACGCTCCATCTATCCATGGTCCATCCATACCCCATCCATCCACACCCATCCATCCACGCTCCATCTATCCATGGTCCATCCATACCCCATCCATCCACACCCATCCATCCACGCTCCATCTATCCATGGTCCATCCATACCCCATCCATCCACACCCATCCATCTACGCTCCATCTATCCATGGTCTATCCATACCCCATCCATCCACACCCATCCATCCACGCTCCATCTATCCATGGTCCATCCATACCCCATCCATCCACACCCATCCATCCACGCTCCATCTATCCATGACCCATCCATACCCCATCCATCCACACCCATCCATCCACGCTCCATCTATCCATGACCCATCCATACCCCATCCATCCACACCCATCCATCCACGCTCCATCTATCCATGACCCATCCATACCCCATCCATCCACACCCATCCATCCACGCTCCATCTATCCATGACCCATCCATACCCCATCCATCCACACCCATCCATCCACGCTCCATCTATCCATGACCCATCCATACTCCATCCATCCACACCCATCCATCCACGCTCCATCTATCCATGACCCATCCATACCCCATCCATCCACACCCATCCATCCACGCTCCATCTATCCATGACCCATCCATACCCCATCCATCCACGCCCCATCTATCCATGACCCATCCATACCCCATCCATCCACACCCATCCATCCACGCTCCATCTATCCATGGTCCATCCATACCCCATCCATCCACACCCCATCCATCCATACCCCATCCCGACACCCCTCTGAAAATCCAAGATGACCACTGAGTCAGCTTCATCATCACCTGGATGTTGCAACACCGAAATACCGCCGAGTCATGTTTCTTAAAAGTTATCACAATTAATGATAAACGATGGCAGACGGTACAATGAACGGCGGGAATGAAATATTGCCTCCCCAAGACCTCATGTCGTCTGCCGGACAACCCGCCCGCTACATCGACCCCGGGGTTAAGCAAACTTCGAGACGCGGTGTGTGGCCAAAAAAGTTCACAGAGGGTACAGCTTTTCGATGGGATGTCATGGGATTTCTATCTCGACGTGTGTGTTTTTCCTTCATCATCATCGTCGTCGTAATCGTCATCATAGTCATTATTATCATCATCTTCATCATCATTCAGCAAAAATCGCATCACCAGCTGGGATCATCTCCCATCTACCGTAGCGTTGCCATGGTAGCAATTAGGTACTCCACCCTAACGTTTAAAATCTGTCATCGTCCACAACCCACAACTCAAATCACCTTCCACCATTCTACTCCAAATGAGTAGGTTGATGTTGGTATGGCTTAGTGGTAGAGGTGAAGGTTAAGGGATGGTGGTATGGGTGAAGGGTTAGGGGTGAAGGTTAGGAGTGTGGGCATGGGTAAAGGGTTAAGGGGTGTGGGTGGAATGGGCGAGAGGGTGTGGGAGCCTCCTTAATCTTCACGAACAACTTCTGACACGAACGGAAGGTCTTCCACTTATTGGCATAAAAAACCTTTCGCATCTCATGATTTCATTCTCAGCACTGATGGAGGTGAATTACTTTCAAGGTGGGCGTCGGTGATGATTGTAGTGTTGCCGATGATGATTGTGATGCTGCTGCTGTTGATGATGATGATGATAGTCGTGAGATGATGATTGCGATGTTCATGATGATAGTCGTGACATGATTTTGGTGCTGATGATGAAAGTTATGCCAATGATTATGGTGATACTGGTGATGAAGTTGATAACGATAAGTTGCCAAATAATTAACTTATCAGTAGAAATGAATCACCCCCCAAAAAGGCTAATGGTTTGGACCACCAAGGTGGCAAGAACTGATTGGAACCCCACTCTGGGAGAGTCATCCTGATCATTTAATTAAGTAATTAACATCAATCTACAATCACATACACACATACACATACATACCACCACTACCGTGTTCATCATCATCATCATCGTCGTAGTCATCATCATCATCATCATCATCATCGTCGTAGTCATCATCATAACCATCATGAAATTAACATAATATATCCATACTAAGCATCTTTCGTTGGAAACTTGATAATATTTTCCAAAGTCACAACAACAACAGCATCCCGCTCAAATTGAGACATCTCCAGTAGGCACGTACTTGGAGGGAAACTTCCTTACAGAAAGTGGTGGAATCAGCTATCATCATCATCATCACCATCATCACCAACGTCGTCGTCGTCGTCATCATCATCATCATCATCATCATCACCTTCACCACCATTCATGCGTCAGCTGCTGCCATCGCTCTTTTAAGATACAAAAAACGCGAAAAGCTAACACCTGGATTGATCTCACGACTACCTGGATGGTGGTTCAGTCGGAATCACGGAGTATTACGTAATTGGATGGTAATTACGATCGTAATTTAGTTAAATTGTGATCCGTTAATAATAATTTAACTAAATTATGACCCGTTAATAATAATTTAACTAAATTATGACCCAGTAAATAATAATTTAACTAAATTATGATCCATTCTCACATTCTTGTGATCAAGAGAACAACATTTGAAGAACATTCAAATGCATTGGTCGACTGCAGCAACAGCAACAGCAACAACAGCAACAACAACAACGACGACGACAACAACAACAACAACAGCAACAACAACAACAACAACAACAACAACAACAACAGCAGCAACAACAACAACAGCAGCAACAGCAACAGCAACAACAACAACAACAACAACAACAACACGTTCGAGTAATCCCAGTATTGTCGAGTTGTGAATTCATTCCCCTTGATTACTAAGTGGAAAAATCCGAGATGGTTATCAGGACTTACAATTATCCGAGCTATCAGGTCATCGAATACATTGTTTCATCCGCTATCAACATATCGCAACAGTTGCTGAGTGCAAATGAATCCCAGCTGCACGTCTCTTTTCCAGTCTTTCCACGAGCTGGAGTTGTTAAACTTGCCTCAGTCAGTCGGTCTGTCGGAGTCTGTCTTTACAAGGATCAATTTGTGTGCTTGTACGTCTGTGTACGTCTGTGTGCGTTTGTGATTGTTTGTGTGTTTATGACATTGTTTGTATGGCTCCAGGTGATGCTCTCTGAGTCTCAGTGATGCTGGAAGTTGTTGTTCTTCGATGATGATGATGACGACGATGCTGCTGCTGCTGCTGCTGATGATGATGATGATGATGATGATGATGATGATGATGATGATGATGATGATGATGATGATGATGATGATGATGATGATGACAACGACAATCGATGACAGTGATGATGATCATGGTTATGATGCTGATGCTGATGATGATGACGATAATGGTGCTGATGATGATGACGGCCAGAATGATGTTGAAGAAGGCTTTAAGGGTGAATGGCGAGTGAACTTATTAAATTTTTCTGGTGCCTCCTTAGTGACGTCATCGATCATCGTACGTCACTCCACGTCATGACTCCTGCCAATGACCTCAACCTGACCCATTTTCCCATCCTCCCTTTATTATTGTAATTATAGTTATTAAAATTGTATTATTATTATTATTATTATTATTATTATTTTTATTATTATTATTATTATTTTATTATTATTATTATTATTATTATATTATTATTATTATTATTATTATTATTATTATTATTATTATTATTATTATTATTATTATTATTATTATTATATTATTATTATTATTATTATTATTATTATTATTATTATTATATTATTATTATTATTATTATTATTATTAATTATTATTATTATTATTACAATCAAACAATGCATGGCTTAATTGCTTCCTTTGTTTATGTTTATTATGTTTATTTTTGTATTAATTTGAAATAAGTCAATGGCGAAGGCAATGGAAGCTGAAAAGACATCAATGTCAATTTCATCATAATCATCACCGCAATTATGGCCACAATCATCACCATAATCATTATCACCATCGACATCATCATCATCATCACCATCAGAATCCTCCAACACACGAACTTATAACACGTGATTTGACGAGAATCTCCTCAGAAGCCAAGCAAAGGATGACGTCACAAACCCATACAGGTGTCACGAGGCACAGGTGAGAATGCACCAGATGGGTGAATCTAGGATCGTTCCGCCTGACTGAACAATCAATTTCACGGTGGACACGCTACGCTGAACAATCAGATGGCTTTGATTCTTAGCTTTGATGGTGACGGTGGTTGGTGAATGGTAATGATGACGTCATTCATCTACGTTCCAGCACCCCATCCATTCATCAATTCACCAATTCACTCACCCATTCATGCACCCACCCTGTCGTCCACCCCTTGCTCTCGTCAAAAACCAGCAAATAATAAAAACGCAATGTCACACTTGGGTGAAGGTGAATTCATTCAAGCGTGGCACTAGCCCTTCCTGACACGGTTCGTCGGATTTATCTAGCGGACGTTTGAGCGATTATGATGACGATGGTAGGAAGGAGGAGGCGATAGTGATGGCTGTATGCGGTAATGGTCTAGTTGCTGTTATGAAATAAACAATAAAATTGATCTTCTTATATATTAAGATTAATTATTATAAATACTCTATCATCATCACATTACAATCATTACCATGTTCATCACATCATAATCATTATCATCATCACATCACAATCATTATCATCATCATCATCATCGCCATCGTTTCTCTTGGCGCCACCTAGACCTGACATCTGTCTCAAATTGACGGTTTTCAATATTTTCATTATTAATGTTATTTTTTTAAATTTAGTTTTTTAAATATTTTTAAAATTATAAAGAACGATTGCCAATGTTATTGGCAGTTATTAATACAATAATATTTAATTAACAAATATTAATAATTACAATTATTATTAAACAACATTATTAATTATAAACATCTTGGCAACTAAATTCAATACAACACTGACCAACTCATTAAACAAAAAACGATAATCCTTTTATTACATAATAGACAAATAATTACATTTATCATAACTTATATCCGTAAATAATATTATTAACAATGATCATGATTATGTTAATAATTATTTAACACACAAAGCGATAATGGCTACAGTCTCGTGTTCGAAACACAGCTTGAACTAACACAAGCACTTTATGGAAAGGAGCGCTATATACAATGAAGCACGTTATTATCATAATTATAACAATTATTATTATTATACTTATAAGGATATATTAATAAGAATAATTGCAGTATTATTCTATAATATAATAATATTATTATTACACTAGTCATTATTATTTGCAACACTATTTTTATTGTGGTTATTATTATTATTATTATTATTATTATTATTATTATTATTATATTATTATTATTATTATTATTATTATTGTTATTATTATTATTATTATTATTATTATTATTATTATTATTATTATTATTATTATTATTATTATTATTATGATTATTATTATTATTATTATTATTATATTATTATTATTATTATTATTATTATTATTATATTATTATTATTATTATTATTATTATTATTATTATATTATTATTATTATTATTATTATTATTATTATTATTATTATTATTATTAACATCATATTTTTATATCTCCCTCCAGATGGTCAACTTCAACCCGACCTGAGACTGGTCAAGAAGGAGGAACAGGAGGACGATGACGAAGAAGATGAGACCGATGACGTCATCAAAGATGAAGGTCAGTAGGCGGTGCCATGTTCTGCTTTTGATGTGTTCCGCTTGATTTGCATTTCAGAGGAGTTTCTCTCTTTTAATTACGTCATCTATCATCATCGTCGTTGTCGTCATCGTCATCATTATCATCATCGCCATCGTTATCAACGTCGTCGTCGTCGTCGTCGTCATAGCAACTAGCAGCTTTGTTCGTCTAACTCGCCATCTTAGCTAAGCGCTGTTGGTGATGGTGATGATGATGATGATGAATTTTGATCGATTTCACTATAATTTTTGTTCGGTACCTGAAAATGTAAACATTACAAATCTTTCAACGGAACATCCCACATCGTCATCGTCATCATCATCCGCATCCATTATCATAATCACCATCATCATCATCATGTTCATCATCATCATCACCATTATCATCATCATCATCATCATCATCATCATCATCACCTCGAAAAAATGCGGACAAGATTAAAAAAGTTCTTTGTTTTCGAATTGTTGGTGTGATAGCAAATAATGTGCTTAATAAATAAAAAATAATCATACAACATCATAACAACAACATAACAACAACATAACAACATCATAACAACAACATACAACATCATAACAACATCATAACAACAACATAACAACATCATAACAACATCATAACAACAACATACAACGTCATAACAACATCATAACAACATACAACAACATAACAACAACATAACAACATCATAACAACATCATAACAACAACATACAACATCATAACAACAACATACAACATCATAACAACAACATAACAACAACATACAACATCATAACAACAACATACAACATCATAACAACATTCCTTGATAACGCTTGTTGTTGGTTGAACTCGTTGAACTTGCTGGAAAATCACTCCAACTCTGTGCATGGATCTGATGAAAAGATGAATGGATGCATTGATGGATGCATGGATGGATGGATGGATCGATTGATGGATGCATGAATGCATGGATAAATGGTTGGATGTGTGGATGGATAAATGGATGGAAGGATGGATTGATGGATAGATGGGTATAAAAAGAGCTTGAATAACAAAAAATCTATGTAGATAATATTATAAAAGCATTTTGTATAATGTACGATATGTAAAATTATAATTAATAATATCAATTTAACTCTAATTACAAATAATAATACTAATCTTAATTAATTAATAATAAT
>JAJTWR010000305.1:535000-557500 GCA_021613335.1 Whitmania pigra
TATTATTATTATATTATTATTATTATTACAATTTTTATTATTAGAAAAATAAGCAAAAAATAAGTATGGACGACGATCATTAGCTTATTTCGGGCAGCCAATCATCGGCAGCTTATTTGCATAAATTATGACTTCCCTTTATACACGATCACAAAGGGAATGCATAATTAAATAATAATTTATTCATAATTAAAAAAATATTGTTAATCACCACGACAATAATTTAATCTTATTGACTGCTGAATATATTGATTATTGATGAGGAAACAAATTTTGTGATGATGATATTGGTGATGATGACGACGATGACGACGACGATGATGACGATGTTAATGATAGTGGTGACTATGATAATGACGATGGTGATGACGACGACGACGATGGTGATCATGATATTCTCGATATTGCTGATGACGATGACTGTAGCGTAGAGTGAAAGAACGAACGAAGCTTGGCAGAAGGAGTGGGGGTGGAGGAAGGCTGACCCGATGAGGCTGCTATCAGCGTCCGAGCATCCTGCACTTTATCTCTGGTCCCCTAATGAAGTCAGCTTAATTAATTGGGTCGGGTCATAGTTCGCCGACTCCGCTTGCATCTGCCAACCATCATTCATCTTTCAGTCTTTCATTCATTCATTCATTCATCTTTCATTCATTTATTCATTCATTCATCTTTCATTCACTTATTCATTCATTCATATTTCATTTATTTATTCATTCATTTATTTTTCATTTACTTATTTATTAATTCATTGATCTTTCATTAATTCATTGATATTTTCATTCATTCATTCATTCATTCATTCATTCATTCATTCATTCATTCATTCATTCATTCATTCGTTCATTCAGTTTTATTTTCCTCTTTTGTATATCTGGTTGTCCTGCTTTGTTTTGTTGAGTACCTTTGCTTATTACTGCTTATTGTTGGCTTTCATCGCTAAAATAATTTTGAATGAAATTATTTAATTAAATGTTAATAAACATTTTATTTTAAATAATATTATCGAAGCTCAGTTGATTATTATTAGTGTGAATACAATAGTAATATTAATTAATTAGTAATTTCAGTAATAATAATAATCAGCCAACACCAACACTGCGTTAGAAATCTACATCCATTTAATTAATTTCCAATGAATTAATAGTATAATAACAATATTAATTTAAATAAACGTGTTATTATTTTTATTGCTATTAAAATAATTATTAAAATCCTTCTTATTATTATTATCGTAATTGATATTATTTATACGTCATACCACCTGCCTCTTCGACCTTGACCTATTATATGACCTTTGAACTGGATGTGACCTCTCCAGACAATATGGTGTTGATCGCCTTATCTTAATTAATTCCAAACTTTTTAATTAATAACATTAATAAATCAGTATCAATTATGTTACAATTACTAAAAAATAGTGTATCAATTATATTATAATTGTTAATAAATAGTGTATCAATTATGTTAAAATTATTAATAAATAGTGTATCAATTATATTATAATTGTTAATAAATAGTGCATCATTTATATTATAATTGTTAATAAATAGTGCATCACTTGTATTATAATTGTTAATAAATAGTGCATCACTTATATTATAACTATTGATCAATCATGATATTTGTTATTACTGTTAATGAATGCTTGGACAGTTGGATGGATGGGCAGATAAATGAATGGGCAGGTGAATGGACGGACAAGTGAATGGATGGTCAGATGAATGGATGGACAAGTGAATGGATGGGCAGGTGAATAGATGGGCAGGTGAATGGATGGACAAGTGAACGGATGGACATGTGAATGGATGGGCAGGTGATTGGATGGACAAGTGAATGGATAGGCAGGTGGTTACTGACTAAAATGGTTATTCTCTGAGGATGATGAATGACTGCCTGGAATTAAATCTAAAATCTAAGCAAGAAAAACAAAAAAAATAGATCATCAACAACGACATCATTATCATCATCGTCAACATCGTCATCATCATCAACACATCACCTACAACCAGAAATATTAAAGCTTTGAATAATTTCATAAAAGTTACAAACACCTTTGATTCTGACCTTCCAATTTCTTTTGCAATTCCTAGAATTTCAAACTTCAAAAGACTGCTCCTACATTCGCAACTCGCCTGCGATGCTGGTATTTATGAATTAATTGGTTAATAATACAAATAATAAATAATTATTAATTATTATTGTATAATATTATACATTACTTTAAGTTATTAATGTAATAATGTTGTTATGGTGATAATATCCTCATCATCGTCATCGTCATCGTCATCGTCGTCGTCATCATCATCGTCATCGTCGTCGTCATCATCATCATCATCATCATCATCATCATCATCATCATCCTCATCATCATCATCATCATCATCATCATCATCATCATCATCATCATCATCATCATCATCATCATCGTCATCATCATCATCATCATCATCATCATCATCATCATCATCATCATCATCATCATCATCGTCATCATCATCGTCATCGTCATCGTCATCATCATCATCATCGTCGTCGTCATCATCGTTATCATCGTCGTCGTCATCGTCATAATCATCATCATCATGATCATCATGATCATCGTCATCATCGTCGTCGTCATCATCCTCATCATCATCGCCACCACCACCATCATCGTCGTCCTCTTCGTCTTCATCGTCGTAGTGCGCGTAGATTTCACGGTTAGACGGAGTAGGAATTTATACCGGCGAGCGTTGTTTTTCCTTCTAATGTTGAAGTACGCCCTCATTAGAGCTCAACCATAAATTAATGACACAGCTGGACCGACTACATTTCTGAATTCTATCGCTCCCTCTTTGTATCTCTTTGTATCTCTCTGTTTGTCTGTCCGTCCTGCGCTTGCTATCTCTTTGTTCATCTGTCTATCTGTACTGAATTCTTCTAATTCTGCCTTTGTCTGTCTGTCTGTCCGTCCGTCTGTACGTATGTAAGCCCTGTGCCTTTGGATCTATCTGTCTGTCTGTCTGTCTGTCTGTCTGTCTGTCTGATGGAGTCTCTGTGCAGTTTGTTTTTATCTGTCCGAGAGTGGATCCATCAGCTGGAAAGAGAAGGAGGAGGTGGATGTTTGCTCTTCCTCGATTCGTGCTTTTAAAGGTCTCGTAATGTCGTTAATGACGTCATCATCGTCAACGTCATCGTTTGGCGTGCGGCTTGGCCGATTGGCTTACGTGCCTGTACGTGGCGGTAATGGCAACAGTCGTAGTGTGTCGGGTTCGAAACCCAGCCTCAACCACTGCCACAAAGCACCCCTTGGATGCTGCGCTGTACAAATGCTTGAGCGCCCCTGATGCTAACGCTAATGGCGCTATACAAATAAACATATCATATTATTATTTTTGTTTGTTTATGAGTTTATTGAATCAAAAGAAAAACAGGTCGTTATAGACGCAGAAAAAACAAAAAGCGAAAGCATATTATTATTATTATATTATTATTATTATTATTATTATTATTATTATTATTATTATTATCATCATCATCATCAGCAGCACCACCATCGTCATCACTTCCAGCTGTGGATCATGATAGTGATGTTCTTCAATGATCCTTCAAAAGGAGTATGATTGGCAGCACTGAGGTATCGAAGTATACCACGTGATATCATGTGATATCATGATATTGTATCCTATTCCACACATCTGTACGTGGGGTCCGATATTTTACATGGGAATGACTCCTTAATGAAAATCATCATCATCATCACCTCCATCATCGTCATCGTCGTCGTCGTCATCGTCATCGTAGCCATCAATTAATCTTCATCATCATGTGCATCATCATCATCATCATCATCATCGTCATCGTCATCGTCATCATCATCATCATCATCATCACCATCATTATCATTATCGTCGTTGTCATATGCATCACTCATATCATGATCATAATCATCATCACCACTGTTATTTTAACCATTATAATTATTATAGTTATCATTAGGTTATTTTAAAAATATTTCTCAATTAATAACCACTTTCATGTCTCAATGCAAAGGCATAATTATCATAATTATAACGGAACAAAAACCATAGTTATATTAAAAATATCCATAATTAACCACAATTGCTTTTATTAAAAATACGTAATTATGAAATTATAATTGCAAAAACATTAAAATTATGGTTATAATATGTATTTACTGTTGCAACAATTATTAGTACAAACAGCTACAAATTGGTCATCTTCATCATCATCATCATCATCAACAGCATTGTGATAGTCATCAAAGTATTTAATTCTAATTTTATTATGCAATAATAATAATTATTATTAATATTATTATTTTTAATATTAATAAACAATTTGTTTTTTGTATAATTGGATTTTATGGCAAATAAATTGATCGAGGTTATTCGATCGCCTTGAAAATAATAATAATAATAATAATAATAATAATAATAATAATAATAATAATAATAATAATAATAATAATAATAATAATAATAATAATAATAATAATAATAATAATAATAATAATAATAATAATAATAATAATAATAATAATAATAATAATAACAATAATAACAATAATAATAAACATTATAATAATGATGATGATTATGTCATGTAATTATGTTAAATTGAAATGTTATTATTAATGGCGACATTATTATAGTTATGTTTATTATTATTATTATTACCAGCATAATTACGTCATAATATTATGAGATGAAGTGCGTGCGATGAATGCGGCCTTTTGATTGGTGGAGATAATTAATTGTTGACTTTACAATTTGGAAAACAAAGAGAGGTTAACCAGTGCCATTAAATTACTTCCTTGCTCGTCATGATGACGATGACGATAATGGTGTTGATGACGATGACGATGGTAGTGTTGATGATGATGATGATGATGATGGAGTGGATGACGATGAGGACGACGATGTTAATTGTAACTTCATTTATATAGCGCCTTATGCATAGCGTCAGAGGCGCTTCTTGTAACCATTTATATAGCGCTCCTTCCCAAGGGCGCTGGCGGCAGTGCAGGCTGGGTTTCGAACACGACACATTACGACTGTTGTCATTACCGCCGTATGCAGGCACGTAACCCATTCGGCTATCCTGCACAGTTAATGGTTACGATGATGATGATGATGACGACTATGATGACGAGGGCGATATTGATGGTTGCCATGATGATGATGACGACAATGAATTTTACTGCATAATCTTTATGTTAATAATAGTTATTTTTTTTCTTCTAATACTCATAATTATTTAATAATTATTTCTTTTGTCAAATTCTCTTCATTCTGGGTCTGAGAATGTCGTCGTCATTGTCAGCTTCTTAAACAATGGACTGCCCGCTGAGTTCGATTGTCTAAACCGATTCAACGTTATGTCATCCCTGCAACATTCATCCTTCTGTCCATCCGTCTACCTACTCATTCATTCCTTCATTTATACGTTCATCAAATGTCGAGCCATCCATCCATCCTATTATCAGTTACGCATTACAAATCCATTTCATCATCCATCTATCCGTCCTTCTCTCAGGCCATCCATCCATCCATCCATCCATCAATTCATCCATTCATTATTTCATTCATTCAAACAGTTGTTAAGCCAGTAAAGCAACAACGCCTTTCATTTAATAACATTGATTTTAAAAGGAATGTAACCGTCGTGTTGTGTTGCTATAATTAATAATGTCAACATTTTATTATTATTATTATTATTATTATTATTATTATTATTATTATTATTATTATTATTATTATTATTATTATTATTATTATTATTATTATTATTATTATTATTATTATTACTATTATTATTATTATTATTATTATTATTATTATTATTATTATTATTACTATTATTATTATTACTATTACTATTATTATTATTATTATTATTACTATTATTATTAATTATTATTATTATTATTATTATTATTATTATTATTATTATTATTATTATTATTATATTATTATTATTATTATTATTATTATTATTATTATCATCATTATTATTATGGCGAACTTGGCGTGAGTAATTTCAGGAATTTTTCACGTGAAACTTTTCCTTCCTAGATTGTAAACAACACTGATTAAATTATGCTTGCTAATTACTTTTTGATTAATTATAATTAAATAATTATCATTATTAAATAATGATATATTTATTAATTAATAAGTAAAATCATCATTTAAATTCTAATTAATTAAATATGTGTTGTTGCATAAGACATATCAATTATAAAAATTTTATCATTTGTAAGCTGAAATTATAGGATTAATTAATTTGAAATTATAAGATTATTTAATTTGAAATTATAATTATTAAATTAATATCTAATTTAATTTAATGCAAAAATTTCATATCCAGTGTAATTAAAATTCAAGTATCAATTGAAATAATTACAATTTAAATTAAAATATAATATTATTTTGTAATAATTATTTAAACTCGAATTATTTTTCTTAATAATTATAGAAACGTAAATTTCAAAAATTACCACGATGACAAACACATCAACATTTATAATTATTGCAACAGCGATGATTGTTATTAATTTTAAATAATAACACAAACAATAACAATTATTATTTTAAATAATAATAATAACAATAATAATAATATTAATAATTACGAAACATTGGGAAACTTTAAAGAATCAATTGAACCTTTATTGAGAGGTTATCAAAAGAAAAGTGCGGGCTTATCGGACCAGCATGTTCCAGTAATTATTAAAATATTAATAATATTATTAATGTTATTATTAAAATTATTAATATTATTATTAAAATTATTATTATTATTATTATTATTAGTTTTATGAATAGTGTTATTATTATTATTGTTATTACTTTAATATTATTATCATTGATTTGTAATATCAGTCATAATTTCGCGTTATTTTACTAATTTTATGTATCTTTTAAAAATATTGAAATTATTATTAATTGTTCCTTTTATCATTTCTTAGAAACTAATGTAATTTGTGAATTTATTTTTAAGCTTTTGGAAAACTATCTGAGTTTTGACTTTGCAATTGATTGTAAAATTAATTATTAAAATTAATATCATAATTAATAAATCTCTACTAATTAATAATTATTAACTTCATAAAAAATAATTTTCCAGCATAATAAATACGTTCGTTGATCGCCAACAATTGGCGGTCATGTCACGAACAAGCGGCTAATAGACTTACTGACTCCCTTCCAGCCATTTGCAAAAAAGGTTAAAGTCGGCTAATATCGCTCACTGCGGCTAACTAGGCCCAACAATGGCTAATTATCCAGCTGGTCTTTCATTATCGTCCACCTTGTCATCGTCATGTTGTCACGTTTCAGTCATAATTCCAACGTAATCATACTTAATATTACTTGCAATTACAGTTATTATTATTATTATTAGTATTATTATTATTATTATTATTAATTATTATTATTATTATTATTATTATTATTATTATTATTATTATTATTATTATTATTATTATTATTATTATTATTATTATTATTATTATTATGAGCATGATCATCATCATGTTCATCATCATCGTCATCGTCAGCGTCATCGTCATCGTCATCGTCGTCATCGTCGTCATCATCATCAACAACAACAGCAACAGCAGTATCGGTTTTTGTAACATCCTGTCGTAAAATTTGCTGAAATCTTATTTGTTAAGGCTTCAAATTTCTACTGGCTAGCAGATCGTTTGGTATTCTTAAAAATAAATAGTAATACTAATAACAATAATAATATTAATAACAATAATAGTATTAATAATCATAATTAATAATTAATAATAATAATACTAATAATAACAGCAACAATAATAATCAGATCATAAAAGCTAAGAAATCAGTGAAACACAATGGACGAAGAAGCATTTAACAGTTAAATAAAATTCAATGGCAGTCCAAAAACTAAGCGTTAACAACCCGACAAATATTGTTAGTGTTATTATAATAATAACAATTATTATTGTTGTTATTAGTAATTATTATTAATATTTATACGTGAGAAATTCATTGCAACAAGTTTTAAGAATTGCATGGGAATTTAAAACCTTGATGATGATGATGACAACGATGATGACGATTATGACGATAATGATGATGACTATGACGATAGTGACTATGATAATGATGATGACTATGACGATAGTGACTATGATAATGATTATTAGTATCTTCTAATTGTTGACGATTAAGAGCTAAGTTGTTATAACGTGCTACTATTTGCAGTATAAATAAATAAAAATAGAATAATTAATATATATATAACAATATAAGTAAAATAATAAGTACTTGCTGTAAGTACAAGAGTGAATGCATTAAGTACAAGTACTTTAACTTTATTGATCCCATCAACTCAATTTAACCCAATTAATTCCAATTTAACCTAATTAAGCCCAATTTAACCTAATTAAGCCCAATTTAACCCAAATAAACCCAATTCATTCCAATTAAACCCAATTTTTTGTGGATCTCCCCCCCTCTTGATGTTGTGATTCAGATTCATTTCTGAGTAAAAACTACCCCCTTCGGAGAGGTAAGTGGGTAGATATGGCTGATAAGTTAAGTAGAATGATGCATAGTAGAAGTCCTAGTATTACTAATGGTAATAGTAATAGTAATAGTAATAGTATTAATATTAGTAATATTAATAGCAATAGTAATAGTAGTAGTAGTAATAGTAATTGGAAAATTATAATATTGAAAGTGAGGCAAGTTTATTTATTGAGAAAGAAAACACAACTCTTAACCATTAAAGGTTTGAGTGTGAGTCATTTGTGTCGTCTCAGGCCATTGATGACAATGACGAAGTGTTATAGTTAATAATAATAATAATAAAAATAAAAATAACGACAATATTAAATAATATTAAACAATAATATTAATAATATTATTATTATTTAGCTAACACTTATATTGTTAATAATTATTATTACCATTATATATATTACGTTCTACAGAATACGATGATATAATTAATTGCTCTCATTATGTTGCTATTATCATCATCATCATCATCATCATCATCATCAATCATCATCATCATCATCATCATCATCATCATCATCATCATCATTATCATCATCGTCATCGTCATCGTCATCGTCATCGTCATCATCATTATCATTATCACTATTATCGTTGTTATTATTACTGTTACTGTTATTACTGTACATTATACAATGGTTCGACATCATCGAGACATACAAGCACACAGTCACGCGCACAAACAGGTAGGCAGTCATTGTCTGAGAAGGTTGATTAAAAGACTTCTACACTCCGAGAGTTACATAATGAAGACTCATTTGAGGCCAATCGCGGCAGATATTTTGTCTCGCTTTAATCGGCATTGGCTTGCAATTTCAATCGATTGATTCAACCATTTATCATCGGCCGTTGGTATTACTTGTTAGTATCAAACAGTATTAAAATCATTGGGATCAATCATTAGTATCATTAATTGGTATAAATCAATGGTATCAATCAAGGGTAACAATCATTAGTATCAATCATCATCATCATCATCATCGATCGTGTCGGAGCTTCCATTTCTATCTGACTTCTGATGTCAATGACATTCTCTGCTCGAGAGGTGTGACCTTCATGTGACCTTTTTTCCAATTATCGACGACCCCCTTCATTCAATCATTTCAATGCACTCAATCATTTCACTCTTCAATCATTCTCACTCGCTCGCACTCCTCTGCAATCATTTTCACTCCTGGCAGACGAAGACAAAGAGCGATTCTCAAGCTCGTCCTTCGCATGAGACCGGTCGTGACTGCTTTCAGTTAATGAATTGAATGGCGCAATTACTGGGCAGACGTAAAATGCCAAATGAGATGAAATGAAGATTCTGTTATTCTTATTGCTCATTGAACACTCACATTCGTCCTGTTGTTAATTTTTATTATTATTATTTTTATTTTTTATTTTTAAGCTCTAAACTATTATAACTATTATATTAGTTAATGTTAATGTTATTGTTGCACGATCGACGTCGTCGTCGTCGCTGTTGTTGTTGTTGTTGTTGTTGTAGTCGTTTGAATGACTCGCGTTGTCATAGCAACCCATTGTTCTCCATTTTTAAGCGCAGATCGCCCGATGCAATCATCTTGACATTTAGAGTTGATAATAATATAAAAATGAAAGAAGAAAAACATGATAAAAAGAAATTAAATAAAACAGTACAAATTACAAGTACAGTAAATTACTCAGTACAGCCGGCTGGGTGATCCTTACTCATCCGAAGTAACCGCCTCCAAGTTTCCGTCTTTTGTACTTCAATTTGTACCTTTAAATGGAAGTACATCGAATGTACTGACTTTTGTATTATCATCCTAGAGGCTCCTTCTCTTTGTACAACACCATTCATTCCATACCCCAGATCTACTTAGAAAGATGGGTAGATCAACAAGATCCTACCCAATTGACCAACGTCTACTCAACTACCCCAAAAGTCTACTCATCCTCTCCGCATTCACTCAACTACCCAAGCTTTTCTACCACGTCAACCTACCCATGTCTACCCAACTCCCCCAAATACTACCTAGTTGTTGTGAGTGGCTGATTGTCAACAAATTGACGTTGAATCGATCATCTTCATCGTGAGAATTGAGACCCACATCTCTTGATGAAGAGTTTCGTTCTCCTTAATTTCTTACTACCACTTTCTGATTCCTAATTTCGGGATTTCCGATTTTATTTATTTTTAATTTTCAATCTAAAAGCTGTTTTTTTATTCGTTTCGTTTTAATGATTCACCGACGGTTGGTTGACTGATTGATTGATTGATTGATTGATTGATTGATTGATTGATTGATTGATTGATTGATTGATTGATTGATTGATTGATTGATTGATTGATTGATTGATTGATTGATTGATTGATTGATTGATTGATTGATTGTGATTGAGTAGTGGTAGTGAAACTAGATTGCAACCACTTGATTGAAGCAGAAGCACTAACGACCGTACCAATGCGGAACGAACCAGTGATTGATAGTTCGGTTTAAAGGTCAAGTCACAGAGGTCACCGGATGGAGACCCTTAAACAAAGCCAGGCGTCTGCTACTCGTTATGATTTTAACCCCGAGGGCACAAAAGGGTCAAACATAAACTAGGAACTGGTAAATATTCAAATACTAACTATCTTTAGTTTATTGTTATAACTAGGCCTTTGAACTTAATCAAAGTCTTTTCCTGGCCGCTACGCTACGCCGGATGATCTACCTTTCACTTTATGGACCCTGACGTACCGGGTTCAATTCCCAGAAGGTGATAAACATACTAATCACGGCCAGGGGGGGGGGGGGGTTAGCCATCACTCCGCGTGGCTCCACTTCCGTCTCTCAACCTTTTCCAGTTGTGCTGGTGTGCTGTTGTGTGTGCTCGCGTGAGTTGAAAGCATCATCGACCTGCTGGAGTGGTTTTTAGTTTTTGAAGGGAGCGTTAAATTTTAAAGAGGTGTTAACGGAAATGGTGATGATGATGATGATGATGATGACGATGATGATGATGATGATGACGATGATGATGATGATGCTGATGATGATGATGATGATGATGATGATTGATGATGATGATGATGATGGATGATGATGATGATGATGATGATGATGATGATGATGATGATGGATGATGATGATGATGATGATGATGATGATGATGATGATGATGATGATGATGATGACAATAACGATGATGATGATGATGATGACAATAACGATGATGATGTTATGATCGTTGATGATAGTCACCAGTCTCCGCGCAGACGATGACGTTGATGCTGCTGCTGATGATGACGATAATAATAGAAATGATGATCTGAAATCTGAATTCCCACAAAGTATGAATCATCTCCGGAGATCGAAATTAGGACATAATTTCTTACACAATTTTGATCTGATATCAATTAATTAATTAATCAATCAATAAGATTAAATCAGACGAATTTAAAAATAAACCTGGATTTACGATTTGTCTCTTCCTTGCTGAAAAGATATTCTTAAATTCTGAGAAATTAAGACTTAATTAGCGAAAAGAATAAATTGTAAGTACACTTACAATCATAATTGACTATGAATTAATTATAAATGAAATTAATAAATGCCAAGTATTAACACAATTAATTATTAATAAATTATATTATAATCATAAATTATAAATAAATTGATTGGTTAATTGATCATTAGTTCAATATTTTAATTGCAACGCATTGTAATAACATTATCGAATTGTAATTCCAATTACTCTGAGCATTCTTAAAAGCCTCTTGAGCCACTCAGAGGAGATGAGGGACAGATGTCCAACGCTGGGTTTGCGCAACCAACGCGAAGATGAAAGGCTTACTTAACAGTTGGTGTCCTCTGTGACGATGCTGTTGCTGTTGTTGTTGTTGTTGTTGATGCTGTTGTTGTTGCTGTTGTTGTTGCTGTTGTTGTGAGACTTAATTATTCCGACAAGAGTTGTTTCTGTTGGTTACGATGATGATGATGATCTTAATGACGATGATGACGACGACGACGGCGAAGATGGTGGTGATGATGATGTTAATTAACGTAACCATTGCGTAACAAGTTGATTAGGTCTTAATCAATATCATGCCATACCTTCCGGATGAAGTTATTTATAGAATATTCACTCATGATCACTTTAATTTTCCTTCTTAATTACCGGTATATGGCGAGGTTGTCTCAAGTACTTAATTAATTTAGCCTAATTATTATTATTACCACTACTAGCACTATTATTATTAATATTATTATTATTATTATTAATTATTATTAATTATCTCCCTTTAATCATTTGACTTTCATTTTCTTTGTGAAGCTAATTAACTCACTGGCCATTAACCCTGATTTGAAGCTGTTAAAAAAGTTATTCATTACGTTTAATTATGCACACAGACATACCCAACAAAACACACGTGCACTAACAACAACACACATCCATACCAACCAGTCGTAAGTCTCGCTTGTCCATACGGACCGAGCTTATAACTTATTGGCATTGTTATAATTAGGCTCCTATAAGAAACAAGGTGATTTCAAAACGCACCCTCTCATTATCATCATCATCTCTCACCCTCACCGGGTTGGTTATCTCCCCCATTCCGGTCTTATACGACCCTAGTAACTAGCTGACTATTAAGACCTTAGCGATATCGAAAATTACTATTAGTCGTCGTCGTCTTAATCTGTATGACCTTTCCGGATAGCTAGCCGAGGCAATAGGCTTTATATAGCCATTACTACTTTTACGACTACACTGATTGACCTAGCGGCTAATTAATTAACGAGAAACTGATGAACAGAAACTAATCGTCTTCTGATTGGTCGCTCGACTGATTATAATAATTAATTAGCATAAACTCAAAGGAGATTATTGGTTGCCATTCTGGGGAGTGGATAAATAGACGATTGCAGATCTGGTTGTTGGTCGCCTCGATCTTCTTCTGTTAATGGATTGTTGCTGTCGTTGCCGGCTCTTAGTCGTATTCTCCAGTTGTAATAGTAGTAGTAATAGTTACGATTGTTGTTGCTGTTGTTATTGTTGTTGTTGTTGTTGTAATGCTGGTCAGTATCGGGAGCGAGCAGCGGAACTTTAAGATCAGATACTTTGAAGATTCCACAGACAAGAATTTTCACTTTTTAGACATGAGTGAGTTGACTTTTTACAGTTTTTGGGGGAGCTGCCATTTTTAATATTTTTACTATTTTTATTAATATTTTTATTATTTTTATTATTTCTATATTTGTAAGAGAGAGAGTGTGTGGCGAAAGAGGGTGAGGAGGGTTGGGTGGCGGATCAACCGACGTTACTATCGGTTTCGGTTGTTTTGGTCGTCGATGTTGTTGCTGTTGCTGTTGTTGTGAGCGTCAGTATATGGTATTACTGTCAACTAATGTCAACTAATAAATTATTAATATTACTATTATTATTGCTATTAGTATCGTTATTATCGCTATTTTTATTTTTGTTATTATTATTATTACTATTATTATTTTGTCGTTATTGCAGCTTTCGTAACTCTGTAAAAAACCACGTTTCGTCGCGAAGGGCTGGTTTCCCCTGGGATGGTTATACGGGGTTGAGTAACATTGTGACCTTGACTTTGTGAACTAATTAATTAATTATGTTAATTGGCCTAGTTGTTATTGTTGTTGTTTCTGTTGTTCTTTGTTGCTCTTTGATGCTCTTGTTTTCGGTTGATTATAAACTTTTAATTAAAAAAAATAATTAAACAGTTCTTGTTATTAATATGCTTCTAATTATAATAGGGCTGTGATTTCTAATCATAATTCGGTGATTATAATTGCGTCGTTATTAATTCTACTACGGCGGTTATTATGCCGGGTTATTTGCTCTTTGACGAAGGTCACTTTTCAAATGGCCAATGAGAGGACGTGTTTGTTCCCATTTGAAAGTATTATTATCGCTACCGATCGATAATTGTAATTATTATAATTGATTATAATCTATGCTAATTAAGCTCATGGATATTATTATAATTATAGCTATTCATTATTATTGTTATCATCATCATAGTCGTTGTCATCATCATCATATTTCTTCCCATTACTGGAGATATTTACCATTACTTGCTATCATTATCATCACTGACTTTCAATTCTCCTTCCCATTCCACCGTCGACACAACAAACAACTGTTTACCGCTCGATTTTAAGAGGAAAAAAAAAGTTTAATTTTCCTACTCCTAATGTCAGTTTTACATCGAGAGGGACTCTTAAATACTGCAGTGCGTTGAAGTGGCGTGGATTCCACGGGATTCCACATTCCAAACTATTGCGGAGTGCCTCGTTCCATTCGTAATTTCTCGATCTTTTACCATCTCACAGAGGCATTCCACGGAGCTTCTTATACCGGCCGTTCATCCATTGTCTCCGGGATATGGACAGAAGTGTCAGAGTTAAATTAATTTATTACCGCCTGCTAATGAATTCCAAACCTTGATGGTTAATTGCATCGTGGTTTGACAATTGGCCCGGGGATAAGTTAGGCTCCCTCGTCACTCTCTGGGGATTGTTTCGCTGCTTCAATGGAGCGACAACCAAAATAACAACAACAACAATAGCAACAAAAACAACAGTAGACTAGCTTAACAACTAGATTAACAAGCTAATGCACAAGAACAATGACAACTACTCGCAATTCTGCAACAATGATAACAACAAATGAAAAGTATTTGGTTTCTGAGTTAAAGTTAAAACTCCGAACTTCAAACGGCCGATTGTTATTGCGCGTGATGGAGATCTCAAGACAATAATGGTCGACTTTGTTAGCAAGCCTTTTGTCATTAAAACTGTTTATTTGAATAATAACAATCAGCATAATTATTTTAATTATTTATTTATTTTGAACTTTTGTTTATTCATTTATTTATTTATCGTTTGATCTTACAAACTTTCCGTCCGTCCATCTTTAGAAGAACTGAAGGTGGAATATGAACTTGTCTAGGCCTTAATTTCGAGTGCGCGTTGTACGATGGATGGGGGGGCGTGGTTTGTGGAATATGGCCGTCACATGTCACGCTTCAGTCACTCTCGTGTGTCCGTCATTAGTGTCGACATTCGATAGCTGCTCCTTTTCCATTTAACGGGCTCCTGCCTATGCCAGTAGAGCGTGGTTTTTCAAAACCATGCCGTCCAATTCAGCTGACATCTTAATAGCAGTGATGAATAAATTAATTATTAATTACTTATTTGAGAATGCAAATGCTTGATTACTTGATTTTAGCAATTAGTAATAATATGATAATATGACGCTAATATAATATAATAGTCATACTTATTTAATTAGTAGTAATAATAATAATAATAATAATAATAAAGTAATAACATGATAATATAATGTAGTCATACTTAGTCAATTAGTAATAAAAGTTTCTAATTTCCATGTCGTCATGTCAACCAGAGAGCGTCGTTGTCTCTTTCGAGTACCTCATCATATTTCTCCCATCAATTCATCATTTTCCACATAAATTATGAATTATGCATTTCTGATTTTCCAGTACATCTTTCGACGTCCTTAGACTATCTCCTCCAGTGTAGACAATGTAGATTGTCCGATATTGGAGTGATGGAATGGATAACAGAAATATATATATATGTCAGCATCACTGTTATTATCACCGATAAATTATTATATATAAATATATATTTCAGTTATCCATTCCATCACTCCAATATCGGACAAATACGGGTACACTTGGCACTTGGAAATAGTTCCGATAGCAGTTCGCTCGTTACGGCCGCGCGAGAGATCTTGAAATCATAAAATGTCAGCGTCAATAAAATAATCCCAGACGCTCAAGCCGAGTACCACTTTCTGGCATTCTGGCCTTATCAAAGGAACATTTATGATAAACAGTTTATGGCCAATAATCCTTCCTGGTACTTTTTATCCCGGTCCACAAAGTGGATTTGAAACTGAGATAAGAAAGATGAAAGAATGCCACTGTTTTCAGAATCAACATGCCCGGCGGTTTCTTTGTAAGGTTCAGGAGACTTCACGCTGGCAAAGTGGTTCAGTGATCTGGCCGAGTTTTGAACCCGGAGACTGTGGCCTTCATTTGTTTAGTTCTAAGATGTTTGCGTTGAGTTACGATGTTGCAAGGACTTTTTCGTCGACAATTAAATCGGAATTAATTAGATCTCTTTTTATATGCATAGACATAAATTATAAACGTTTGTAATATAGTTTTTTGCATTATTTCTATCATCGTCGTCGTCGTCGTCATCGTCAGATGAACGTAAATATTAATTAAGCATTCATTCATTCATTAAGGTGAATTGCGTAATTCACCGGCTGCTTTGTTGCGCAATTTCTCTTGATTAATGCCCTTTTGAATGACGGCCAGTGCCATTACTGTCTTTCTCTCTATATTCTCAGCATCTCTCTTATTCATATCTGAAAGCTGGTCCTTTTATCTATCCTTGTATCTGTCTGCGTGTCCATCTTTGTATGTCTGTATATCCATCTTTGTATGTATGTATATCCATCTTTGTATGTCTGTATATCCATCTATGTATGTCTGTATATCCATCTGTGTATGTCTGTATATCCATCTTTGTATGTCTGTATATCCATCTTTGTATATCTGTATATCCATCTTTGTATGTCTGTATATCCATCTTTGTATGTCTGTATATCCATCTTTGTATGTCTGAATATCTATCTGTGCATGCCATTGTACACATCTTTGTATCTGCCGTTGTATCGTTCCCTCTGTGCCATTAGTGTGTTTTCGTTGTCTTCAGAGTGAGATGAATGACAACATGACATGACAGGAATCAGAGCCTTAAGCGTCATATTTTCGAAGCTACCGTCTTATTCCAACCACAGTTTTTGTTCCAACTTTGACAGTGGTTGTCGTGTATGTACATAACAGATTCCATCCATTTGTCGTCTGCTTTTCCACTGGACACGGGTCATTGGTTTTGGTGCTTTTTCCAGCGGTCAATTTGCTCTTTCTCAGAAAGTGGAACATTCTAGTCATGCTTGAGTCGATATGGTAATGATGGTAATGATGATTGTCTTTGCAACTATTAGTAAAGATCAATAAATTATTCTTATTAATATTAGTAGTGGTATTATCACACTAACAATTAAGATTATTATTGTTGTTGTTGCTATTTAAATTGCCGTCATCAACATCATCATCATCATCACTGGAAAATGTTTTCTCGTGAATGTTCAGATGTTAATTTGCATAAACGAGATGGCGACTCCACCAGCGTCCTTAGCGACGCTCGACGAACGATTTTTACGCTGGAAAAATCCACCACCAACACCCTTTCCCCTTCCTCCTCAAATCCGTAATTGAGGGACATTCGATCCACAGAAAGTGGAATGGCGCGAATGTGGACAGATGAGGAGAGCACGCACTTTGAAACAAAGGCCCATTTTATAATGATGATGATGATGATGATGATGATGATGATGATGATGATGATGATGATGATGATGATGATGATGATGATGATGATGATGATGATGATGATGATGATGATGATGATGATGATGATGATGATGATGATGATGATGATGATGTGATGATGATGATGATGATGATGATGATGATGATGATGATGATGGATGATGATGATGATGATGATGATGATGATGATGATGATGATGATGATGATGATGATGATGATGACGGTGACGGTGACGATGACGATGACGATGATGGTGACGATGACGAACAAGTCGGTGACAGTAATGATGGCGCTGTTGTTGTTGTCGGTGATGATAATGGCAATTGCGCTTATGATGACGATGGTTAAAAATGAATATTCCACTGTATTGAACAGTGAAACATACAAAGACAAAGACAAACATACGGATACACGCAGCAACACAAGGTCATGATGGTGATGCTGAAGCATAGAAAGCAGACACAGAAACATACAAACTCATACGTGGCAACAGAGAAGCATACAAAGTAATACAAAACATTACCCGTGTGCAACATGCGAATACGGAAGCGCACAAAATGATACAAAGCAAAACTGAAGCATACAAAGTCATACAAAGCAAAACGAAAGCATACAAAGCAACATGAAGCATACAAAGCCATACAAAGCTAATCGGAAGCATATAAAATGATACAAAGCAAAACTGAAGCATACAAAGCCATACAAAGCAAAGCGGAAGCATATAAAATGATACAAAGCAAAGCAGAAGCATACAAAGTCATACAAACAATACAACAGTGACAACATACGGAGCGGGAGGAACGGAATGACACACACGGCAACAACGGACACTTAATGGTGCCAGCTGCGATAAAATAATGGTTACCATGGCAACATTTTAATCCCAGATTGCGCGGCCATCAATGGATTTGATTTCATAAAGAGATAGAGGCCATCCCTGCTCTCACTCACTCACTCACTCACTCACTCACTCACCTCCGCTAACATCTCTCCTCATCCGTCTTTGTGTGGATGATGGCACTGATGATGATGATGGTGGTGGTGGTGGTGATGACGATGATGATGATGATGATGATGATGATGATGATGATGATGATGATGATCATCATGATGATCATGATCATGATGATGATTGTGTGAATGGATGAGAGATGCATAGCTGGATATATATAATGGCTGGAATGATGAATGGATTGGCTGAAATGACGAAGGCATGATGAACGAATGGATGGAGAATGAATGAATGAATGAATGAGTGAATGAACGGAAAGATGGATAATAATCTTATCTGGACTCGGTGCTAGCTTGTCTGACCTCACGGCAGGATCCGGTGCACCCTTCCAATTAACATAATCTATGCATTTCTCATTAGCATAATTAATGCACTCATAAATGATGAGATATCACCTCGTCAATCAGTGATGCTCTTTGATTGTGTCGCCGTCGACGAAAACTGACGATGATGATGATGATGATGGCATGATGGTCATGATGATGATGATGGCATAATGGTTATGATGATGATGGCTAAGATGATGGGATGTTATTGGCCTCGCCTCCCTTGTTACCATAAAAAGCAATTCCTGAGCAAATATTTGCACACGCATCGACGACACAGTTGTTATATTTGCTGTTGTAATGGTCGTCGTCGCTGTGGTAGCTGAAGTTGTAGCCGTTGCGGTCGTTGCAGTTTCGGTAGTCAGTTTAGTGTCTTAGTAGGCAACAGGGCTTGATTAGATTCAGGTTGCAATCGAACGCGCTCGTGGTAGCGTCATGGTAGCGAATGTAGTTGCTGTAGTAAGTAGCCGTCATGGTTGACTTACTGTTGTTAGTTATTTCTACCACCAACACGACGGTTTTGAATCATCAATCAAGTGATGATGTATAAAAACACTGCCATTTGGATTTGAAATTTTATTTAACCTCCACAAGATTACCCTGGTTATTGAATATTACTACTACTACTACTACCAATAATATAATTATATTATATAATAATAATATTAATAAGAATAATAATATGTCTATTTATAAAGAGCCATTAATTCAGATTTATTATAGCTGTCATAATTATCTCTAGGAAGTTATACTTGTGATTGACATGGCGTACTTTTTGAAGCGAAAATTCAATTCTCAAGACAAACAGGTAGCAAATACCTGTGCTTCTAAATTTATCAACCAATAGTTCACTGTCCAAACTAAAGGATAGGAAGACTGAGCAGATTAATGAAAAGACGATTAGACACAGAAAATAATAATAATAATAATAATAATAATAAAATAAATTTGTAATACTATGCCTGGCTATGCCGTGACAAATGCTATGTCTTGAGTAATGACATTGTGAAGCCATTAGTGAAATAATAATAATAATAATATAATAATAATAATACTAATAATAATAATAATATAATAATAATAATAATAATAATAATAATAATAAGAATAATAATAAGAATAATAATAATAATAATAAAATAATAATAATAATAATAATAATAAATAATAATAATAATAATAATAACAACAACAATAATATAAGTCATCATAATTATTATTAACAAACTGGTTGAAGTAGTAATTATCCAAAGTTAAATTATTCTGATGCTTATATTTATACTTATATTATTATGATTTATTTATTTAATTTTTATTTATTTAATTTTTATTTATTATTATTATTATAATTATTATTATTATTATTATTATTATTATTATTATTATTATTATTATTATATTATTATTATTATTATTATTATTATTATTATTATTATTATTATTATTATTATTATTATTATTATTATTATTATTTATTATTATTATTATTATTATTATTATTATTATTATTATTATTATTATTATTATTATTATTATTATTATTATTATTATTATTCCATTGTCTGTGGCTTGATAAGAGACAACGCCTTGACTCGGCAAAGAAATAATGTTCAAGTCAAGACAATAATAACTTGCTTTCACTGAATCTATTGTTTTGCATGCGACAACAACGCATAACTTACATAATTTACAGTTACCTGTAACTCATAAACATGTTTTGTATGAAACCGTATGTGACGGTGCATGACGACATGTATATAGTTAGTATGTATATGTTGTATATGTTAGTATATAGTATACAATTTACTAAATTGTGACAATGTCTGATACAAAATCGTCAGTCCGACTTCTGCACACTGTTCGCTTTGTTTTGTATGCCTTTGTTTGCTCACGACTGATTTGTATGTTTTCGTTCGTTTTGTATGTCAACACGTGTTTGTATGCGTTGGAGGGTTATTATTAATATTTCTGAAGATTACTCTGTTTACATTTCTGATGATAACGAAGATAATGGCGGTGATGATGGTCTGGATGATGATGATGATGATGACGATACCTATGATGATGATGATGATGATGAGCATATTTACGAATCCAATCATCACTTTTGTTTCATTAATTTTTCAAATATCCATCCAGCCATAAGCAAAATATTTTATATGAATCGTGGCCACTACTTTCGCATATTAAATATTTTACCATTTCATTGTTACATTTATTACAAATTACAAAATTTACTTTACAATTTCAACTAGTTTTTAAAATATTTCCATTTAAAATTACTCCCAACAGTCGAGAAAGACAACGACATCCATCATCATCATCATCATCAGCAGCAGCAACAGCAACAACATCAACATCATCATCAACAACAACAACAACAACGAACGAACAGAGAAGTCGACGTGGCAGCGTCGGCAACGTCGTCGCCACCACCGTCGTCGTCGTCAATGACGACAGCAACGTCATCATCATCGTCGTCGTCGTCTTCGTCTTCCTTAATCTGCAGACTCTGCCTGGAAAGCCACCAGAACAGATCAGACTTGGAGATGCACATGATATCCGTGAGTGTTGTTTTTTGTATTATTATCGCCAACTGGATACCACCTTTTCCCACCACACCAACCGATGATGATGATGATGACGATGATGATGATGATGATGGTGATGTTGCTGTTGATGTTGCTGATGATGGTGATGATGATGATGATGATGATGATGATGATGATGATGATGATGATGATGATGATGATGTGATGGTGATGGTGATGTTGCTGATGATGATGATGGTGATGGTGATGGTGATGTTGCTGTTGATGTTGCTGATGATGATGATGGTGAGGATGATGATGATGATGATGTGATGATGATGATGATGATGGATGATGATGATGATGATGTGATGATGATGATGATGGTGATGGTGATGGTGATGGTGATGGTGATGGTGATGGTGATGGTGATGTTGCTGATGATGATGATGGTGAGGATGATGATGATGATGATGATGATGATGATGGTGATGGTGATGATGGTGGTGGTGGTGGTGGTGATGGTGATGACGACGACATGACGGTCATGGCAGAGATGTCTATGACTATGATGACGATGCTGATGCTGGAGATGTTTTCGGTTATGATGACGATGTTCGGTTGTCTTGGTTACCGTTTCTGTTTATGCAA
>JAJTWR010000305.1:562500-587500 GCA_021613335.1 Whitmania pigra
ATAATAATAACAACAACAATAACAATAAAGATATTTAAAATGTTAATTCCTTGTTTAGTTATTATTTTAAGAATTGTTATTATTCTTACTAACAGTAGTACTTTCTCATGCCTGTCCGCCTGTCCATTCCCGCTCAATCGTGCTCACTGTTACTTCCTCAATCCTTACCCCCCCCCTGCCACTCACTGAATCTTTCCCCACCTATCCACCCACCCATCCAGCTCTACCCTCACTCTCCGGCACTTGTTCCTTACTCCTTAAGTCGTAATTTTAAGTCCGTACTCGGATTGAATTATAACTGCCAGCTATTAACACGAGATCAACGGGACTGTTTCAGCAACTGAGAGGAAGGTCGGTGCTCTCGTCTCAAATTATCTCCCGCGTTTGTTG
This sequence comes from Whitmania pigra, assembly GCA_021613335.1. Taxonomy (NCBI): domain Eukaryota; kingdom Metazoa; phylum Annelida; class Clitellata; order Hirudinida; family Haemopidae; genus Whitmania; species Whitmania pigra. The sequence continues at coordinate 562,891 of JAJTWR010000305.1, forward strand.
TTGTTGTTGTTGTTGTTGTTGCTGCTGATGACGTCATGTTTGGGATGTTTGCTGCTGTTGTTGACGACGTCAATTATGGCGACGATGTCATCGCCCAATCTTCCGACGAATTAGTCAACAAAATCATCATCGTCATCGTCATCGTCATCATCATCATCATCCTTCTTTCCAGGTTCATAGCGTACGTCCAGAGGTGCTTGAGCTCGTCCTCCTGATGAACGATCAACATCGACAACACTTCAACGACATGAAGTCACTCATGCGGAACTTCTGCTCCAGAGAAGATGCCAGGGAGGGCGAATACCAACCCGACCCCAGGGAAGGATTCGTCGAGGCCAACATGCCCCAGCAGTGGCAGAGGTCAAGGACTGAGCAAGAGGTCAATCAGTTCTTCAAGATGTCGGCCAATGATCTGGAAGAGTTAGAAATGATCGCCTGGAAAATATCGCAAGAAGGTGAATGGAACATCTAAATATTAACTTTATGTTAATGGAAATTTTAATAATCGAATACACAATAATTATTAAAATTGTTATTAGTATGCATAATAACTATTAAAATTATTAATAGTACGCATAATAACTATTAACCTTATTAATAGTATCCATAATAACTATTACAATTATTAATAGCACGCATAATAACTATTAAAATCGTTGTTACATTTTCAGCTGACCTAGAGGCCAGCAGAGAGAGATCATATCGCAATCTGACCCGCTGTCCAATCTGCCAAGAAGATTTCAGCACCATTCAGTCCCTCTTCTCTCATCAGAGCGAACTGGGGCACTTGGAACTCAAGCACAAGACCTCCCAGCACCCTGGATACGTCTGCTGGTTCTCAAACTGCGGTCAATCTTTTCCAACCGCTGCCTCTCTCCAGCATCACTTTTCCGCCACCCACGTGGTCGATGCCGAGAAGGTACGCAAAGGAATGTTCACGGAGTGCTGCCAGAGATGCGATGCCATGTTTGCGACTGTCTCGCTTCTGGAGAGACACGGTATTTGCCACAGTTTGGAGTCTTTCAAGTCCTGCAAGTTCTGCTCGTCTGAAGAGGAAAATGAGACAAAGTATGACAGTCTGAGCTCCATGATCGAACATCTGAGGGGATGTCATTCTGACGTCGAAGCCGTCTCTGTGATGAGAGACTTCGAGAGCCTGCTTGCCGTCGTGAACAAATATTCGTCGAAATGTAGCATCAGAATCAAACAACCGCTTTCAGAAGAATCGTTTGACAACAGCAACAACAACAACAACAACAACGGTGACAACCACTACAACACATCCTCCACCGCCATTACCACCACCGCCACTAACACCAACAACAACTATAACAGAACAACATCAACTGAGAAGGATTCACCTTATTCAGACTCTTCCCATGACGATGACGTGGCGAGGCCGGTGCAAGGCCACACTGAAGACATTTCGAACATCTCGAGTCCGGACGACGAGACAGCCGAGCTCAGGTATTCAATTGACGATCCGAATTCCAAGTACAGATGTCATAGGTGCAAGATGGCCTTCCAGAAGCAAAGTCATCTCATGTCCCACAACCGCACCCCAGAGCACAGGGGCAGAAACAGGTGTGCGTCCAACGACCCTGCAGAACAATTCGAAACTGTCCAGATGGAAGACCAAAACTTCAAGTCCACACAAGACGACTCCGAAGAAACTTTTACGAAAATCAACGACAACGGCACTGGATTTCCCCAGGGAGGAGTAGGAGGAGAGAAGCGGTCGTTGTACTCAGAAGATCTTTCCGACGGAAGGGAAAACAACTCGGAACTCTCTCCAAGAGAGATCAAGGACGCCTCAATCGACCGAACTGATTCTCCAAACGCCTATTCCGAGTATGCAGATTGGAAAGACGGAAACTGTGCTTCGGACGCGGCTATGGATAGATACGCAGACGATTCCGGAAAAGAGGCAACAGCCGGTAAATTGGGATTCCCTTCCGGTCCAAAAATAACCTGCATGAAGTGTCTGAACTTTGCCGGAACCACGTACGAGCTCCTGATCCATCAGCAGACCAATTGCAACGGCTGTGGAAAATCCTCATCCAGGCACAGATCGAGTTACTACAGGACGCTGCTCGAAAACGTGGGGTTCGAATGCGCCATGCTCTTCAATGAATCTTTCAAGAACATCGCCAAGAAACCGGGACAACAGGACAAGGACGCAGAGAGGAACGGACAAGACCAGACGAAATCTGGTGATGCCGGTGTCGACAAAGGTCACTCTAGGAACTCGGACATTCCGGAAATCAACAAAAGCCTCTGCCGCTACTGTTCCAAGGAATTTTCCAGCGTGTGGGTCTTGAAGGCTCACGAAGAGGAGGAACACAACGGCGCAGTTCCGCTCGAGTTAGTCGAGCAGTTCGCCCAGGCTTTCCGCAAGCGCTACGACAAGCAAAACCAGCAACAGTTCGCCTCTGCCGGTAACTCAGATCCGTACAAGTTCGACCAGGACAATGCGAGCAACTCGCCCAACAAGAGTGGAAAGGCCACGCCATACTCCAACGGTGCCGGTGGTGGTACTGGGAGCAACCAGTTCATTTCTCCGGGGTCGCAGTACTCGGCGTTTGCATCGATGTTCAAGAACCTATCTGGAGATCTTCCGCACATGCCGGACTTCAACTCGCCGGCTTTCAAACTGGAAATGATGAAGCAGATGTCGATGATGATGATGATGCCTGGCATGGATCTCGGGGCTTTGGGCGGGGCAGCCGCCGGTGGGGCAAATCCTCTGATGGGCTTGCCAATGATTCCACCGTCGCTTCTGCCCATGATCTTTCCGTTCGGCTTCAGTCCAGAGATGTTCGGATTCCCAGGCATGGGAATGATGTTTGACCCAAACGCCATGGCAAATGGACAGCAGGGATCTCAGTCCTCTCAGAGTTCCACTTTTCCAGGCCTGCCCGGGGCTTCCATGATGATGACTCAGTCTATTCCTCCACTGGCCGGTTCACTCTTTGCTCAGCAACAGCAGCAACTCGTCAACAACGTCAACAGTCTTTCTGCAGCCCAGCAGCAGAAGCGAGCACGAACCAGGATTACCGACGAACAGCTGAGCATCCTTAGAGCTCACTTCGACATCAGCAACTCGCCGAGCGACGAACAGATTGCCGAGATGGCCGTGGCCACACAGCTGCCGCCGAAGGTGATCAAGCACTGGTTCAGAAACACGCTCTTCAAGGAGAGGCAGAGGAGCAAAGATTCGCCCTACAACTTTAACAACCCTCCGACGACAACCATGCTTTCCGTCGGGGATGGCGAAGAGGAACAGAGCGGGGAGGCTTCAACGGGTGACGCTCCAAACAACAACAATAATAATAACAGCAGCAACAACAACAATAACAACGGAAGCAATACTAGCAACAACAACAATAATTCAGTCACTAGCAACAACAACAGCAACAAAAACAAGACGTGTAGTGATTCCATTCAAGAAGACAAGGACAAACCTCATGCTTTTCAGACAACTTCACAAGATTCATTAAAGGAGATCAAGAAAGAAGCTTCCTTCTATCCAGACATTAAGCCATCTGCATTCTGTGACGGCGACCAGCCGGCATCAGCTCCACCACCTCAAATGCCAGCTCTTCCTCAATCCCTCTTCTCCCCTGGGGTTTTTCCTCGTCGGCCACCACACTGCAATCCTGGATTCTTTCTCCCGCCAACGACTCCACTCTTCCCACACGGGGCTGGCCTTCCCTTCGCTCCTGGCCCCGGTGGACTCTCGCTGTTTGGTTCTCCCCATCCTCAGCATCAACAACAGACTTCAACCCACGGCAAGCGTGCCAACAGAACCCATTTCACTGACCAGCAGATCAAAATCCTCCAGGAGCATTTTGAAATCAATGCCTACCCGAAAGACGAAGAACTGGAAATGTTATCTGGATTGTTGGATCTCAGTCCGAGGGTGATAATCGTCTGGTTTCAAAACGCCAGACAAAAAGCTCGCAAGAGCTACGAGAACCAGCCGCAGTTGAGTGCGCACAATTCCGATGGCGGGCAGCACCAAAGCAGTGGAGAACCAAGCCAACCTGCCCTGAAATACCAATGCCAGGTGTGCTCAGCTAACTTTGAAAGATACTACGAGTTGATCAAACATCAAAGGCTTCAGTGCCACAAGGATTCAACCTTCAGAAGTTCTATCCCAACCCAGGATCCAAAGTCTGGCCCAGGCAGTGGTCCAATGCAAGGCAGTAGTAGTCTGGACAAACTGAAAACGAAGTGTGATAATATCAGGTCTCTTCCAAACCAGTCTGCCAATGAGAGACATCACGAACAATTCATCAAACAAGAACCCGATTTTCCTAGAAAAGCTATGGATTTGATTCAGAATGTTCCAGGAACATCGAGTCAAAACACCGTCAAAAGGCAAACCTCGAGCGAATCATCGATGCCGAAGTTTCCATCCGACAGCAACGCTGGTCCTGATTCTGACGAGAAAGAGGCTAGTGCCAGTAATCCAGATAGGAGAATGAGGACTGTCATATTGCCGGACCAGCTGGAGTACTTGAATAGAAAGTTCAGAGAAGACAGTAATCCGAGTCGAAAGCAGCTGAGAGCGATCACGGCCGAAGTAGGTTTGAACAAAAGAGTGGTGCAGGTTTGGTTTCAAAATGCCAGAGCTAGAGAAAGGAAGGGTCCTTCGTCGTCATCGAATCATTCTCAGTCGCTGAAGCACCCCCTATCAGGAGCAGGAGAAGGATTTGGACAGATTCCGGACAAGAAAATCAAGTCCGAATCAGGGACAGAGGGAAAGTCTGGCGATAAGATTTCAATTCCTCAGGTCAACATGTCCCAACTCATGAGCAGCCCTTACAGTCTCCATCCACCGTTTCTGCCATTTTTTCCACCAATGAATCTTCTCTACCCGGGCGATGGAATGAAGGCTTTCGCGGGAAACAAGCAACAGGAGGCAGCGCTACAAAAATGCCTCGAGGCTTACGCCAGCGTCAAGGCCAACTCCAATACCCAGCACTCTCCACCGTCGGCCGCAGTCCCCGGTAGTTTCAATAAGCCGTCGCCGTTCAAGCAGACCCCGGTGGCTCCGGCTTCAATTCCCAGGCAGTCGACGTCTGAAATGCCGCTCGATCTCAGCAAGCCGTTGAAGAGCAGTTCATTTCCTGACGCCAACAGCGTCTCTTGTGGCGAGGATTCTTCCGTCGACTTCAACAAGAAGCGAAACAAGTACGCGAACGAATCCGAGTCACAGTCAGACAACGACGACTATTCGAGCAACTGCAACTCCAAGGAGGACGATTTCCCGAGGTCGTTTCGAGGTTTCGGCAGCGAGGCGGGAAGCAGTTTGATTCCACCCATCCACTATCCGGAAGGCTTTCCGAACTCCGCCCCGGTGAATCGGATATTCGATTCTAGCAGCCAACAGCAGCAGAATACCGCAGGCTTGACGCCGACGTCTGGAAAGCGTCATCGCACGCACATGTCAAGCCTCCAGATCAGAGTGATGAAGGCCATCTATGCCGAATACAAGACTCCCACGATAACTGAATGCGAGATGTTGGGCAGAGACATTGGTCTCAGGAAGAGGGTGGTGCAGGTCTGGTTCCAAAACGCCAGAGCCAAGGATAAGAAGAACCGTCTGGCTGACGGACTCGACGGTGACCTCCCTGCTATGCAAACCCCCGCGTCTACTGAGTGCAAACTTTGTGAGGTGAGGTATTCACCCAGTCACACCATCAGAGACCATTTGTTCAGTTCTGAACACGTCGAAACCGTCAAAAAGTTCGTAAAGAATCAGACCGAGTCTGAACAGCAGTCCTTCCACCACGAGTCTCCGCTCAAGGCCCTCCAGCACCAGGTACCCTACCCGGAAAGGGCCCTGGGCACCAAAGACTTTTTCGGCCCTGAATCCAAACTACCCCACATCCCATTCTCTATGGCAACTCCCAACAGTTTGGTAGTGAATCCCGAGCTGATGGCCAAGTACCAAAGAGATCTTAACCAGGGACCTGATGACAAAACGGGTTTGAAGAACTTATTATTAACATCATTACTAAATATAATAATAGTTTAATAATAATTATAACTTGGACTCTAATGTGGAAATGTTACCTGAATGTTTATTAATGTTTGAAAATGTTTTGAAATTAAGATAATTCACTTAATAATAAGGTAATGTTTAAAATAATGAATGATATAATTTATTTTAATAATATTAATTTGCAGTAAATATTTCCGATTAATAATATAATTTGTAATAAATATTTTCATACATTAAAACCTCCTCATCCTCGCAGACAAAATGGTCCATCAGCAATATCCAGATTCCGGCCTAAAACCAACCCTACCAGGGTTTCCAAGGATCCCCCTGACACCCTCAACCTTTCCAGCCATGCTTCCGTCCTTCATGCCCCACCACAACCTACAGAGACTCTTCACGGGTCTTGAACGCCAGGCCAATTATCCGAGCGCCGATATAAGAACCCCAATCGTTCAAGGTATGTAGAAAGGGTGATTTATTTTAAATTTATTATTATTGTTGTTGTTTATTATTGTTACTATTGTTATTATTATTATTATTAGTATTATTATTATTATATTATTATTATTTTGTTATTATTATCATTATTATTGTTATTATTGTTATTATTATTATTATTTTTATTGTTATTATTATTATTATTATGATTATTATTATTATTATTATTATTATGATTATTATTATTATTATTATTATTTTAAATTTATTATTATCAGTATTATTGTTATTCTTATTATTGTTGTTATAGTAGGTCGATGATTTGTAAAGGATGGAATAAATATGAAAGAATAATATTTTTATTTATTATTTAATCACACATTCGTACCATAAAACCACCTGGAAAGAGGTCTTTGTTATGTTTCAACAATCTTGATGCCAGAATTTCATCGTGAAAAAAATATAATAATAATAATAATAATAATAATAATAATAATAATAATAATAATAATAATAATAATAATAATAATAATAATAATAATAAGAATAATAATAATAATAAGAAGAATAAGAATAATAATAATAATAATAATAAGAATAAGAATAATAATACTTCTTAATAACAACAATACATCATAACAATCAAATTAATGTAGATAAATGTATTATATGCTTACCAATACCTAATACTATACAATCACATTATAATAACATAACATCATCATCATCATCATTTAATTAATTATTACAATTACAAACTCACCACCAACGTTCCCCGGCACCTGGTCGATGATGCCACTCACCACTGCGCGCGTTTCATCTCCAGGTAGACAGGTAAGGTTCAGAGGTGTGCCATTAATAGGTACTAATGTGCAAAAGGACCAATCCGGCTGATAAGAATATTAGGAAAGGTGATAATTTCCTTTGATCGGGAGTGTGGAAAAAATTCTTTCCAATCATTTCCAAGAGAGAGAGGCTTTCATCCAACACTTTCTGGATTGGGATCGTCTTGTATGGAAACGGCTTGTTTGTTGCTGTTGTTGTGTTGTTGATGATGATGGTGCTGCTACTGATGATGATGATGATGATGATGATGATGATGATGATGATGTGATGATGATGATGATGTTTGTGATGATGATGATGATGATGATGATGTTTGTGATGATGATGATGATGATATGATGATGATGATGTTTTTGTGATGATGATGATGATGATGATGATGATGATGATGATGATGATGATGATGATGATGATGATGATGATGATGATGATGTTTGTGATGGTGATGTTGTTATTGGAGAATTGCGCCTGTTACGCTTGAACACCATATCTCATCATCTATGAAAATAGTTTCCAATTTTTGCACAACACGTTTGAAAATGCTCGTCATAGTTGAGATAAGCTTCGACTGATTCTTGGCTTCATTCTTTCGATTAATTGCGGTGAAATTCGATTAATTGGGTTGAAATTCGATTAATTGGGTTGAAATTCAATTAATTGGGTTGAAATTCAATAAGAAATCCATACCAGAACATCTGAGGTGCGAACGGACGACGATCGTAATCCCAATCTTAATCTCAATCATAATAATAATCATAATCATAATCACAATCACAATCATAATCATGAATATTCCATTTCCATACTAGGTCCGGAATCTTCCAATAAACCCGCTGCCAAAGATTCCTTCCCTAGCGACAACCTTTCCCGGGGTTCGATGAATTACAGCTCCCCTAGCACGGCCGAGGAGACCCCCACGGACGGCCAGGGCCTGTCACCCCCAACGATGATGCCCGAAGAAGCTGGAGAGTAGTAATCTAGAAGAGTTTTCTTCTTCAGTCGTAGAAATTTACGTTTTATTCTCGAATGGAGATAATGCTGCGCGGCGATAATATTATAATTTTTATTTCGTCCGATAATATTATAATTTTTATTTTGGACTAAACGGAACACTGTCCTTACTAGGAGAACTATCATCATGCTGATCTGAGTAATTCTTAGACAGGTGTTTTTCTGTTGTTAGTGTTGTTGCGTCTGTTCGATGCTTTACAAGGATGACGGTTTAAGGGACGTTTATCAAGAAGTTTTAATTTCATCACATTTTAATTTTATTTTATTTTTTTTTTGAATTTCATTTAATTTTAATTTTGTATAATTTGTTTTGTTTGCTCCGATTAATCTAAGATTCGATTGTTTTTCTTCGCTCGTCTCAACCGTGTTTAGTTTTCTGTATCTCTCGGTGTATTCCCCCTTCCCCCCAAAGACAAAGACACAAGTTTATTTATGCAATTCTTTTGTCTAAACGATGTGTACATAGCTCTCTATTAAACTCTCGCCGCCGCCAAAACGCCATCCATTGACGCCATTTTGAATTTCGATCGAGGGTACTGACGCCCGATCCGGCAGATTGTACCCGTTCGCTTGGACTTGTACTGAATAAGTACTCGGCCCCTTTGTACTCGGTACGTTGTTTGTACATAGCGTTACTTTCTCGGCACTTCTATCCTTTCGTGTCTGAATTGCGCGAGCGTCAGAGCTCTTCCCAAATCGTAGCGCCGTCGTTTGAGCGTTTAGAGACGTCTATTCCATCCATTTCGGGAATTCTCCAGTGGAGCGAGTTGAGGGGGGAATTCCCCCATTGGAGGGCTGAAAGTTTTGCCACCCCAGAAAGCTCCGTCTTGACTTTAAATGTCTCTCTCTCTCTTTCTCTCTTTTATCCATGTCTCTCTTTCTCTCTTTGCTCCTTCATCATCGTCTCTATTCGTTCTGTCGTTCTTCCACTCTTTTCATCATCATCATCATCGGCATGTGTGCGTGCGTGTGTGTGTTTGTTATTATTATATTATAATTATACTATTTATTTTTTTTATCATTATTCCATCAATCGTGCGGAGGGCATAAGTTATCATTGTTCATCTCACCAGGGGTCGGTTTAATTAAGAACTACGCTAGGTATAATTTGGTGGTAATGATTTTGTTGTTGATGATGATGATGATGATAATAATAATAATAATAATAATAATAATAATAATAATAATAATAAGAATACTAATATTAAATTCAGTAATGGAAATAGCAACAATTATCATGAAATAAGTAAATATAATAACAATATTAATTATAACAAAAATGATAATTATGTTTGGTTGTCATTGGCAACACAACATTTCTTGGCTCACTATGACTTCTTTCCTATCAGTTAAAAATCATTGGTAGCCACGCCACAATCGTCATCATCATCAGCATCATCATCATCATCATCGTCGTCACATTCAGGGTCAGAGGTCGTCAATTTCAGATGTAATAATTTGCACTCTTTCCTGTATTATGGTCGTATTTCCCGTTTCGTCATCATCATCATCACAAGCTTCACATTCTCGCCAGAATCTAAGCTCACAACAGCGGTTTTATTAATGTAATTACATAATTTCATATTATTCAGAGATATTATTCTTAATCTCGTTTTTATTATTAATTTTATTAAATTATCAAATTATTATTATTACATTATTCCATTAGCACGGAATGGTTGTTGCCTTTTGTTCCTGATTACCTCCGTTGAGCTCTTTCCATCTCCATGACAACAAAGGCGTCTCAGTGACTTTGTGTCCTTGTGTGTGTGTGTGTGTGTGTGTGTGTGTGTGTGTGTGGTGTGTGTGTGTGTGCGTGTGCGTGTGAGAGAGTGTCCATATTCTCCGGAACTTTACCTGGGTGTGGAAAATGGGTAGAATGGGGTTTATTTTGGGTGGTAGAGTGGGTGTCAGAGTGGGGAATAGTTGTGCAAACACAATTTCAAAGACACGCAAGATTTCTGTTTTGGCGCCAAAATCGTTTCCTCACTTATTCCCGATATGTCCTGCTGATCTGAACTCTGCTTCGTCGTCTGCCATAAATAAACATTTGAACATTAACGAGTATTGTTATAATTAATATTCATTACATTTACGTTTAAAAATTAGTATTTTATTATTATTATTATTATTATTATTATTATTATTATTATCATCATCGTAATTAATATTCATAACCGCTCCGCGTCCACTGTTGAAAACTCGTCTGCTGAAAGATTGTAAGACTTATTTCACCTTCCATTGCTTTGTTTACATCAATGGAGGATTTCCCGCCCTCCATATTTCAACGCGGTGATGATGACAACGACGATGATGATGGTGATTATGATCACGTGAATGTGATGGTGATGATGATGGTGATCGTTCTGCATTTTAAGTTGGAATATTTGTTCTCATTTGTTTTCAATTCATTTCTGAAAATCTTGCATTGTGAAGTGAGACTTATACATTATTAATTAAATTTTATTACGTTTTATTATATTATCTAATAATTATTATGTTAATTATATTTTATTTCAATTCTTTTCAAAAGGCGTTCAATCGAGAAACTTGCGGCACAATTTCAGTCGACGTTTGTTGCTTAATTTATTAATGTATTAATTATTATCTTGAAAATAATTTAATTCTTCGACCATTTTCATGCAATCTGCTTTTTATTCCTGTTCGTCCTTTGTTTTGCATTCTTGGGTGGCATTCAGTTACTTCTGTTGCCGTTGACAACGACAACTTGGACAAGAATAATAATTAGAATAATAATCATAATTATAATATTAACCACTTTGACAACAATGATGCAGCATTTTCAACCATCAAATGCTTACTTTCGATTTCATAGTTCGAAACCGAAAGTTGTTGGAATTTCTGAAAATATTTGAAAAAGAGTTTTTCTGGTTTAATTTTTTTTGTTTGTAAATATGGCTACATCGGATGTATCATCTTTTGTATCTTTCCGTGTATCTTCGGTTTACGCGGGAGATGAGATCGACTTACGCCATGACAGTATTCTTCGATTTTTTATTATTTAATTCTTTTTCTTTGTGTAATTGTTGTTTATTTTAATTTAAAATGTTTAATAATTAATTCTATTAATAACTTAAAGGTTATTTTTTTTTTTAATTTTTTTGGGGATCATCGGCCAATCGTAAGCGTTCGACAGATCCCGACAGACTTTATGCATTTCTCTGCTGTTTTTTCGCGCGCCTTCACAAAGCGTTTTGAAGAGGAGTTTCGTTTATTTTAAGAATTTTATCACATTTTTCTCGGAAAAACGAAAAATGACTCATAAAATAAATTACTTCTTTTTATTTATTTCTTCTTTGTTGTTTACTTTCGGTTTCATTTCCTTCGGGTTTTTTTTTAAATTCGTTTTTTTTTGTCTTTTTTTTTCTGAAAATTTAGTTAATGTCTCCGCATGACTAATCAATTTCACAGAAGCCGTTCAACTTTTTTTTTTATTAGAGGCCTGCTCTTTCCCTGTCGGCAACTGATGCATCATCATCGTCATCATCCCCGCAGACTTTCTTAACCCGTGTCGTTACCATCGGTTGAATCATCATCATAATCACAATCATCATTATCACCATGACCTCCATCATCGTCGTCGTCGTCGTCATCATCATGACCATCATCATCTCCATTTTTGTAGGGTTTTCCATGAGAATGTTGTGAGATCACGTGGGTGTTTCCTAACTGATTGCGAAATAACACACAATAAAGTCTTTGATAGCAATGATAACACATTGAATAGCGAATTTGTTACTAAATTGTAAAACTATTTAAGGGCTCATTAAGTGTTAAGTTAAGTTTTTTTTTACAAAATTGTAGAGCTAATTAAGCAATTAACTGTAGAGCTAAGATTGAGATATTAATAAAAAATGGATATATATTCAACTATTATTAATAATAACAATTTTTACCATTAATTATAACGATTATTATCATCAATTGTTGTTATCGGTAGAAAAATTTAAAAAAAAATAATAATCATAATAATAATAATGATAATAATAATAAATATGAACAACAACAACAAAATGAATGGACACCATGCCACAAAAATCCAAAATGGAGGAAAATTAAATCATAATCCTGCTAAGCGAATTCAATAAAAAATTACTCAATCTATAACGAACCAACATGATGGACGATCGATCAATTTGTTGCTCACGTAATCTTCTTCTGCCACCCACCCACGATCCAATCTCCCCAGCCAACCGCTACCCACCCCCGTCTCTACCCCCCTCATGTTTCCCTGGGTATTCCGTTTTCTCCCTTCGTTTTGAAAGTTCAAAAGGTCATCTAGGAAGTCGTTTAAAAGGACGATCAACTTTTTTGCTGCTTAAAAAAAAATTGAAAATGGCGCCGGATTTATTCCTTGATTTTCTTCGGAGATGCTTCATTATTCCCGTTGGTTATGAGTTTGCGGGTTCGATTCCTGATCGGTCCGAATGAATTTATTCAGGACGTGAACGCCCTGTGTCTAATATGAGGTGATCGTATGCTCCTATCCCATTTTTTATTATTTCGTCATTTTTTAAATTAATTATTTATAATTATCATACGTTCGAAATCACAACAAATGTATGGGTGGTTCTAAACCTCGCGAAATTTAGATGCTCGACAACAACATTGTATGATGTCGGTTCGAATTGCTACAGATTTAAAATAATAAAAATTTGTAATAATATAAAGTCTTAATATAAAAATATTTTACATTAATTAACATAATTTATGATGTAACTCTCCGATAAAAGTTAATTAAGCACCTAATGATTAAAATAAAACATTTTACTCTAGCGAATACAGTCGAATAAAGAAATTTTCTGCTACCTAACGAATAAAATGAATTATTTGTAATATTATAAAGTCTTAATGTAAAAATATTTTACAATAATACAAATAATTTATGATGTAAATTTTTGATGAAAGTTAATTAAACACACAGTATTTAAAATAAAAACTTTTACTCTGGCAGACACAATTAAATAAAAAAATTATTTTTACCGCCCCCTAACGAATGAAATAAAATATTTTCAAAACTTTCGACGGGCCTCCACCAAGCCATTATCTCAACAACGCTTTCTCTGATAACAATGGCAACAATAATAATAATAAAAATTTTAATAACAGCAATAATTTAATAATTATATTTAAATATGATAATTAATGCTTATTTGTAACCTGATCTGGCAAACTTAATGAAGCCAACAGGAGTTGATTTACACTTTAATGATCATTTGAAATTAGCTCAATCAGGATATCCCCGATTTTTGGCAGGGTACGAAAATCACAGAGCGTAAAAACCAGAAGACATCAGATTAATAATAATTAGATTAGTAATTTAATATTAATAATAATTAGTACTAAAGACATCGACAACGGTAATCGGCCAACCAATACTTCAAGAAAACAACACTACGAAATAGATCCATACCACTCAGAAAAAATCTTGATAGGATTTCGTTCAACCGACAACCAGACGTATATTGAAGGTATCTCATCACGGAGAAGGCATCGGACTTCGTCCAAAAACCCCAGAGGAACTTTTGGTCGGTGAAAAAAGGCAGACGATCAAATGCACGACAGGATGGGACGAAAGAATTCGATGCCGCTCGAGTGCAAGCAGAGGAACAATTCGAACATTCGAAACAAAATTTCAAAATGATTTTCAAAATCATCGTAGCGTAAAATTTTAAATTATCAACAGAAAAGAGTTGTGAATTAATCGAAAATGCACTCAATTAGCATCACAAGGCAGGAAAACATGCTGAGAGCAACAGACCTCAATTCTAAATTGGCATTATCGACGGGCTTCTAAACAAATTTTTGAGTCAGTAGCCTAATTTCCAAAATAATATCATTAACCAAGTTAAAATAATTAAAGATTAACATAGCATTAACGTAGAATATTAATGATCGTGAAATAATTACAATTCTCAGACATTTAAAGCATGAATTATAGAAAAAGCAATTAGGCACGGACGATAAATGAGAAGCCAAAATAAGCAATGACGGCAGCAGTACGAGAGAACAGATGGGTGAATGTTGCCCACGGTTTCTATGGAAACGCAAACAAAAGCAACGACAACGGCAATGGCGAATCCATGCATCGCCAGGCCGAGTTGACAACATTACGAAAAGGAAGGAAGGTAAAGGGGTTATTGCTCATCAACAACAGCAAACAAGTTTTACAAGTTTTATGACTCGATTGGCTATAAAAAATATATTTGACGAGAGGCCCTTGTTACATGTTATTATGATTGCAATGGTAATTAATTAGTTAGTGTCATTAGATATTATGACTGTAATTAGTAGAAAAACAAGACATCCGTCATGTCAGGACAAGAGACTGAGAGTAGCCAACATGACAATAATAGTAATGCCAGATGAAATAAACGACAAGAGCAAAGGAGATGTTGACGACAAAAATAAAATCATCGACAACAACAACAATAGGAGAAACAGTAACAACGACATAATTGACTCGATAACAGCAACGACTCAATTAGTTAGAAGAAGATCAAGGAAGTATGTCAAGATGTTAAAATTGGGGATTATTACAAATAACAACAACAACAACAATAATAATAATAATAATCATTGCTCAAATAATAATAATAACTGACAACAACAACAACAATAATAATAATAATAATAATAATCATTGCTCAAATAATAACAATAACAACAACAACAACAATAATAATAATAATAATAATAATAATAATAATAATCATTGCTCAAATAATAATAATAACTGACAACAAACACAAGGATTGAGAGATGGCACAACATTGCATGACACTGGGAATGTCATAGGTGCTCGGTCTGTTGATCTGATGATTATGATGATGATGATAATAACAGTGATTATAAAATTAATAATACTAATAAGATAATAAGATAATAATCTTAATAATAATATGTTTATTTGCTCCGGCATTGCACTAACCATGTGGCTGTTATAATTATTAATAAATTATATAAATATTGCAAAAATAGCAACCTCAGCCCTGCAACTCTGCAATTAATACTAATTAACATAATTACATTCAACATGCATAATTTCAATATCCTGAAATAGCAGACTGAACGGAGGGTGGTTGCGATTGAAAGTGTCCAAATTAACGACAACATCACATCCGAATACCCGACTAACCAAGTAGTAACCAAGAGACGTTTAATTTAATCCAACGAATAATTAACAGCGGCCAAAAATAAATCGTAAACAAATAAAACACCAACGAAGCAACACGAGGAAACACGCATACATACAAACGGGCAGAACGCGTGACGAGGGTTCATCGAGAAAATACAAACTTTGAAAAATACAAAACAATCGCGATGATAATTTAAATACACAACGCAAATAAATTTTATAAAAACAAGAAATGATCTTAATAATAGTAATAGTAATTACTGTAATAATAATAATAATAATAACAATGACGTTATAATAATAATAATGTAATGAGGGCTACCCTAGCAGTTATCACTGTTATCATGAGGTCAACAAGTTACAATCAAAGCGTCACAAATGCTTCTGCGAGCGCAATATCAACGAGCATGCGTGGTCAGATAAAAAATTAATAACAATAACAACATAATAGTAATTAATATTATTACAATAATAATAATAATAATAATAATAATCTGGTAAACGACAATAACTTTTATCAATGACATTTTAACAATGACATCGCACGTTTCATCGACCGATCAGGCGCTCTTGTAGAGGATGATCCCCAGAAAGAGAACCACGATGGACCACCCGATGGCCTTCACCTTCCACACCTTCCTCCTCCTCACCATCAACTCATCGCACTTTTCCTGCTCCTTTGCCATCCTGTCCATCTCCTCCCAAGACTTTTTCGCTCGCTCGTTCAGCGGACGGCGCCTGATGCTTCTTGGGGTCAGGGCAATTTCAAGGTCATTTCAAGAGTCACAACATGAAGATCATCGTTATCACTATCATCGCCATCATCATCATCATCACTTAATGATACTATTATAAGGAGCACGGCAAACAAACATCAATGGCGATTAATTAGCCGATGTTGTCAGCTGAAGTTCTCTGATTGCACGTATCATTCTGCTAATCTCGTTCGTGGCAGGATCTCATTATGCCGTGCGCGCGTAATAGCTTTCTTATATCACAATTACGGTTTAAACTTAAATAAATTTAAATCATAATAACCGCTAATTATTTAATACTGAATAATAATAATATTAGTTATAATAATAATTAATAATAATAATAATAACAAAAACGCAGCACAAATTATTTGGTTTAAGAGAAAAATTATCCCAAAAGACAATTCGTTCGACAAGTCAAAAACTCACTCTGCCTCTCCTGAGCACCTGCAGCCATAGGGACATTCTTCGACCATTTCTCCGTCCTCGCTGCTCTCCGCATTGCCCTCGTCGACCCCCGACCCCTCCCTGTCGCCGTAGTAACCCTCCTCCTCCTCTTCGTGGCAGATTTCCTCCTGAAATTTCTCGTCCACCGAAGAAAATTTCGGTCTTTCGCGTCCGTCCGGTCGGTCGTCGTTGCCCGGTCCGACGAGCGGCTCTCCGTCGATGGTGTTGTTGAGGAGCCAGACGGACTCGGGATCTTCGACGGATCCGGGGTGGGGGGCGAACCGACCGAGGGAGCACCTCTTCCTTCCTCGCCTTTCGCCCGATTTGGGAGCCCTCGTGGTGATGCCGGCTCGTTCGAGGTTTCCGAAACTGTTGGAAGAGGTAGCATTGTCCTGGCTCCGTTTGGCCGACTCCTCCTCCTCTTCTTCCTCCTCCTCCTCCTCTTCTAAGGGATCGTGCGACGGAGTCGTGGCGAAATTTTTTGCGACAAACCTTTCTTCCAGATCTTCGGGCACGGAAAGGATCGACTGGAAGCAAGCGGCAAAAGGCGATACCAAACGTGTTTCGATCTCGTCGAAGCGTAGACAAACAAGTGTGGTTAAAATGTCGTGACGAACTGTAAACTAATCAGAATGCCTCGATACATTACAACTAGGCCTCATCACCGTAGCAACGACAACAGCAACAAAGACGACAACGTACAACATGTTGACGGCAACAAAAACGACAACTCACAGATCCTGCCATGGTCAGGTTCAGTCTCTTGAGAGCCTCGACCAAAGCCATGTATGCGAACCTCAGCTGTTCGGGGGTCTGAATGAGACCCATTCTGAACCGCCTCATGTCGATGAGGGTGGCCCTGAGGTCCACGGACTCACCACTGCCCTTGTCCTCTGCCTGTTGCGGATTGAAGGTCAGCAAGCTAGCAATGATGATAACGATGACCGTGATGATGATGATGATGATAACAAGTGCAATCACCATCTTGAGACAGGCATCGACGATACAAAACACCCCGGATCTCCCGACACCGGCGCTGCAGTGGACGACCAGGGGGTGGGCGGGGTTGTCGAGGACCCCACCTTCCCTGACGGAGAACAGGAGCTCGAGGAAAGAATCGGGTGACGGTGGCACCCCGAAATCCGGCCAAACGAGGTAGTGGTAGTGAAGGACTTTGTGTTTCTTTCCCAACTGGAAGGAAGAACAGACTAGATAAGTCAGAGTATTCTAGGCTTTGAATTAGTGTGGAAACCATCCACCCACCTACCTATCCATCTATCCATCCATCCATCACTGCACAACACCACAAGTTTACCCATTCGTAATCGACAGCGTACAATCATCGATTACCCGAAGATCTTCCACCGTCAGGAGTCTGGCGACGAAATGTTCGGTGGCGCTCTTCTTTTCGACGAACGAAACCTTCATGTCAGCGTCGTCCAGGACTAGATCCGACTCCCCCTCTATGGGGAAGTAAGGGTGGCACTTGCTTTGGTCCTTCTCGACGAACCTGTTGAGCATCACGATGGCCGGGCACTTTTTCTCCCACACCATGACCCAGAAATGGCTCACCGTCTGCGGTAAGGGACCCTGTTTCAAAAAATAGGTGGGTGTTTGATGTTGTTTTGTTTTTGTTTCCACATCACATTCTCAAGTCAAAATGCTGCCACTACTGATACTAATAACAATAATAGTTAGCAATAATACTTATTATTTATTAATCCTGCTATTACACTTATTTATTATAAGATGAATTTTACAGAAATATTCCTTGTAAGTTTCTTGAGAAACATCTTAAACACAAACAGTAACGAATATTAATGAGGTTACAATTAGCTTAACGAGTATAAATTAATATCCACCTGTGTCAAAATGTACGACCTATGAACTTGGGGCACGTCAACTCGACTTGCGTTGATGTAGTCAATGTCGTCCCGCTTCAGTCGTATCCGACTGTGGTCGTCTGCACTCGACGGAAGGTGTTTTCATTATTAATTAACAATTATTTTTCCATCAAATAGCAAAGTAATTATCAAAAATTTTTGGATTTCTCCAGGCTTACAAAATCATCTTGAATTAAATATTTGAGACAAGAAATCCAACATTAAATATAATTTTAAATATAAAAATTCTCAACAACAAAACACCATAACATACACGGACTGATGTCTTTGTAACGATTCCTAGTTTTGTATTCTATCCTTCTGGAATCTGAGAAGCTCAGTTCAAATCTCTCTTGGGCCTCTGTGCAGATGTGCTGCAAAATCAACGATCACAAAAACCCATTAAGCCCGGGAAAACTTTCCACAAAAGAAGAAGAAACCGCCAAACTAACCTGGAATATAGTCGACCATCCGTCATGTTTGTCAATGAGCTTAAGCTCGATTTCCGGTTGTGTCAAATTCTGCATGTTTGATAATTTCCTGTCTCCTAAAATTCGCTTCTACGAAAAATAAATTCGAAGCGAACGTCAATTAGAAAAGTCAAAGCAGTTCGGATAAGTAGGCAGCAGTTACTGCGAAACATAACTACGGTACGATTGTTTACATTAGCAAGGAAATCCGCGCCTGGGACAAAAGTCGACAAAACTAACGCTAGAAATAATGACTAAAAATCTCAAAATTCAGACCCATTCAGGACAAAAACCTCCAAAAAATCTACTGACCTGTCCTGGTTTCTTTCGAAAGAACGAAAACATAGGGAATTCTTATCTCTTACGTTGTAGGACTACCTCGCTTCGAAGAAAACATATTTTTCCACTGAGAATGTTTATTTTTTATCGTAAATGTCACACAATTTTAAAATGAATGACTTTCAATTTTCCTCATTGTGACATACAATACAACCATTGATGATATCATCAAATTAAATCTTGAAATATTTAACGAAAACCTACAATTCATGAACACGTTTTCTTAATTTCTGATATTAAAAGTATAAAACAAGGACTCAAGACAAAGACAAGCTAATTTCCTCCTATCGATTGAATCAAATGATTCTGGTGAATTCATGCTTGCTTAAGGCAAACCTTATTTCATGAGGTTTTCAAACATTCGATGCTTGCACTTCATGTCAAGTAGGATTTAAAACAATATAAAATTAATTATTTTGTAGATTAATTTAGCATCTAGAGTAGGGGTGTCCAATCTTTTTGATCCGAGGGCCAAGTGTACAACTTTTAGAATAGTCGCGGGTCGGATTAGCAATTTCACAACAAAAAAAATAATTAAATACCAAATACCTCCTTATTCTACATTTAAACTAGAAGAGTCTTATGAGTTTATGCTTGTGATCAGTTCAATGTGCAATCTGGCACTGATTTTGTTTGCACGAGCAGTCTACGTCTGCTCCAACATCACCAAGTCGCAATGCGCAATGATGCCGTCAAATGTTCGTCTGTAAGCAGAAATCTTAACTTCGATTTCGTACTTTTCATTCTAGAAAACAGTTGTTCGCAACAGTAGATGCTTCCGAACAGAGCAGTGTTATTGGCTTCCTGCGAGAGATTGGTATTATTGTCTGATGACAAGTAGTGGCTGTAAAAGTTCAGCAGATCATGCTCAGCGAAAGCTGTTTTCAAGTCATTGTCATTATGAATGTCAATGAGTTCCAGCTGGTATTTGTCAGCAGAGTCCGTCGGGATCATTATCAAGTTTGGTAACTAATTCAGAATTCACTTCTGGCGTTGTACTAGATCAGTGGGCCTCGACAAAAGGACTGGGCAATGTAGAACCTTTTTCGGAACCAGCTGTGACTGAATTAGCTTCAACTTCTGAATGAACGTCACAACATGTTCATACAACTTGTGAACCAGCTGGTCCTTTCCTAGAATTCTGACGTTCAACTCGGCCATGAATTTTGTTATGTTCATTGGAAAGCACCAAGTCGTTCAACCATGGTTCATCATCCAGGAAACATTTACCCTTTCCTTTGTTTGTCATGAATGTCTTTATTTCATCACCTAGACTCCAGAACAAGGGATCCAAGTACAAGTACAAGAAATCAAGTACTCGAGTACTACTTATTTAATTCTTAAATGAACAACTTCTATCGAATTCGTTTTCCAAAGATTAACTTGTACTAACTCACAGTTGCTTGGATGTTAAGCGATGTTGATTGTTTAGATTTGCAAGCGTTCAAATCACAGGTGGAACATAGTTTAAGTTCAGTTATCGGCATTTGCCCTCACATTGTTGACCGCATATTATACATTTGTATTGTATACCTATTGTATATCTACTCGAGTACAAGTACCAAGTACAATTGCAAGTACAATTACCAAGTAGCAAGTATTCCATGTCTGCAGCTCTAACCCTAACTATAATCATGACTACAAAGCCCTACAAAATCCATGACATTTATCATGACTTCAACGTTGTTTCTTCCACCCACTCACTCCCCTTCGGGTGGGCGGACGAATGGGTAGATTGGCGCTCGAACAAGTCGACTAATGAATAACAAATGATGTTTTTGATTGACAGCGAAACAAAAAAAAAATCATTGTTGCTTCAAGCAATATTGAGGGATTCTAAGAAGTCAGGATACCAGGAAAATAAGCAACTCACAGGATCCAACATTCCTGTTGTTCCACATTTTCTGGGAGGTATTTTGCTTTCCCCACTCCGCCTGAGCCTCTTTTTTATTTTTTTAAACCGGGGGTAATCTGCACGCCCGTCAGAGACAGGACAACGACAAATCGATTCCGAAGAGATCAAAGGTCGACCTTTCCGTGCAAAATGGACGAAATGGAAAAGAGAGAAATGGAAGTAACGCCAATAAATGAAACCAATAAACACCCATGAAATAAATACATGTCACGTGCCTTCTGAAAATGTTATGATGATGGTGGTGGTGGTGGTGAGGATGATGATGATGATGATGAGGACCACATCGACGATGATGATGACGATACTGGAGAAAATTTAGATGAAAGGAAAAAGTTATTGAGATTGCGATGAAAGGCTGGACGTGGAAATGATGGAGATAACGATGACGATGAAGATGAAAATTACGACAATGATGGTGACGACGACGATGATGATGATGATGATGATGATGATGATGATGATGATGATGATGATGATGATGATGATGATGATGATTGATGATGATGATGATGATGATGATGATGATGATGATGATGATGATGATATGATGATGATGATGATGATGATGATGATGATGATGATGATGATGATGACGATGACGATGACGATGACGATGACGACGATGACGATGACGATGACGATGACGATGACGATGACGATGACGATGACGATGACGATGACGATGACGATGACGATGACGATGACGATGACGATGATGATGATGATGATAATGACGATGAACATTAGAGCGGTTCACTAAAAAAGCTTGAATTAATGCATGAAAAGCATGTAATAATGAACCACCGAGATAAATAACAAACATTATAATTCTAAGAATTAAATTATGAAACCGTCAAAATGCGAACGACGGAATTGCGACAATTGTAATTGAAGCCGTATGAAATCCACAGCAACAACGACGATGGCGACGACGCCGACAACAACAACAACAACCGCATTAAATCGCGAATAGCCGACAAAAACAAGTCTCGCAAAAACAGCCATAACCAACTCATCTATTCATCCACTTATCCATCCATCCACCCATCCATCCATTTATCATTCGGCCACAACAACCAATACAACAACAACAACCAATACAACAACAACACCAATACAACAACACCAACACAACAACAACAACAACAACAACAACAACAACAAGCACTACTGTTGCGCATCCAGGAAGCGCTAGGCTTGTCCAGGCAGGTCTGCGCATGTCCGGCGCTAGGAGGAGCTGAGTGTTTGTTACCAGCGCCTTCTTCTGCGTCAGACGCTCATTTCCTAGGCGCTCTTGAGAGCGTCCATCTCAAATTTATAAACTTTATACTTGTCGTAATTTCCAATATTTCATAATTTTGAGGCTATAATAATTTAATTGCGGGCTGTATTATAAATTATTGTTGGTGAATAATTTCAGTACGAAATTGTCGACAAAAGAGGCAGACGGAGGTGGCGGGAAGCGGGTAAGGAGACGTGTTGTTTGAATATTTTGAATATTTTTAAAATTAACAATTTCATTTTATTTCAATTTAAATTCATTTTTATGTTTGTGGCGATGGGTGAATATTAAGCCAGTTTATAAATAATTGAGGTGTTTCCGTAATAATATAATTAACATTTAATGACCGATATTAAAGTTATTAATAGAATTAATTATAGATAATATGTTTCTAAATATTGTTAACTATTACGATTTTCCATTATAGAGATAGCCAACAATACGATAACCAATAATCTAAAAATAATATTTAAATAAAAAGTATAATTTATTAAAACAGTAGGTTAATATTATTATTATTATTATTATTATTATTATTATTATTATTATTATTATTATTATCATTATTATTATCATTATTATTATTACTATTATTATTATTTTTATTCCACCAAGACTAAGAAAAGCCTAAAGTACCCGAAACGAATTAATTCCAGAATTCCTTGCTCGTAAAACAAATTACAAGAACAAAGCAGGTGGTTGACAGCACCAAAGAACAGCAATCGCTCTCGAGGCCGAAGAACTCCCGCCGAGAATATTCTTCTTTCGGTTCTCATCTAAAAATAGCATCAGCGGAAAGTTCAAAGTTGAAGGGAAAGCGAAAGAACCAAAGATCTCGAATAGGAGGCCGGACACTTGCTGCTGACGTCACGTGGATAGAGAGAAGAAGAGGAAGAGGAGGAGGAAGAAGACGACGATGATGACCGAAGCTGGAACGAGAGACGGAAGCCTTGATTTTCCAGTCGACTCGCCCATCACTCCGATCAGCGGTCAGCTTGTGAATATTAATTTTTAGGACCTAATTAATTATTCATGATGACCTGGGCACAGATATCTCACGGCTTGGCGGTTAAGTGCAAGGCACCGTCGTCGTTGTCGTCATCATCATCATCATCAAAATCGTCGCATTTATTTTCTAGTAAAAGTAGACAAAATTAATATTTTAAAAAAATTCTAATTTATTATTTTCTAAAATATTTATTTAATGGCAAAAATGAAAACATCTATTAGCTTAAAAGCGTGTGGTTCGCCCTACTTTCTTGGAAAGGCCGGTAATGTATTCATGACGTCATTGATCGTACTGACCAATAGGAGGAGAAGGCGGCTGTTCTGACGTCATGCTCAAGCCACTGCATGGATTAACATAAAGGCCACAGACCTGTTGGCGTACATTGATCAATCTTCATTCATTCATCCATCCATCCATTCATCCATCCATCCATCCATCCATCCATCCATCCATCCATCCATCCATCCATCCATCCGTTCATCCATCCATCCATCCGTCCGTCCGTCCATCCATCCATCCATCCATCCATCCATCCATCCATCCATCCATTCCATCCATCCATCCATCCATCCATCCATCCATTCATCCATCAATCCATCCATCCATCCATCCATCCATCCATCCATCCATCCATCTATCTATCCATCTATCCATCCTTTCGTTGATCTTCCATCCAACCGCTTTCGACCATTTAAAAATTTATTATCAATAAATTGGATTTCGGCATCCGTTTGTTTCGGGGTCAAACGTGTTGACCTCGCAGGAGTCGTTGTTTGTCATCATCCTGAAGTTCGCTAGAGGGAGATAAAAGGGATGTAAGGAAAGCGGTGGAGAAGATGACGACGACGATGATGATGACGACTACAATGATGATGATGATGATGATGATGATTCTGATGATGATGATTCTGATGATGATGAATATGACGATGATGAATATGACGATGATGATGACGATGATGATGATGATGATGATGATTACGACGTCAATCAAGTAGTCTGGTCTTTCAAGATAAGATACTCATTAGTCATCATTATCATCA
>JAJTWR010000305.1:590000-592500 GCA_021613335.1 Whitmania pigra
AATGATGCTGGTTGTTGATGTTGATGATGACGATGGAATTGGCGGCATCCATTGCGCAGCACAAAAGGAAGCGTAGTCGTTTTTCTCTAGCAATTCATTTCTTCTCTCCACTCAGCTCCCGAGTGAACATCTTTCCTCCTCATCTTCATCTTCCTCCTCATTTTCATCTTCTTCGTCATCATCTTCTTCATCATCCTCTTCATCCTCCTCCTCATTTTCATCTTCTTCGTCATCATCTTCTTCATCATCATCACCATACTCTTCTCTAGCTTCTTGAAGTTCACAGAATCGATCCACGCCGTCAGTTCGGCACCTAGTTTTGCAGGCGATTCAACTTGAAAACATCGTTCTCTTGTTTGCTCATCTTCTGTTTTGTTATGCTTTGTTGACTTTCGTCTCTGTTTATACCGGTCATCGGTGAACTATGACGGCCCTAAAACTTAAAACCGAGAAGTTTAGATTATCCGTTTGAGCTGCCGCAACGACGAGACGTCGACGATCGCTTCTAACCGCCGGAGCGACACGTACTGCTGGAATTCCAGAAAATCGAAAGTTTGGCAAAGACTTCCGTTCTACAGTTTTGCGTCTCATTTGGGTGCCGCCAAGATTGGAAAGAAATTGAGCGCTCTTCTGGCATTGCGCCGTCCATCTCGCAGCGCCTTTCCATCGCTGACGGCAACGAACCGCGAAATCGGAGTGCTTTCCGCCGGTAAAGTAGTCACACCTCGTTGAGCACGTGCGCCTGGAAAGTTGATGCCGTTAATACTGGCGTTGCGTGAAAAAACGTTCCAAAGACCATCTCTGTCTCAACTGCCGTGAGCGTCAACCAGCGTCATGAGTAGCGGCGATAGCGACGTCATTTTCGGCCGTCGCGACTTTCCTACGCCACGTTTGGTCGTCACCAGCGACGAATCGGACACCCCCGTGCCATTCAGTCCCTCAGGTTCATTTACCCCCGTCTTCATGCCAAACTTTGGATCTCCCGATGAGTCATTTGCTGATCTTAAGAACCAACCAGATGAAGGTTAAGAGCTGTCAACCATGTCATTCCGTTTGATGATCTGTTATTTGTTCAATGCAGTCAATGTCCAGTAACAAGGAATGTTTTGATGATGATGATGATGATGATGGGTTGTCTGACATTTGAACCTTTTTAAGAAATAATGATTGAAAAATTGTGGAGAAGAATAATAATAATTATTATTATATTTATTATATTATTATATTATTATATTATATTTATTATATTTATTATATTATTATAATAATAATATTATGATTATATTTATTATATTATTATTAATATTATATTATTAATTATTATAATTAATATATATTTAATTATAATATATTTATTATATTATTATTAATATTATATTATTAATTATTATAATTAATATATATTTAATTATAATATATTTATTATATTATTATTAATATTATATTATTAATTATTATAATATTAATTAATTAATAATATTATTATTATTATATTTATTATATTATTATTAATATTATATTATTAATTATTATAATATTAATTAATTAATAATAATATTATTATTATTATAAATAAAATAAAATATTATTGTATAATAATAATAATTATTATTAATATTAAAATTATAATTATTAAGTTATAATTATAATTATATCATAATATTAATAATTAATAATTAATTAATAATGATTAATATTCAAATTATAATTATTAAATATTATTACATAATAATATTATTATTTTATATTTTATATTTTTAATATATTTTTTAATATTTTTATAATAATATTATTATTATTACTTATATATAACTATTATATAAATACATTCTAATTATATATAATTATTATTTAGATAATACATTATAATTATAGATAATTTATTATTATTATTACGTTTAATTTGTTCACTCATGGACTTTGTATGTCCTGGTTTCATGTTTTCATGTTTATCAGTGTGAGGATCACGATAGAGCAATGATACTGTAGAGATATCAGATAACAATGAGTGGTTGATAATCTATGATACTTGTTGGTATTATGATAATAATTATTATTGTAATTATTATGATTATTATTATTGTGTTTTAATTACCTCGACGTACAAAATTTAATTATTAGACGATTGCGATGATGGTGACGACGATAATGAGGAGGATGATGACGATCTTGTTGAATAGAGATGATGATGATGATCTTAATGAATTGAGATAATGATGATGATGTTCCTGATGAAGGTTCTACATGGAAAGCTGGAAATACTTTCCTTCGCGGAAAAAACTTTCCAAACATTTCATCATCACCATCATCATTATCATCATCGTCTTCATCGCCAGCATCACCACTTCTGGGTTTTTTCCTACCGATTGATGGATGGAGAAAGACGAATGAAGGATGAATTATTGAATTGCAGCCTCATTGTTTCAGTGCCTCTTCCAAAGCATTGATGTGCATGCGTCTTTCGGTGAAAATGAATTTCATGACTACATGAATTGATGGA
>JAJTWR010000305.1:602500-610000 GCA_021613335.1 Whitmania pigra
TGAATATTGCAATATTTACGCATAATTTATTCTAATTACCAATACCTAGCACCGTACAAAAAATTAATTATGCTAATTGTTCATTAATAATTAATAATAATAAATTTAATTGGACGATTGATGCCAATGACCAGAGAACGCGTTCAGTTCTTACTCTGAGGAGGGACAGAGAATAGGGTCGAAGGAATACGGAAACCGAGACAAGGGTGACATTCTGGCTGACATCTCCACCTCATTCATCGTGCTCATTGGAATCTTCTTCCCATCCGTCACGGGTCAGTTGACTTTCATTCACGTCCACGGCTGAGTGATTATTTAGCGCGGCTCGAGGACGTTTATTTGTTTTATTCATTTGATTATAGTCCGTCGCGTGACTGAGATGATTTGGAGACGTTTGTTTGTGCATAGCCAACCATTTATATAGCGCTCTTTCCCATGAGCACTTGAGGCAGTGCAGGCTGGGTTTCGAACACGGTACATTACGACTGTCGCCATTACCGCTGTATGCAGGCATCAAAGCCAAACCTTAGTTCATAGTTTATTATTTTTTTTTGTAATGTGTTGAAATAAAAGAATTTTTAAATTAATTGTTATTTATATTTATTATTTGTTATTTATCGATATTTATTGTTTATTTTGTTTAATTTATTCTATTCACTTCATCTTTCCATGCAATCTGAAACTCTAATCAGTTTTTTCTTGACATCTAAACTTTCGAAGATGAACCGTGAACTTTGAACCTTTGGCAATCTATCTTCCGCTCTAAAAGTCAGCTTGACATATGATAATCAGCTGTGACGTCAGTGTGAGCTATATTTGAGCGCCATCTATTTTTAGATTGCTCTAATATTCCAGTTTATCCACCGGATTTCCAGTGATCCAATGATGCAACTTATTAGGGCTATTTTTTGTGATTGGCTAGAAGAAATTGAAAAGCTATTAATAGTATTGAGCGGGAGGCGTGGGAGTGAGTGATAATACGATGCAATGATGATGATGATGATGATGGAAATGGAGTGAGATGGTTGAATTAATTTCGTAACAAAAATTACATAAATAATCACCAAAGATCTCATTCTATTATTCATATATCGCATCATAGTTTATTGAAATTATTAATATTATTTTGTAATTTATCATCACCCAATGCACATCCAGATTACTCATCTCCCCACCTGCTCACTCACTCTGCCCACTCTTTCAAAGGAAACTATAATCATCGTCTAGAACCGTCTTTAATTTGGAAATGAGAGAGGCCTTCTAATTATAGACTCTTTGAGTCAGAAGTATTTTTATCTACCTTGCTGCTTAGCTGTTCATCCATGCATCTCTCTAGATAGACAGTTATTCATCGATCAATCACTCTATCCACCCACCCGTCTATCCATCCATCCATCCATCCATCCATCCATCCATCCATCCATCCACCCATCCATCCATCCATCCATCCACCCGTCTATCCATCCATCCATCCGTCCATCCAGGTCTCATGGCTGGTTCAAATAGGTCCGGGGACTTGGCAGATGCCCAAAAGTCGATACCCATTGGAACCATTGGAGCGGTGGCTACAACCTCGGTTGTGTGTATCCTTAGCATAATCACTTAATATTAGTTATGTAATAATGAAAATAATAATAATAATAATAATAATAATAATAATATTAATAATAATAATAATAATAATAATAATAATAACAATAATAATAATAACAATAATAATAATACAGTGCATGTAAAAAGGTTACAAGCACCTCTTAATTTTAGCATAACTCCTAAAGTATCGAACTGATCAATGCCAAATTTGGAAATTATAAGTAAATTGTGCTTATATATATTTTTGTGCCAAATTTCTTATTGATGGAGCAAGTGATGCTTGTAAATTCATCAAAATGTCCCATTTAGACCATGTAAACAGGTTACAAGCGCTTTGCAATATTTAGTGATATATCTATTAGCAAACTTTTACAAGAATCACATTAAAATTTATGAACTAAAAAACTATATAAAGGGTATTTTTAGTCGCCAGTTTAGTTTAAATAATATTTTTATCATGGGTAGAAGGGTTGTACTAACGGCTGAAGAGAAAGAAACAATTCTGGTCTTCAAAAGAGCAATATTTTCGCATAAAAAGATTGCCAAGCAATTAAATAGAAGTGAATTTGTTGTTTCTAGGCTATGGAACAAAATATGTCAGTGGGAGATCCCAAAACCTCGACAAAAGATGAGTGAAAAATGATGAACAAAAAGAACAGAAAGATGATGAACAAAAGAGAAAACTCTTTCGAGAAGCTTCTAAAAAATTTTCCTGCAAACCAGCTTATAACAAGCTTGAAATTAAATGTCTGTAAAAGGACAGTCTTCAATTATTTAAATAACAGTTGAAAAATTCAAATATTGACAGACGTTTGAAGGTTCTGCATCTCAAAAAATGTCTCAGAAATGTGCCTATGGAATGGGCCAATAATGTAGTTGACTTCAAGTAGGGAAAATCAAGGTTATGAGTTGGCCAGCATTATCCCCAGGTCTCAACCTAATTGAAAAATTTATGTAAGGGTTGTTAATGAAGTATGTGGAGATGGAAAGAAATATTTTGAAAAACAAAGGGCTGGGAGAGGCCACAACGAGAGCTTGGAACAGCCTGGGAGACAATTACCTAAAAACACTGATTAAATCACTGAAATACGGATGCATAAAAGTTTTAGAAAATACAGGACATGTTATTAATTACTAAAAATATCGTTTGAATAAAATTTAAAAGCTAATTATTGGATAATTTAACCGTGAACGGAATTTTTCCAAAGCGCTTCTAAACTTTTTTGCACGGCCTAAATATGACATTTGAATTTTTGATTTTGAAAGCATTTTTTGTTCAAGCAAATTTGGAACAGATACATAACATCAGAATTTACTTGTCTCTTTCAAACGTTCTCATTAGTCCAATGTTTCAAAAGTTTCGCAACATTTGAGGGGCGCTTGTAACCTTTTTGCACGCAATATGTAATAAAATATTTAAAAAAATAATAATTAAAACAAAAATAATATTGAAGCCACATTTTATAGTTTAACTATTAATTGTATTGTTATGATGTTATTTATAACTTGACAAAATGATCAGATCTGTCGACTCTATTGCTCTTTGGGGCTTGTATTGAAGGACAATTTCTTAGGGACAAGTAAGGCCTATCTGTTAATTATTAATTAGAGCAAATATTATTTTATTATTATTATTATTACTAGAAATTGTTATTCATATTATTATTATTATTATTATTATCGCGTTACTCACTAATATTTTACTTTTAACATTTGTACCAATATTATCATCGTCATCATTATTATCACTTTCATCGTAATTAACGTTAAGGCGTTATTACAACTATTTATCAGAGAAATAAATATTAATACTTTTAATATTCATAATTATTTTTGTTAACATAATAATAATAATACTAAAAATTTTGGGAACTTGTAATCTCACCAGAATCGGCGAGAGTATGGGAGGGGGCTTAATTGTGGCACACCTGGCTTGGCCCAACCCATGGGTCATTGTGATTGGGTCTTTCTTTTCCACCTGCGGAGCTGGGCTTCAGAGTTTAGTCGGTAGGTGGAGATTATATTTATTAATTAACAAATAATAATAATATTCGTATCAGTATAATTTATTCAGATATTAACATGAATTATATTTAACCATTGACGATTATTAATAACTAGCTTAACGTAATGAATTCAACTATATTCAACGTGAAATCGTAAATAACCAACCTACTTAATATTCATGAGTAAATCGTCAGGTGCACCGAGACTGCTCCAGGCCATAGCTGCTGATGGGGTCATACCCTTTCTGAACCCATTTGCTGTGACCAATAAGAAGGGAGAACCAAAGAGAGCCCTATACCTGACGGCCACTATTGCTGAGTGCGGCGTTCTGCTGGCTAATGTGGATTACATTGCCCCCATCATTACCATGTAAGGGGTCAATTTTTATTAGTTAATTAATTAATTAATTAATTACATTTATAAATGGATTTTTCTATCATATTGGTTTTAACGTTTTAATTAACGGTGCGTTTGTTAATTTGTAATA
This sequence comes from Whitmania pigra, assembly GCA_021613335.1. Lineage (NCBI taxonomy): Eukaryota > Metazoa > Annelida > Clitellata > Hirudinida > Haemopidae > Whitmania > Whitmania pigra. The sequence goes on from JAJTWR010000305.1 coordinate 606,588, forward strand.
CTATTATTATCATTAATAAATTTTTATTATTATTGTAAATAAATATTATTATTTTTATAATTACGTCAGGTTCTTCCTGATGTGCTACTGTTTCACGAACATGGCTTGTGCTGTTCAAACAATTTTGAAGTCACCAAACTGGAGACCGAGATTCAAGCTTTATCACTGGTGAGTATCATCATCATCATCATCATCATAGTCATCGTTGTCGTAATGGTTATTATCACTGGTGAGTATCATCATCATCATCATCATCATTATCATCATCATAGTCATCGTTGTCGTAATGGTTGTCATTATCGCGATGACAAGTTTTTTCTTTCAAGGGACAACACTCGGAGTAATTTTAAGGCTAATTTCATACAATATGAGACGATCTGGTCGATAATTGGGAGAAATTTGAGCATTTCAGCTGAGCAATTTGAATCGCGTTCTGAGGAAAATACGAAAAAATATTTGGAGGACCTCATCGTCGTCGTCGTCATCATTAACATCCTGATCATCGTCATCGTCATCGTAATCGTCGTCATCATCATCATCATCATCACATCATCATCATCATCATCATCATCACATCATCATCATCATCATCATCATCATCATCATCATCATCATCATCATCATCAGCAGCAGCAGCAGCATCATCATCATCATCATCATCATCATCATCATCATCATCATCATCATCATCATCATCATCATCATCATCATCATCATCATCATCATCATCATCATCATCATCATCATCATCATCACCACCACCACCACCACCACCACCATCATCATCATCATCATCATCATCATCATCATCATCATCATCATCATTTAACTTTTAAAGATCAAACGAAAAACGTAGCAAAACATGGAAAAGAATTATTCCTTATCCAAATAATATTTTAGAATATTATTATTATTATTATTATTATTATTATTATTATTATTATTATTATTATTATTATTATTATTATTATTATATTATTATTATTATTATTATTATTATTATTATATTATTATTATTATTATTATTATTATTATTATTATTATTATTATTATTATTATTATTATTATTATTTATTATTATTATAGAATAATAATATTATAAACTAATTAACATTAGTTTGATAATATATTATTACGAATAATTTTTAAAATGACAAACTGCCTTGAATTAAGTGGCCACCCGGGCTTATGGATTTCTGATGTCCAGCTTACTGCTCCTCAAGCAGCCTCCAAGTTGCTGAAGCTGTATCTGACCACTGACCACCTTTCCACTGCATCGCATCGGATGATATTGAACGCCTGTGAATGACAATGGTGGTGGACGAGATGATGATGGTGGTGATGATGGTGGTGATGATGATTCTGATGATGGTTATAATGATGGTTGTGATCCTGATGATGACGATAATGATGGTGGTGGTGATGAAGAAGAGGTAAAAAATGACGATGATGACGATGGCGATATGAAAGATAAGGACGCTTTGTTAACCATAGTACTAAGAGCGCGCTGATAAGTAATGATAAAGCAACTAACAATACTTATCATTCTGAAAAGCTTCTTGATCATCGCCACCATCATCGTCACCGTCATCGTCATCGTCATCATCATCATCATCATCATCATTATCGCAGGTGTTTATCCCTCTTGGGAGTGGCTCTCTGTCTCACCTTGATGTTCCTTTCCAGCTGGTACTACGCCATCGTAGCTCTGCTGTTGGCAGCTGGAATTTACAAATACATCGAGTACAAAGGGTGAGGAGAATTGATTGATCGAATTCAATCAACCAGCCAATCAACGTTCAATCATTTCACTCAGTCATCTATTTAATCTACTCATCCATAACCCATTTACCCGTCCGTCCAATCATCCATCCATCCAATCACATTGAAGGGCTGAGAAAGAATGGGGTGACGGAATTAGGGGACTGGCCATGTCAGCGGCCAGGTTCGCCCTCCTAAGACTCGAGGAAGGCCCGCCACACGTCAAGAACTGGAGACCTCAGCTGCTCATTCTCCTCAAGACAGGAGAGACTTTGGATCAGAAGTACAGGAAGTTGCTGACCTTTTCCAGCCAGTTGAAGGCTGGTCAGTGATGATGATGATGATGATGATGATGACGATGACGACGACGATGACGACAATGACGACGATGACGACGATGATGAAAATATCATCCGTCATTACTATCAAACTTTCAACACATTAATCATCATCATCATCAACAGGCAGGGGTCTAACCATGGTAGGGTCTGTCCTTGAGGGTGAACACAGGAAGCGTCTGCATGAAGCAGAGGCGTCCAAGCACCTGATTGTCGAAATGATGAAGCGGGAAAAGGTCAAAGGGTTCGCAGAGGTCATCATCAGTCGTAACCTTGGTGATGGCATCGGCTACTTGTGAGTAATAAATAATTATTTAAAGAAGTAATTTAAATGAATTGATTATTTTTTTTTGTAAATAATTTTTAATATTAACCATCAAGTTTATGAAAATATTTATCTTATACGGATGTATGAATGTATGTTTTCATGCTTACCTCATTTTAAAAATTCACTGCCTTGATACAGGAAACAAATGAATTGATTGATTGATTCGTCTACCTGGTTCTAGATTGAATGATCTTCAACCAACTGATTGTTTCTTTTATTCAAGGATCCAAGGAGCAGGTGTTGGCGGATTGAGGCACAACACCGTCATGTTGAACTGGCCTGTTAAGTGGAGACAGGAGAGCAAGGGATACAAGATTTTCATCGGTCGACAATTAATTAATAAACAAAAATTGTTTTTGATTATTAAAATATTATTTCTAAAATAATAATAACAATAATAATAATGATAATATTTCTTAGAACGATAACAAGCGATTGATTTTATTGAATATTTTCAATCGAGAGTTAGCAATTTTGGATAATTGGACATTGTTATTTCCACCACCACCATCATCGTCGTCATCATCGTCATCATCCTTCCAGACACCATGAAACTGACAGCAGACAGGCAACTGGCAGTCCTCATCGTGAAGGGCATCAACCAGTTTCCAGAGAATGGTGACAGACTAGGAGGAACCATTGACATATGGTGGATTGTTCGTATCCTTGGAAACCGTGACGCAGTGTTTTTTTATACCCTCGTGATGTCATGGGGATAGATGACGTCATGGGTTGATTGATTGAATATAAGAATATTTGTATTGTTTTTTTTTTTAAACAGATTCATATAAGTTTGAAATTCCTTGTTTCGATTATTGACACCATTTGGCGCTTAATAACTTCGCACGTGTACAAAAGGCATATTAATTAACGGGTTAAAAAATTTTAAATAAGAATTCTTTCTTATTGTTGATAAGTTCAATCCTATTCAACCAATCAATCAATCAAAAATCATTAACGAGTAAATAATGAATTGAATGTTTACC
>JAJTWR010000305.1:615000-837500 GCA_021613335.1 Whitmania pigra
TGGGTTTATAATTATTTATTTATTTATTTATTTATTTATCAAGTTATTGTAGGAAATATTGTTGCTATTCTAAAATTCCCGTGGACTCTATTAAGATGAGGACTTCTCAAAAATGGATTAAAAATATGTTGCTAAATGTTCAGGATGATCTGATATTCCCTGGAGACTACTATTTGCTGTCGTTCAAGATAATTAATATTTATTACAATATTATTAATAGTATATTGTTATTATTATTATTACTGCTATTACTGATATTGCTATTATTGTTTAGTTTAATTATTACTAATATGGTGTTTAATGTGAAATTAACAATGATAATGTTCTTATAAATTATTTAGCAGTTCCTTTACAAGACATGCCTAACTTTTTAATATCGAATAGTGTTTTTTATTACTGCTAGCACAATTATAATATATTAACATACAATATTATAATAATAATACAAAATATTATTATTATTATTAATATTATTTGATCTTTTTTATTTTTTCACAATCTGTTCATGCGCTAAAAATTGATTTTTCCTGTTGAAATAGTGGGATCAAAAAAATAAGGTTGTAAAATCAATCACCTCCTTGGCATCATCATCACCACCACCACCACCACCATCATCATCATCATCATCATCATCATAGTCATCGTAGACGTCATCTTCATAATCAACAATAGCAAAAACATCAACAACAACAACATCATCATCATCATCATTGACAACAACAACATTACGGATACCATCATCATCAGCATCGTCATTATTAACAACAACAACAGCAACAACAACAACAACAACAAGAACAACAACAAGAACAACAATATCGATGGCACTGCTGAATCGTCGTCGTCGTTGATGTGGAGTCGTTCGTGTTAAAATGGCCGATAAATGATACATTACTAGTGTTTTTAAAATTTACCAGGTGGAAATAAACCTAATTATTTTACCTTATTTTTTTTTAATTAAAAAACAATTTTTATTTTAACCTAATATTCTATCGAAACAAGGAGTTCGTTCGCTGTGACGATGTTAGTGAGTGTGTAATGTATTTTTCCAGTTCAATGAAAGCTACCTTTTCATTTTTTAGATATATGCTTACATGTAGAGGGTGATCGATAGCATCTTGTCTGAATTTTGGCCCAGTTTTCGTTCTTTGGAGAGAGTATTTAATCTTTTATCTTTGCCTCCTAAAATATCGTCTGCTAGCTGTTAATAGTTTACTTTTAGGCTGCAATGTGGTTGCTATTTTTTTAATTTCAATCGTTTTCTTTTCGTTGTCGTCGTTGTTGGTTTATTGGAGAGGAAAGCGCAAACAAAATTGTGTGCTGTTGTTGGAAAATTGAGATCGAAAAGAGCGGGTTTTGAACACGGAACCTTTGAGTCAATAGTTTTTTTATCTTGATGCCCTGATGTACTTTTTCGTTGTCGTTGTTGTGAAAAATTTCAAAATCCTCTTCATCTCTTAATAAAGTTTCACCTCTCAAGTCAACGATTTTATTTTTTATTTCATTTCATTTAATTTTAATTTCTTTTTCTTGGTTGCCATGGAGTTAATATGCGTCGTCCGTCGTCAAGGTAACGTCGCATCGTCGTCTGAGTTTGGATAACTACTGCTGAACGTGAATAATATCGATTGAAATTCATTTTTAATAACAAATCTTTTCAATATCTGGATTCCTGTCTTTTCAAAAAAGTATGCAAGAGTAGATGGCCAGGGTTTATAGCTGGATTAATTTTTAAGTAAAGATTTTGGAATTTCAATGTAACCTTTACATATATACATTTCAATGGAATTCAAACGGATTAATTTTTGATTTAAATCAAATAAATTATTTCAAATAAATAAATTTTGTTTTAACTCGATTTAACTCAGCAGAAACTGAGTTTGAAAAGAATTCAAAATTTGAAACTTTATCTCCCAGGGTTATTTTCAGTTATTTTCACTGTCCGAAATACCCTAACATCCATGTTGGTCATAATAATTGAATTTATGTCGGCTTGCATTCTATACCTTTTTGAATATTCAAAAAGTTAAATTCATTAAAATTAGTTATATTTTTATTGAATGCTCTATTATTGTTGTTATTGCTACCATTGTTATTTATTAATATTATTAGGTATTATTATAATTATGTCGGCAGTAATAATAATAATTATTACTATTATTATTATGTTTTTTCGTATACAATCCAGAGCTCTAGTTGAAACGATTTTTGATCGCAATACAAAAAAAACACGTACACACGTGAAATACAAAAATATTTTAAACAAAACAAAACAATACAATACAATACAATACAAAACAATGCAATACAAAACAATACAATACAAACATCAATAAAAACTCCAACCATCAGTCTATCGACCACTTCATCGACGTTAACACATCGGAGTCTTATGCATCATATTCTCTGTGGCTATGGCACTCCATTGTATCGTGAAGAGCATGTTTTCCGCAATGTCCAGACAGTACAAGGTGCAGCCGGCAAATGGCAAAACCATAACATATACGGGGGCAATTATGAAGCTTAGTATGTACGCCCCAAGGGCTAGAAAGAACCATGCCACGCTGAAGGCGATACCCTGGCACCCAGTTGCTCTGGGGTTCTCTGTGATGGTCCAACGACGAGGCGGGGCAGGCGGAGCAGCATCCTCGTCCAGTTTGGTCTTTCTCAGGGATGAGATGATGGTGACGATTGCCCGCGGCGTGGTACACCGGGGACTCCAGATGTTCTGCTATTGGGGGTGGCTATGGGGCTTTCTTACCTGCCAAGGAGAGAAATGTTGGTAGGCCCAAAAAAGAACTTTGAGCCAAATCAGCCTAACGTTCTGTGTAGAACGAACGTTGTTAACATTGCTGCCTCCTTTTTGTTGCTCAGATTGTTGCTGTTGTTGTTGTTGTTGTTGCTTGGATTGTTGCTGTTGTTATTGTTGCTTGGATTGTTGTTGTTGGTAGTGGTGGTGATGGTTTTCCAAACAATAAATCGCGACTGTCGTGAAGAATCGAACACAGGAACTTACGAGAGGAGATTAGTTTTTGTTGGAATGTTGCCGACAAAACATTTAATTTAATGGCGATCCGATGAAATGTGTATTTGTTCTCTTTGTTGATGTTTAGCGTTGTTCTGGGGTTTACGTCACCAACGCGTTGTGAAAAATCAATGTTCTCTCAGAGCTTGAGTTCGGTAAAGTATTTTGATTTTTGTTTAATTATTATTTTTAATTTTTATTTTTTTATAAATTTTTTTGGTGCAATGGACACGCTGAAGGCGTCTGGTTTATATTTCTATGTTCGTCGTTAACTTCAGCGATGAAAGAATGATGATGATAATGATGATGACGACGATGCTGCTGATGATGATGATGATGATGATGTGGATGATAGTGATGGTTTCTTTCAAGATACAGATGGCGATTACGTAATCTACTGACTTCGAACATGCATCCCGACGATCGTTACTTTTTTTTCGAATCCACTTTTAGACAACTTTTTAAAAAAAACGTGCACTCCTCGAGAACGCACTGCACCACCTCCGTGACGACCTTTCCGAACGACCTTTGAACTCGGGTCAGCACATCCGGGTCTTGTTCACCATGTTTTCGAGTGAAATGGCACACCACTGGATCATGAAGAGCAGGGATTCCGAAATATCCAGTATGGACAGGGAACAGCCGGCAAAAGGCAACGTGAGGACGTATATGGGGGCGATCAACATGCCGACCCAGAAGGATAGGACAGACAATAAACACCATGCCAGAGAGAAAAGGCAGCCCAGACAGCCTTTGGCAGAGCTGGAATCTTTGTCTACTTTGTCTGGAGGAGGGCAACCGTCTGCCAGTTTGTCCACCGAAATTTACCGGGGACTCCAAAAGTTATAAAAGTCTGTTCTCGGCGTAAGTCAGAGGGTTGATGGACTATGTAGGTCCAAGTTGATAAGAATGTTGGCATGCCCCGTCTGGGGACTTGCTTTGCGGGTCTTGCGATAAGGTTGTCGTCGACACTGTTGCTGTTGTTGTTGTTGTTGTTGTTGTTTTTGTTTAGTTTTGGTATAAAATTGTGCTAGTCAGTAGTAGGTCAGTCACAAGCATTTGAGGATGTCGAGGATGCTCGTCCGATTGACGGTATTATACGACGATAGCTGAAATGCTTTCGATAATCCAGTTTGATGACATGTAATGTCTCTTTGTTTGTTGTTGTGCTATTTTCGGGATTTGCGTCACCAAAGTCATGAAAATAATCTTCTGTTCTTTTGTCTTTTAGTCATTTTGTTTCTACTCTATTGTCGAATTTAATTTCATTGTTCTTCTTTGGCGATTAGAGAATTGATTGCAAGGAATTTTCAAGGTATTGATTTTTCACGAGCTCTTTTGGCAAAATTTAAAATTAAAATGTTCATCGCGTCCGTAGAAATTCAAAACAGGTTGAAAGATGATTTTCTCGGCTGTTTTATTTTCGCTCATCTTTGCTTCTGTTTTTCATCAGCGATTGATTCAGTCTTTTATTTTATTTTTTATTTTTTTATCATATTTAAGGCGCTTTTAAAGTGCCCTTTGGCCGAATATGTTATGAAATAAATAAAAATAAAATAAAAACGAAATAAAAATAAAATAAAAATAAAATAAAAATAAAAATCGCGAGAGCTCTTCGAGATGAAAAAAAAAATTCTCAACACATTTAGCTACCTTCCTTTTAAAAGATTAACATTTATTCACAAAAATCCAATATCGACATTATCGGAGTGATGCTGAAATCTGGAACACGACATTAATCCGTTGTACTTTAATCTTCTTCTATCGATCAAATAAACTTAGATTTTCCTCAACAAAATGGCTGCATGCTGATCATGTTCTCTGCACAGAGTGTCGGCCAAACGATGACGTCGAGTAAGGAGTCCAACTGGTCGTTGCAAGAATCGGAACAAGCACTACAGGGCAGCATGACGACGTAGAAGTAGATGAGCAGGAATGACAGAATCCAGCTGAGGATCATGAAGATGAACCAGGCAATGCCGAATAAAAGTCCTGCGCACATCGGATTTGGAGGGATTCAAGGCCCAGTTGGCGGTCACGTGATTAATCCAGGGATGGGATAATACAAGGTGTGTGTTAGAATTAATTGAGCGTAATTAACTAAAGCGGTTGTTAATTTGAATTTTTATAGACTCGGTGGCGAGATGGAGACAGAAACTTTTGGATGTTTTTGGTTGACACAGGGATCAATCAATTAGCGGTTGGTTGAAGTCGGTTGAAGCGATTGACTGATGACATAAACGCAGTTACACAATGGTTGTTCGAGAAGTTTGATGTCACCTGATGTTGGCAAGCTTTGATTGAACTTTTGTTTACGGCCAATGACGTCACGCGATACGCGAAGAATCACTTTTAAACAATTTAATTGCTTTAAATAATCTATAATTTATTTTATTAAAGAATTTATTTTAAATCGTTAATAATTCATGAATTGGTAATGCTAATAATTTTAAATTACATACTGTCCAGATTGTGGTGATCCTTAGCAACTCTGAAGATTTTTCAATTTAAGAATGGCAATCCCACACGAATATATCGTTTATGTTATTGGCTAATTGTACTACTCAATTGAAAAATATCATGTGTTTCATTGAAAAGTATTTTATTTAAAAAAATACAGAACAAAAATTTCGAAAGTCAGATCCAATGTGAACTTGAGAACTAAATTCGAATTGATGAAAGGCAGCTTACAAAAACATCGACGAATAAATTTCCGTATAAATCCATTTTTTCCAGGCCTGATCCGGAAAAGCTGATGGAAAGATGTTTAGCCACAAGGAGGTTTCATTGCCATCATGTTTTCGGCACAGGTCAGCGGGAGTTGTACTATCTGGAGGAGAGGGTCGCAGATACTTTTGACAAAAGGTAAACAGGCACACAGCGGAAGGATAAGAACGTAGAAGAAGACGACGACCCATGCCAATAGCATGCATACGAAAATGAGGATGAACCACAAAACGGCCCAAATCAGTCCGGGGCACATACCACCTTTACCGCTACCACTTCCTGTAGCCATGAAGTGTGAGCTTCCGAGTTATTATTCCGAGTTATTATCTGTCCAGTTATAATCCGATATATTTCGATGCCGCTCGACGCGATTAGATTATTCTTGGAGCAGTTATTTCAAATTTCTTGAGATACATCACGACAAAAACGACTCGATATGCTTTAGTATTTTTTGAAAGAAAAGGCCTAAACTGCCGTTTTTATTAAGCACTGGTTGCCGTGACAACACGTAAACAACTCGGGGTCGAGTTCGAGAAATTATTTCATCGTGAATACTTGCGTAAGATTTTCGGTCGTCTTTGAATGACATTTGTTTCGGTTTTTATATTTATCATTTTTTTGTATTTTCAGTATTTGTTTAATAACAATAATAAAAGTGTCGCTTTGGTTAGAATAATAACAGCAGTTAATTTGAATTGAAAGGTTAATTAAAATCTATATTTATATAATAATCGCTAAACTATATATTATGGTCCGACACATTTTCTTTATTTAACACTGGCGATCTGATTGAGGAGGAATTTTATACTAAAACAATTTTTTTAAATATTATATTTAAATTATTTTAATGCTTTACAAATAAAATTTACTAATTTTCGCAGTGGAGTTCGTTGAGAGTCCATGTTTAAAAGCAGATGTTCTGCTTATTTTCATTTTACTGGCTGTTTTGTATCGGTAGATTTTTCGCTGAAAAATTTAGTGAATTTGAAATAACGTATAATTTTTTATTTTTTGTTTATTAACTATTACTAGAATAGAATAGAATAAAATAGCCTCTCGGTGTAACATTTAGACGCCATAGCCTAGCTGCATTTCGAACATGAATTCCCCAGTCCAAAAGGCCAAGGAGAGCGAAGACTCAGAAGGCGATTTAAAACTGAGCAATACTTTTGGCGATCTGATTGAGGAGGAATTGGGCGAATTGGACGAACTAGTCTGCCAATATTCTAGGCCATCATTTATGGCCAGGAGAAGTAAAAAGAAATCCATGGTCAAGATGTCCGTCCACTCAAAACTTTCTTTCGACTTGGGACCTTTGGAGGACGATTATTTTCAAAAGTTGAGCATAAGCCCAGTAGAAGATCTAGACGAAATAGCAGAAATAGAATTGGAAGAGGATGACGTAACTGAAATCGATGAAAAAGAGTTGATTACACTCGTTGGAGACAACTGGAGAAAGAGTTTGGTCTCTCTCCAAAGTTTAGACCTAATGTTCGACCAACGTTTTTCGCAAGAATTCTCACCACCTATCATTCCGACCCCTGAACTCCGATCACTTCAGCCCAAGAAGGTAACCATAATGGATAGCGCCGAGGAAGAATTGGCTGACGAATTGGAGTCAGACATACTTCTCGAGGATGAACAGGGTCAACTAGTTCACTTCGAAGAGATCAAGTATGGTGATCAATCAGCCCTTTGGAAATATATATATGTTAACAACTCTGAGATGGATGTTTATTTTTTGTAATGTAATGATAGGATGAATGGCTTTAAAATTTAATTATTGAAATCAAAGCTAAATATGCGCAATGATTACAGACTACTTTAAAATAATTGAAATAATTGAATTGTTATGGATCGCTGAAACAAAATTAAGGCAGAATGCATAGGCGAAATTAATAGATTTCAATCCAAACTCCCTTAAAATCATAGAAAAGGACTCAAGACGAGGGTATTTGCCGATCGCGAATGTCCTTCCATGGCGACTGGTGGGGAGATGGAGAGACGGAAAGCCAGGAACCTCAAGTTCGATCCATCTCTTCTCCTCACTCACTATACCTTGAAGGATCTGTTCCTAAGAGATGAGTTTGGTTGGGCCCCTATCCATTACTGCGCCTACAGGGGTTTCCGCCAATGCATAAGAATCATCGTCGAGGAGGTAAAACCGATGCTGGAGTACACGACCAAGGACGAAAGACTGAATGCCACGCCGTTGTTGCTGGCTGTCATGAGTTTTGACCTGGAAACCATCAAGCTACTTCTGAAGTATTGCCGTGAAGTATTTTATTATATTGAGTTTTAGAGACATGTACACAAAGTCAGACATGTCTTATTTGACCTATGGTTTATGTAGTTTTCAGTCTAAACGATGATTTCAAACAACACTTTCAAAAAAACATTTAAACATGATGATCCACAATCACGCTACTGTTTATTTATTCTATCAGGTTGGGAGCAGACATAGGAACCACGGACGCCCAGGGCCACAACGCCATAGAACTCTGTGCCTTCAAGCAAGCCATTGATATCATTGAATTTTTCTTGGCTTATGCTGATCCTAAGCTTCCAGTCTTTAGGATACTGGTTGCAGCCCTAGCCTCACCAGAAAACAGCGATGCTCTTGCAGCGGCAAAAACCCTGAGGGTCATGACCAAAATATCTCCCCCATGGACTGCCAGTTGCTATTGGAGCGAACTCCATAGGCACAGGATTTCAAAGTCCATTGGTGCTGTTATTAGTAGGGATTATCCCGAAGAAGTACAGGTCATGGTGATTCCATGTTTTAAAGAGTAGATTATATTATGAAGTTGTACTTAATATGGGCACGTCTGGAAGCAAATATGTTGAACGTAAAGAAGAGATAATTGAGAGATTAATTGGAAACTTTTTATAATTCTAAAGGTTTCTAAACATTCATTGTCTGAGATATTCGATTAAATGACTGTTTGGAGTCAAAAACAACCCTTTCATCGTCAGTAATTCTCGCGGGAATTGTTTCCAAAACTACAATTTATACTTTATTCCAGGAGGAAGCCTTGAACACTTTCCTGAACATCATAGCCGCCAGACCAATCAGAGTCATGGCCGTAGAGAAGGACAACATCGTGCCTCACTTGGCTCGGACACTGATCAGCGACCACAGCGTTTTGGCCGACCTTGCAGCCATGTGCATCCTGAAACTAATGTCGACCAAGAAGTATTTGGCAAACGCCCTGAATTCGAATCTCATGCAACTTGCACTGCAGATGCTGCAGAAGCATAACAAGTTCTCCTCGCAGAAGAACTCTTTGGACCTGATCACTCACCTGCTCAAGAAGCACAAGCCCTTTACCGACAAATTCAAGGCGGTCGAGGACAGTTTCAACGTCATCGTGGAAACGTTCGAGAATACCAAGAGCAAGACCATTGCCTTTGCTCTGCTGGGTTTGGTCGAGTGAGAATATGAATAAATTGTAATTAATTATGATAACCTATCTTTGAGCAATTAAGTGTTATTTCGGTTGTTTGAGTATACTTAGAATACCATGATCGATGACCAAAAACGTGATTGACCCAGTGACTCAAGACAGCCTTGGGCATATGACGTTAACATAGAACAACCAACCCTATTCTCAAAACCCTAGATACGCCATGTTAGACCATACGGACAACCAAAACCTCTTCAACGGGGCAGGGCTGGGAGTGCACCTGGTCAAGTTGACGAAGGCCCGAAATCGCAAGCTGATGATTGCCTGCCTGGCCGCCATAAGAGCCATGACCAAGGGAAATTACAAAACCCAGAAGACGCTGGTGGATTTGGGAGTAGTACCAAACATCATGACTCTGCTCAAGAAGACCCGCTATCTTACCATCCAGGAACTTACAGCCAGCACCCTATGGACGATAGGTGGGAGTGATGTGGAAAAGTTATGGTGCATAGCCGAGGCCATTGGGGTTAAGGTGAGCGGGATAGTGTCACGTTAAAAACAAATTTTGAAGCCATAGCAATTCTGATATTTCTGAAAATGAACTCCTAAATTATGACGGAACATTTATTCACATCACTTATCATCATATCTCTTCTTCCACATCGATAAACCCTCGATTCAGGTTCTCATAGAATTCGTTGAGAGTCACAGCAAGATCCTGGAGCTCATAGGAGCAGAAGGATTGGCCATTCTCAACAAGGCGCCTCTTGGGGTACACGATGCTTTCCATGCGTGCTCTGGTACCCAAATCCTTACCCGCCTGTTGACAAGGACCAAATGCTCTGAAACAGCCCTCGCCACGATCAGAGCCATCAGATACAGTTGTTACAAGTTGGTGGGCTGTTGGATGGTTACTATATTGTATTACATTCGTACCAAAATCTGATTGTCTTTGTAAGCGATTATGAGATTGTATATTGTATTATTTAAATTTCGCTCAGTTGTTGCAGTTAGGGATAGTTAATATCAAGGTTTAAAAAATAACCCATAGACTAATATTCAGAAAAAACTAATTTATGCACTCCAACACTCATCCCCATCCTATGGTTATTACAAGCCCTTTGACCTTTACCATCTTCCAACCCAGAGCTGCCATGGTGAACCACCCAGGCAACCAGAGGCTGGCAGTGGGTGACTACACTGTCCAGGGCTGCCTTACCAACATACTCGACCTTAATGAGAAAAACGACTTTTCCAACTCGGAAATCATCAAAGCAGAGTGTGTTGTCGTATTGGCCAGCATGATACTGAGTGAGCCTTCATCATGTTGTTGTTCTTAGGATGTCAGGATGCTGACAGTATTGTCAGATGTGACATAGATGGAATTCGATGGAACTCTCTCGTTTTTAAAACTAATTGTGCGATTTTAAAGTAGATATAAACAGGGAGGCCATTTCAGCTATTCCAAAGGGACCCTCGTACAACGTGTGGAAATGACCTTATTTGCGTCTAAGATCAGTTTTATTATTATTATTATTATTATTATTATTATTATTATTATCATTACAATTATTTGTGTAATTATCAATTAGTATCAATGGATTGAAATTCCATTACAACAGCAAACAGCTCGGCAATGCACGATGTTTTAAATAACAAGCGATTCAGCTACTGTCTGGCCATAAGACTACTGGAATCGCCAGACGAAGAAATCAGGGCCTTGGCAGGGCAGTCCCTCGCCCTCATGTGCTTCAACACGACGACCATACAGGCACAGATTTCTACCTACGGGGGAATATTTTACACGGATTTCAAGAAGTGGATGACAGAGACTAGGAATGACCTGATGAGGTGTCACTTTGCCATCCAGGTGGACAACTAAGCCTGCATGGACCCCATCACCACCATTATCATCATCATCATTATTATCACCACAACCATCATCATCATCACAATATACGATAATCATCATCTAAATTACCATTACTTTAATATCATTATGTTTTTCCCCATTTTTCCGTCTTCACAGCTGGTCATCCTGGCTAGGGTTTTTCCAGACGTTAAACCGGCGGTAGCTGCTGCCGAGGGCATAGTTCAACTCCATGAACTGCTCAGTCTTCCAAACTCAGAAGACTATCACACCCAGGGAAACATCAATGCAGTGGTCAGACAGACTTGCAACTACATAGCTGCCCTCTGCCACTCTAGACCAGGTTTGACCCCTTTCCAAGTGGGACGGTTTTTCCACTGAGGATATTTAATAAGTCTATCCCTGGGTCAGTAAGTTAATTGGTACGTATAATATATGTGTATAAAGCGTTGTGTGGTATGGCAATTCACGTCTTTAAGTTTCGGTCTTCAACGCTCAGGAATACCTGATTCGTTCGTTGCCATCAAAACACTGGAGAAACTGTCCGATCTGCTCAGCAGCCCCTTCGAGCAGACGAGAGCTTTCGCGGCCATTGCACTCGGCTACTTAAGCTACGAGCCGTCAGCTAAGCGCTGGATTCTGAGAAAGTGCGACACTTCATCATCGCCTTGATTATTAAAACAATTATTATTATTATTATTATTATTATTATTATTATTATTATTATTATTATTATTATTGCTAGTATAATCACACTTTTTTGTATTTAAAAGTAATTTATTACCACGAGGGCATCGCCGAATATGCAGTAACAATAACATTTCAGCCACCGATGAAATACCACCACCAACTATTTTTAGATTTCGCCAGGATACCTATCTCTTGGATATTCTGGTTTTCTACACGCAGGACAACAAGTGCAATCCCTACCTCTTGGAGAGTTGGAGGTACTTGGAATATGTTGGCCTGCCACCCAAAGAGTGAGTAGATTCAGCAATCCAACGGATTGTTTTATTATATTATTATTATTATTATTATTATTATTATTATTATTATTATTATTATTATTATTATATCCTACATCACATACGCTTATTTGCAACTCTTGCAATTACAGTCACAAAATCAATCCTTGGCTGGTCAAATTAAAAAATTTCATATACTACAGCTTTTATCGCCAGTGTCGATAGCCGTACTTCTCTCTTTCAGTATGTCGAGGGGAGACCTCATCCGTATCCGACATGACCAGCTGCTCAGTGAACCACGACCTCACATTCTGACCGGGATAGAGGACCCTCACAGCGGAGCCATAGGTGCTTCCACGGTGGAAAAGGACGATTATGACGACGAGCTGGTTTTCATGGATGATCCAGAAGAAAGGAAGAAGGTCGTCTCCAGTAGACCGGACATAATGGATGATGTGAAGCTGGAGCCACTGTTGACTCAGGATGAAGTGGTATGTCTTGTATGTGACTCCTATTATGAGAATGTCAATACCTGCCACCTCATGTGTTCAACACCTGGCCATCAGCTCCTGTAGTAGCTGGATAATTAGAGTGCAGTACGACCAGTTTTGTAGCTGGGCGAAGCACTGAATAAATCGACCCCTTCAAATCTTACTCGATCCGTCCTTCCACAGCTGCCATGTCTGGAGAGACTCCAAGTCGAGAAAAAGAAACAGAGAGAGGCTGAATTTCTGAAGAGACTGGAGGAGATGGAGGCACTCGAAGAGGAAGAAGATGAAGAAGAAGACGATGAGGAGGAGGATGACGAAGAGGGCGACGATAAGTCCGACGACGACGACATCGACGACGCCGTGGTCGGAAGTGGTGGAGTCGTGAGTGGCTACAGTGGCGGTACCAACCAGTAGGATGATGATGATGATGATGATGATGATGATGTTTGTTAACAAGTTGTTTTTATTTCCTAAGTAATTTCTTCTTGCAAACAAACTTGCACTCTCCAGTTCATAATAGTCATTTGCAGGCATTTGAGATCACTTTGTAAAAAAGAGTTAACAATTAAGAACATTAATTTCAAGAAACAGTTCGTAGTGGAAATATTGTCGACTGTCCGTATATTATTCTTATTCGAACGCTGACATTGCACGAACTCGAGACCTTGGTCGGTGATTTGACAATCTCACGACGTTGGAAACGACGTGGTTCACCCAGTCGACGTTCCGTTTGGGACAAAGTCTTGTCGTGGTCTCGAAGATGGCGGAGAGTTTCTCAAAGAAGAATTGTTCCTTGTTTTGGAAACCAGGCTGGAAAAATTGAGGGTGAAATATTTTGTCAATTGAAGAAAAGTCACAATTATTATAATAATAATAATAATAATAATAATATAAATGTTGTTTATTTATGTTTAGTCTCTGACACCGTCCACGCAGCGCCATTAAAAGTAAATGTTACTGTTACGAGATTAAAAAGTAATGAGCGATCTCGATATACTTTTAATACCAACAATTAAAGCAAAATTCTTTTAAATTTGAACACTCACCAATTTCAAGATTAATTCGAACGTCGCCAAAACTTTATCGGCACTCTGAGAGAGGGCAAAGTAACATAGAAGTTCCTCCGTGAGCTCGAAACCTGTGTTTGCATATGTAGTCTGAGAACTGAAGCTCGACGGGGGTACCGGGGATGTCTGGGTGGAGGAAACCCGAGGGTCGGTGCGATACGAAAACGCCCCGTCTTCCGTGACAACGATTCTCTTTTTAACAGGGGGGCCTGTCCCGGTGAATCCGTCGCCAGAATCCTCGAGGCTTCTTTTCTGTCCGAACCTGTGACACACGAGAGAAAACTTGAGCTCGTCGAAGTTGAGACTGGTTTTCTCGGACAGACACCTCATGTTTGCGATCACGGACTCGACCTGCGAAGGGTCATTGCGTCTAGCATAGTCACATTGCTACATCATTATCACTGTCATCATCATTTCAGAACACGTAAGACTTAGAATATCAGAACATAAAACACTTAGAATATCAGAACGGATAATAATTATAATATCAGAATAATTGGATGGAGGTTGATGAGTTTACTGATGTTTTTGGGGCACTTACTTCCTCCATGCTTCTGGTTCTTGCAGTTGGAGACATAAGTCTCCAGAGTTGAATGGAGGATCTTAAGAACTGAAAATTTGAGAATCCATGTACAAAAAAATATTCGATAATTTAATAAAATAATTAATAACCAACAAATGTGGGGATTATGTCATCATCTGTCGTTGTTTCTGTGGCATATGATGTAATAACTACGACTATTGCGAGCATATAATTGTTATTGTTTTAAATATTGACTCGTAACAAATACGGAAATTTATTACAAATAAGCTACCTGTTGCTCTGCTAGGAAGCACATGAGTGGAGCTGTAATATCCCAAGCTGGAAATTCCAGAGGAAGCCAGAAATAGTTCCCGGGTGTGACGTTACTGAGATCTTCATCCGCCAAGCTCTGCATGGCCTTGTGTATGCAATGTTGGCATGCAAACCGTGGCAGGCCTGTAACGTAACAAAGTGTCGTGAGCTTCGGGCTTTCGTATATCTCTGTTTCTCTGTGGCAGTGCAAGCCAAGCTGCAAACACAGCCCGCAACCGAAGTTGCTTTTACCTACGCTCTCGTGAACGTCACCCTCCGAGTCAACTCGCGTGCCTTGGGTCGAGGGTAGAAAGTTCATTGTAAGGTCATTTAAAAAGGTCAATGCAATCAGACGGGCATAAAAACGAGTGCAAAGTTTTAACCTAGCGGGTTCTCCAGTAGGTTCCAGACTAGGGTCGACAGCTGCTCGCCGTACACGGAGGCTACGACGGTTCTCGTCTAAGTTGGAAGGATAAAATATCTTTATTATTATTAATGTAATCACTAATTAATTAAGTAAGAACAAGTGATAATTATTACTACTAACTGTAGTATTAATAACAATCACAATTACCATTGCTAGGTAAAGCATAACAAAAGGCGACGTGCGAATAAATGTGGAGCATAATAGTTACGCACTGGCAACTACTCCCCAAACTAAACTTTAAATCGAGTTAAATAAGACCAACTAACCAATTGGACTCTCGTCAGAAAAACTTCAAGAAGAGTCGAGGATGTGGGATGCATGGTTCTGATCCTGTTCCAAATTCTCTGGCAAACAACGTCGCTCGAACCACAGATTCCAAACTGCGGAAAAATCATCAAAGGTGTTCTTACATGATCAGCTATAGACTAAGGTAGGTGAGAGTTCCTTCAATTAGGTGCCTTTCGTAGATGGTGCGACCGCACAGATGCCGGGCGTAACTTTGGTAGGCTTAATGCCAACCCTAACCTTTCGTAACAAGAGATTGTATGATTTAGAATGGTTCGGCCCACATAATGTAGTTTTGAACGATCGCAACAGTGTATTAAAACAAGTTTTAGCCAACTATAACGATGAAACGACTCATGGCTTACCACAAGTCGACCTATCCTTTGCACAGGGGAATGGTCGGGGGCAGAGGGCAAGTGGATCAGCCCGGGCACCTCGAGTTCGATGACTTCCGGGTACCTCTCAAACAGTCGTCCACAGATTCTGAAATGGAGTCTCTCGATTCTTGAGGTGCCTTGTGGAAACAACAACAAATAATAATTATAATAATATGGCTGTGATTGTAAAAAAAGAAATTCGTAAAAGTAATATTAAGAGTTTCCATGAAATTACACATTTTTTTAAAGATGACAGCCAAAGATAAAATGCTTATGATTTAATGTTGCTATTGCTAATAACAGATAATCCCAAAAAATTAACAAATTCAAAAGACATCTTATGCAATTAATAAGAATTAATAATAATTAAGTTCAGTGCCAACAGTTCCTCAAAATCTAAAACTGCAACAAACCATCTTCGCCCAAATCCATGTGGCTGATAGTGGACTTTTCGTAGAATTTCAGAAAGCCTCTGCCAAGATCCATCAGGAACTCGTCTCTCGCCTGAGACCTCGGTAAGTCTGTCATGCTCTTCGTGACCGCTTCCAAGAGCAGGGTGAAACACTTTGAGGCCAGAAAGCTAGGACACAGAGAGATCATCTCAGAATCTTTCTCCAAGTTGCCCAAATTTGGTTGTGTCAATTTCTGTTCGATGTTGCTGCACCACTGTAAATATGTTTGGTCACTGATTTTATTGCCGATATTACTTATGCCTATTTGTTATCTTCATCTGCAATTTGCTTGCAATCTCGTTACAAATGTTGTCATTTCAATCATTAGTTTCTTTTGTAGAAAAAAAAAACCTTGTGCATTCACCATAACCATTTTTCAACATTTGATCATTAACCTTTTCAAAGATATTTCTGTTATAATCCATTGTTTGATGTCCAGTCAAAGAAGAAACTAATTTGAAATGATTGTCTTCCTCATCAGGCTCTAATCTTGACTTTAAAATCTGACCAATGAGATCCTAGGTTGTAATAATTCAACAATTTTAAGAATTCTGGCAACAAGAGGTCATGCCTAACAATAAACGTGGTCAATGTGACATAAATGCCGGTCAAGAAATAAAACTGGCTCCCGCCAATGAAATTTGGCTCCGGTTGGATTTTAAGCTCTCGAATCATTTCAAAATTTAAATGACGAAGAAGTTATTACTTGTAACTAAATTTATGTCTCAAATACAATTAATAAGCACACTTTACCCTCAATTCCATCGAATAAATTCATCGAAAACAAACGTAAACAACGAAGTTTTCGCGGCAGTGATTTAAAAAAAATACATTATACAAAGTTTAGCTGCGATGGGCTACAATAGATGTCAAAAATGCTTAAATTTTAATTGTCGTTAGGTATCTATTTCTACAAAGAACGGTTCAACAAAGGGGTTCAAATAAGGGTTCTTTATGTTGTTTAGGCGCTCAAAGCCACCAATGAACCCCTCGCATAAACAAAATGGTCATTCTTCCAACCATTCGCACATCTGTTGAGTAAATAGAATCGTCTAGACAAAGAATCAAAGGGTAGCTCTGGAAAACAATTCACACTCGTAATTAAAGACTTCTCTTTACTCCGTCGAGTTAAAGAACCTGTAATTATTGGAACTTTTGGGGTTCATTTCCCAGTTATTAATCTTTAATGAGGACCAAACAATTTCTGTAATATGACACCAGACTTATCGTCTTATCCGGAGCAGCGGTCTGCATGTTGACACGAAATGCCAACAGAAGACAAAAACCAAAATCCAGACATAATTGAATGTCCGATGACACGGGTTTCTGGTTTCTTTGTTGTCCAGAGAGTCACCAAAATCAGTTCTTTCCACAATAATCAAACCCGATAAGAACCTGCCATCTTAAATTCCATACTAAACCTAGCAAATGATGTTTGTCATTGTCATTGTTGTTTACGGGTGCCTAAAACGTTTTGAAAACATAACAGTTTCGTCACAGATGAAGACGTTACAAGAGGATTGAAGAGATTATTCAAACCTCCCAATAAGATCAAATTAAAGTCGACTCTAAGCTAATGAATCGGAAAACCATTTTTGTTCACCGCTAAGATTTACAATCAATTCGCATTGTTGAGCAATTGTGAATGGATGAAGGAAGGTCTAGGATTTACTGCGAGTGAATTGCATTTTTATTTAATCATTCAATGTGTGATCGAATAGAATGGAAATGATTTTCAACCGATTAATAATACTGTCAATATTAACGGTGCTGGTGAGGATTGCATATAATAGATACCGCTGATGATTAATTTATTAATTAAATTATAACTAACAGGTAGATAATTAACTGAAATAATTTTAATTCTTATTAACTTCCACAACGGATTTTCAACTCATTTCAGCGCATGAACTCATTTGATACACAAAAAAAACAAGACCAAAGTACAGAAGAACCACTCACCACCTGAAGCCAGGTGAGTCGAAATTATAATACAGGTTGACACCCAATCTTAATGCACCGCAGGTACTGTTTATCAACAATGGACACATGGAAAGATAGATCAACAGTCACCTGGATTGATAATTAGTTTTAAATACGTTATAATTATCATCCATAATTTATAACTGCTCGCAAATCATTTTTTATTTTCACAATGAGAGCTTAAAGAATTCATTAAATATTCTTGAACAATTTCTGAAAAAAAAGTTATTATATGCAAGGTGATCGAAGAGTGAATAATTTATTAATTAGTTTATCGGTGCATTGGTGCATGGAGATGAATTCGTCGCTGCATCATTTCACAATCTCCGGTCGATCAGATTTTCATGCATTGTAATCATTCATTTCTTTAAACTTGTACAAGTATTTATATAGTTGTACGATTGCATGAACTTAAAGCCTCAGCATGAACCATAATCTTATCGCAATCTTGTATTTTATCCAAATCATCTTGCTGAGAAGATAGAAGATGATGAGAGGATGGATGGATGGATGGACGGATGGGTTGGTGAGTAGATGAAGGGATGGAGGAATGTACAGACGAGTGATGGACTTGGAGACTCCCTCTCATCTTCATCCTCCTCCTTTTCATCATCATCATCATCACCATCGATGTTGTCATCATCATCATCATCAATATCACCAACACCATCATCGTCATCACTAACACAATCACCAACAATGTTAGTAGCATCATTGTTGTCACGACCTTTGAACTCCCGTGGTTGCAGTGGATTCCCAATCGAGAATGTCGCGTGGCAGTGAATCCCGCCAAAAAGGCACGAGGCTCATGAATATTGATTAGCTAGTTGGCACCCAGCCAATAATAATTAGGCGCTGGCGGGAAAATTCAATTCGTTAAGAGTTGATAAGTTTTCAGTGTTAATTCAGTCAATACTAATACTACTACTACTACTAGTAATAAAAAATAATAATAACTTAATAAATGTAAATTATAATTCGTCTGCTCGTTATTGACATTCTATCGACAAAGGTCATGTCACGGTCAAGTGAGGATGTCATCATCGTTGATTTCTGGATCGACAACAATGATGACGCAATCAAAATGCGGAAGTATTGCCGACAGGTTTACAAGGAATTTGTCTTGTAAATGATGACACCTTTCTTTTTGTTTTCCAAAATATTTTGCAAATGCAATTTATAAAGAAATTATGAATAGTTATTAATATAATTATTATAAATACTTAGGTGTTTTTATAAACTTAATCATCGATTTTATTTCAATTTCAATCGTACCTCGTAATGATTTGAAACATTCAAAATTCAACATTCATTACAATTCAAACCATGCTACAAAACATTACGTCATCGACCTCTTGACACCTTTTTGCTCTTTGACCCTGATTTGACCCCAAAATTTACCCCAACCCAACCCAACGGATTCAGACATCTAACGCCAGAGGTGATTATTATTAGGGGCTTTTCAACCCGAGGAGTTCTTATCTCAACCCACGTTCCGCTCGAGAGGCTCCCTTGAGTGGTTTTTCGATTCCCCAGGTGTCAATGCCTCATCACAGCTGAAAATCATCATCATTATCGTTGTCGTCATCGTCATCATCATCATCATCGCTGAAGTGTCACAATCAGATGCAACGCATTGTCTACCGTAAGTTGACGATAAAGACCACGATAACGACGACGACGACGACGATGATGATGTTGGTGATGATAACGATGATCAGGCGTTATTGATTGTAATGATATTATTTTTTGACTTCATCCCCAGAAAATCGTGCAAACAATTTGATCGCTGATGACGCAATCAGTTAGAAACCTTTTCAATTTCGCAGTGACGTCATATCAATCAAGGTTCCTGACATCTGTCATGGTCTATTTATAGAAAGAGAGTCCTGCCTTATTAGCATTCGACTCTTCATTGGTCGATCAATTTTAATGTCTTGCATGCTAATTAGTTTCAAGATTGAAACGCATTGATTGAAACTTTGAGCTGAAATGTTTGAGCGATTTATAGTCGCCACTATTTATTTGTGTCCTTGATTAATTATGATAATGATTATGTAATAATTAAACATGTCAACATTATTTACTATCTGAATTTTGATGGTTTTATATTCTTTTCTATTTAATTTTATTTAATAGTAACTTCACATTTAACTTCATATTTTGCGCTAAACGATCCATCCATCCATCTATGCATTATTCCATCCATCCATCCATCCACCCACTCATCAATTCCTTCAGTCCAACCCATTTCCAACTTCATCTTTTCCAAAGCACGTAGACAGACGTCATCAAAAATGGCGCAAACAGGTAGAAGGAAGCCGAAGAGTTGAGAATGTTTATAGAACTCGGATCTTGTGTAAACATGGTTAGCATTTCCAAAGGAGATTTCAAGTCAGCCAGTCCGTAGCTCTTGTTTCAACTGGCAGACAAAAACAAGACCACGTGACCTCGTCAAAAGCGTAACTTTAAAGCTGTCACTTCAGTCGCACTTCAACTGGTGACTTATTACCGCCTCGACACTAGCGAACCTGTTGCGCAATCGACGTAATGGTCTTTGCAAGCACAGAAAAGGCGGGATGACGAGTCGCTCGATTCGGCGCGCACTTGCTTGGCTCGTATGCAAATTTAGACCAATGAGAGGCGCGGTTTAGACTTTGGCGCCAATTTGCCATTTAACCCGGGCCTCACGTGAGTTTCTTTCGTGCGTGTGTATAAATGCGTGGGGAGGGAGCTTTTTACCTGGTTATTTCAAGTGAAACGTTGTTAGGTGCCGGTCGGAATTTGTAAATAAATATTAGTTATTATAATAATAATAATAATAATAATATTAATACTATTAATTAGCAATTGTTAGTAATCGAGTTGAACGTTTAGAAACATGCTGGACGTAGAAGGTTTGTTTTTGTAACAATTCGTTGTCGTTGTTGATGTTGCATTGGTGTAGTAGTTGTTGTCATGATGGTTGTGATAACGATGATGATGATGATGACGTTGTCGTTGTCGTTGCTGTTGTATCAGTTTTAGTCCATCGAAACTGCACGCTTACGTTGTTGTTGACTCTTGACAGTGTGGCTATCAAATGAAGGTTTATTTATAAAATTTAATTATTAATGTTAAAAATATTTAATCATTAGTTATCACTTAACCAAGTAACTCTTTCAACAACAACAACAACAACAAGTCATCAGCACAGATATGATAAGACTATCAATAAAAATGTTCACTAAACTAATAACTCATTGATAATTTCTAAATTTCATCACCTCGCCATTCTTTTGCAGCCATAAACAACCCACTGGACATACTTAGTTACGTCTGTTCAAACCTGTGCAGCAAGATAAAAATCAGCAACAAACACTCCACGATCAAGTCTGAACCGGAGAAAGACACCAAGGAACTTCTGCTCTACTGCCACGAGAGTCTGGACTCGTTTTTCGACGAAGACGACGACGCCAGGGACGCGAGGAAAAGGCGGAACTACCTGCTCGAAAGAGAGTACAAATTGGTTTCGAAATCGGTAAGTATTGATTGGTTGAAAGTTGATCCGTTGGTTGAATGCTTTGAGGTTGAAAATGATTGAGGTTGATGTTGCCCGAGCAAACTGTTTAGAACTGTTTTTTGTATATGCCCGTTTTTATGACTGATTTATGGGAGTAATTTGGTAGATAATTTTTCGATGAATTGACATGAATTGCTTGACGTAAAATGAATCACTTATTGATTCAATCAAAAAGTACGATTGAACAAAGACCAATCAAGCTCATTATTCGTTTCAACAGCCAACCCAAACAACCGGGTTCATTCCCACATCTCAACTGCCAACACAGACTCGAGACAAAAAGAGGAAGTGCCTCAGAGAATTCGACAACGATGCAGACGAACCTTCTAGAAAAATGACTAGACACAATAGGGGGAACCTTTACAAGCAATTGCGCGAAGAGATTGTTCACTGAACCACGTCAATAGGTCAGTAAGAGACTCTATTTCTGCATTCTACTTTAGTTGCTTCTAACCCAAACCTCTTGGGTTCGAGTCCTGTCGAAACCCATTCGTGATTTAGTCACGTTTGAGATGCTTATCTTGTATACAAAAGGCGCCAAAACTCCCTTCAATGGCAATATTTAAGACACGATTAAGTACATCTCAGAGCCGCAAAAAGTTGCTGAGCTTGCTTTTGGGTCGTTAAGTGGGCGAATGGAGTTTCGATCTTAATTCATTCAGCTGGAACGTGGAATGTGGCGGAATGGCGTGCGTGATGTTTTTCCTGTTTGTCGGTCACGCGAGGAGCAGCTCTTAGTCGATATGAGAGAGGCGCTTATCTCGGCCGTATCTGGCCCAAAGAATAATACTGTTTACTCTGACAGCCTGTCGCCTGAATTCGCGCTCTTTTCACTCACTCATTCATTAATTCAGTGAGTTAGTCTTCCCTTGAATATAATCATTCATTCGATCAACTAACTTACTCACTCACTCATCTACTCATTCATTCACCCACCCAGCCCATCTAATCATTTAAGTCACCCACTCATCCATTTACCATTTCTATTTACGATCTCGACTTCAACCGTTGAAACATCAGAGGCAGTCTGAGTGGTTTATGCCCGGCATTTTTAATTATGATAATCAGTTTGAATCTCATTCTCCTCTACGCTCATTCGACCGTTTGCTTGACCTACCCTCTCCTCATAGAAGTTCATAGGCAGACTGAAAATAGGTCTTTATCAAGACCACTGATAATTAATAAAAAAATTTACTTTTATTTATAATATGTCATTTGTAATAAATGATATATGTTATTACTAATAATAGCAATAATACCTACGAAATATCTAGGGGCTAAAGTTAATTCAGCTCGCGTTTCGAGTGCACTTACCCAGGGTATGACCCTGGCGAATTCCTTGTACGTCTACCCTCGTTTCAATCAGTGCTCGAGGATTGAAACCAATCATGAATTCAAATGCGGTTCAGAAGAGCATGTCGAACCAGTTAAGAGAGTTTTAGAGCGGTAAGGCTTTGCCAGATGTTCTCTTATCTTGCAACGGAGTAGTCGGAATGTCTGAATGTTTTGACGTCTGGAAGTCTGGATTTGAGATCACGTGATCAACCCGAGATGCTGCTAGGTTGTAAATAGCCACTCGATAGAGCAACCTTTCCGCCCCCATTCAACAAGTACCGTTTCGCTTCGCAAAGTTCAATGTTAATGTTACGAGTGGATCCTCGATGGTTCTTTGTTTTGATAGTTGCGCAATGATACCATTTAAAATAATTAAGATTGTAAGGATGTATCAATAATAACATTTACATTAATCACGATAGCAGATGTTACACGCAATTATATTAATAATAATAATAATAATTTTTAAATTCAAATCATGAATAATTGTTTGTAATAAACAATTGAATTAAATAATTCAGTACTAAAAATAAAATTTTTAATTTTAGCATCAGTCCAGCCGCGAGATTCTAGTCCGTATCAGCATTATCCGCGTGTCTCGATGAAGATGACTTCAACTTTGTGAAACTCATTACGAGAAGTCTCTTCATTTTGAAAGATAAAGTGAAGATTTGTACATACATTTGAGGACGATTTCGCTTGGAGATGATTTGAAAATAGAAATTCATTTTCGTTTAATTCTGCAAAATTCCTTCATTGGATTCTGATGTGCGGATGGATTGGATTTTGTGTCACGCTTGGTGAAATGGAATGATGCTGGCTTGGCTAAAATGAGATTGTTTTGAGTGCGATTTTTTGTTCAATTTGATATGAAAAGAGAATTTATTTATTTATTTATATAAATTTATTCGTTTGAAATTCATTTTTTCAAGAAGTTGAATTTTCGTCCTGATTTTCTTAACTTAAAAGACAGTTGCAGTTGAAACATCGGCTTATGTAAATATTGTTTGTCTCTGTAAATGCATTGCTAATGTCCGTGCGAATGCGTCTCCCCTCGTCCTTGTTTGTAAACAACGCGGGATGCATTTGAAATGTCACATTCCTTGATTCATCACTTGAAATGACAATCACAATAAATGTTTACTTTCTCTTATTTTTTCCCCCTTCAATCCGTTGCTGATAAACCGTACGTAAGCGAGATAGTAATCATAAGCAAAGCAACGGATGTTACGCCAACATCTCAGCAGTAAAACTGATTGAAGCCATTAGATTAGATGTTCCATTCGGGAATACGGAAGAATACGCAGCCTTTTTTTACGCAACGATTGACTCAATCATTCCTATGATTGATCACTCGAAGGAGAACAACAATCAAGCGTAATATTTATCCATTGCCTCACATCTATTTAACAGATTGAAAGATGAAAGAGCAGATTCTAAAGCAGACAGCACGGGTTCAAACCCCGTATCTGCTGGTAGCTTAGTCAGACCACGGGTGTAGACAGAAACTACAAAGGCTGCTTATGTAACTCACCCGGAGTTTCAGAAAACAGAGTTGTTTAAGACCACATCCTTTGATGAGGAAGATGTTACCGATAAAAGGGATTTCATTGTTGCGTATCGATGACGGTGTACTTAACAACCCGGGTTGTGATTGGAATCCGCTGAAACAATAAGATTCAATTCTGGATTTAACTTTTATCACCATAGCTAGGAAAGTTTTCAGACGCCATAGCGACATCGACTACAGCTGTTTCGAGTGGTGCGTCTACAGACTACTTGTTTAAAAATCAAAGGTAGAACTCGTTTGGAAGTCGGTTCGACATGAAACATCAAAAACGGTAAAGTATCACCTGGCAAACACTCACTTTACCACTCTTACCGTTTATGGAATTTCAACTCGAATGTTTTCAACTCCTGGAATGGTTACTTCAGTCTTCAGTTGTTCTCCACGGTTCTGTTAATTCATCCATCAAAATCACTCATCCATCAATTGGTCCTTCAATTCATCCAAGCGTGTTATTGGAATTATTTGTAATTTTAAAATGTTAAATTAAATAAATAGCTAAATGTTTATTCTGCTTTATCTCCGTAATGTTCATCTACGGATTTCATTACAATCCAAATTAGCGGCATTGAGATAACGTCGCCGATGATAATGATTGTAATAGCTGGAATGATGATAATGATGACGACGACGACGATGTTGATGAATACAAACTGATGTTAGGTTGATGTGGAAATGAGAGACTAGAAAAATGAAATGCTTATTTACGGCTTCGACTCTCCATAATTTCACGTAACAACTTCCCCAGAGCAATGAAACATCACCACTTTACCATATCAACCATGAATGAATGAATGAATGAATGAATGAATGAATGAATGAATGAATGAACGAATGAATGAATGACTAAATGACTGAATGATTGCATGAATGACTGACTGAATTAAAGATTGATCAGTTAGATAAATAAATAAATAATTAAACAAATAAACAAATAACCATGCAAGCCACATGCAGGCGCACTACCGAGCATACATGCACCGATGCATGGAATAGGCGGAGATGAATCCATGCAGGGTTATAAGACCTCATCCAGCTGCATCTCCATCGGAGTTTCAAGTGCTTTTCTTTTTCTTTCCGAGTAGCTCGGCTGCTCACGCTGATGATTCATTCCCGGGAAAACAATAACAATAATTGATAATTATAATAATAGAAAATATTATCCTTATTCGTAATTATGCGGAGTAATTTCGAGAAATTATAACTAGGGTGTCCAGGTATGTAGGACTGTTGTGGAAGTCAAATGTGATCTTTTTGAGCAAGTGAGAATCAGTTTTTTGAGGGTCTCTGAAATATTTTATTTTTATAAAATTTAAATCTTTAATCAAATTATCTCGACTTTAATTAATATTTTAGCAATACTCATTTTAAATAACAAATACATGTTTGTGAATAAAAATTAGTTATTTTTGATAAATTGATAAATTATTTATAGGCTCCATTTAAGCTAATTGATTAACAACTGATAATTTTATGAAGATGCACAATAATTTTAATAGAAGTAATTAAGTAATTGTAATAAATTGCAAAAAAGTAATTGTAATAAATAAGATTTTTTATATATTCAAAGATATTGACAACAATAACGATGAATAATATTTCATTTATCACCACCTATAGCCTAACGTAATTAAATTAAATTAATTATTATTCATATAAACAAATAAATATTGCGAAAATATTGTCTAAAACATTGATTGTTTTAAAAATAAAAATGATTCTTTTTTAAAAACTTCTCAGATAAAAAACTGCAACTGAGAAATATTTTGAGAAACATGAACTCCAGAGAAGGATAACAGATGCCGCACTACACAGGTTCACGGAGGAGTTATGCTGTTGTTCATGTTGTTCATGTTATTACTGTTAATGTTGTCAGTGTTTTAAAATTGCGTCGTAACAATGGGACTGTAATAATAATATAATAATAATAATAATAATAATATAATAATAATAATAATAATAATAATAATAATATAATGATGATAATGATAATAACAATAATGATAATAATAATAATGATGATAATAATAATAATAATAATAAAAAATAAATAACTATAATATCTGATGCTGCAGATAAACACAAAAACTAAAAAAAAAATTTTGAAATTATCAATAATAGCATTAAATAAATAAATAAAGAGACATATAAATAAAAAATAAGTGATAATATAACTTCAACAAACATTCACAGATGTATATCTCACGGCATGTTATGATTTAATTAAGTTTTCAAAATTTACTTCGATGACAATACAATAATTATCTGCACAAGATATTTCTCTCGAAGATGCTATGCAAATGCAGCAATGAACTCATGCAATGCATCCATGCACTGCATTCGTAATTAATGCACGGAGATTTTCAAGATGAGATCTTAAAATTCTTTGAATTCTCTGCTTTCATCCACCGATAACCGAGTTGTTGTTCTGAGCTGTTATGAAATTCTTCTGTCATGTGATAGCAACATTAATATTAATATTATTATTATTATAATTGAGGCCATAGATAAAAATATAAATAATTAATGATACAATTTCTCATACCTTACCTTACCAAGGTAATTATCAATCAATTGGTCACCTGAAATGAAAGTCACTTGTCAATTAAACATAATTAATGAATTCCTAATATTTATTATTTCTATTAATTAATTTTAGTCACAATCTCAATGAATTAGAAAATCCATAATTAACAAACATGTGAATGTTGATGCCGAAAAATAATTGTGTAATAATAATAATGGTGATGACAATAATTTCACATTAATTATTCATTTATTGATATCATGGTGATTAGAAATTTACTTTAACTGATGAAAAATTTTGAAAAATAAAAGAAAGATTCTACTTAAATAATGCTCATCCACTGATTCAGCCATTTACTAATTCATACATCTACCTGTTCATCCACCTATAAGCAAACCATATCATTCCAGCACCAAACATCGAGGAACGACTGAACGTATTCGAAGAAGCTAGCTTGGGAGGCATTGCCACCTTCCGCTGTGGTTTCCAAGCCCATCCGAAGCCCTCGGTCTGCTGGTTCAAGGATGACCTGCCCATAGGTGATGACGACAGGGTGTCAATACGTGAAGAGGTTACCAATGGAAACGGAACAACGCTTAGGTAAAAAATAAATTTAGGTAAATGATAAGGTGGCTTGTATGTGGATGATGATGATGATGATGATTATGATGAATTATTATTATGTTAATAAATTACTATTACTGCCGACTTGCAATGGTACAATGATCTTCTCTTTTCACTGAATCTTTTGAATCATAATAAAAGTACAATTAATGAAATAAAAACATAAGACTCGTTAAACTATCAAATAAAAATAGAATTTAATGAAAATAACTGTGTTATTATAGTCATTAAATAATCATTTACCTTATAATTAACGTGACCCATAAATTTGTATGAAATTAATTAAGGTGACCACAGGTATAATTAATTAAAAGGTGACAGGTGTCTGTCGATGCAATCAATCAACATTTAAAACTCCATATTGATAATAAACTCCCTTAATCATGGAGACGACAACGGTGACGATGATGGTGACGATGATGATGATGTTGATTACCGATGATGGTGACGATGATGATGGAACCAATAGATATGCATACAATTGTTCGAGATTAGCTGATAATTAACCGTCACATTCAATTCCCTAAATGATTATTTACAATTCATGACCACAATTCATTCAGTTCATAATGCACTCCATCATTTCAGCCTCACTATCAGAGGAGTGACAAAGAATGATGAGGGAGCCTACAGGTGCTCCGTTGAAAATTCAGAAGGTGTTGCCTCCACAACCGGATACCTCTCTGTTTCAGACATGTGTAGGTTGATTCAACCTGAAAATCAATCAACCAATCATTTAATCAAAGCGGAATATATTAATTTTAAATATTTAATTAATTTAGTTATAATAATTGCAAATAATTAATTCATAACTTAAACAAATTTCTAAATGGTCATCAAGTCTATGCTAACCAGCATCTGAAATCTAAAAATACCAATGACATTCAATACGATTCGATTGATTCTCAAGGATAAAGTTAAATATAATGTAAAACGACATGGAAATATAAACACCAGAAAGCAGAATGAATCTGAAACTAAAACCTCATCAATCAATCAATCAATCAAATGGACTCAATCAACTAAAATGAAGAACATCACTCCAAACAATGTGGAGGTTTTTTCACTTTGACGTGATTTAGAAGCAAGAAAAAGTTAGAAAAATAGGTTCTTTATTCAAGGTGAAAACATGTTATGAGGAACTGGAAAAAAAGAGATGCAGTTAGAGAGAGAGAGTGGGAGAAAGAGAGAGAATCGTTGAAAGGAGGAAGTGTATTGACCTCGTTCACTCAGTTGATGAGTAATTTAAACGTGGAGTACAGCAACTGTTTCGAGGAGGGTCATTTGCAGAAATTATGATGGAAAAGCACTTCCACCATCTTTTTACTTATTATTCTTGGTAATTGCATTTTGACCTTACAGCAATTATCATGAAATTGCATATTATTATAAAATAGTCTTTTCAGTTTCTGATATGCAAATTTATAAAAATGTCATTCACGTCAACAATTAACCACAAAACTAGCCATCATAACAATAATTTATAAACAATTTCCAACACATTAATCGTGACTCTTGACATCATCGCCATCACCAATCTGTTATTAACAAATTACCAGCCGATCAATTCATTCCAAACACTTTCCTTTACAACTCACATTCCAATAACTGGGTGATTTCAATACAGCCAGCAGCATAAGCGATCCAGATCCAGTTGACCAATCCTTGATTGATTCCTTGCTTCTCCGCGTCTCCTCCTCGCAACAACAACCGACATCAACCGCACCGAACAATGAAGCAGACGCCTTTGTAATTCCGCCAGAAGCTTCCAGGGATGTGCCGTTGGATAATTATTTAGACCTGCCTGAAATTGAATTCATCTCGTTAAGCTCGGCAGGTGAGGAGTATTTAAAAGTCATAGATTAAATATAAATTTAAATCTTACTACGAATCGCCTTATCAAAATAAATCTGGAATAATTTAAGTGTTAGATAATTAAAATTCTAAACAATTCAAGCTTTAAATATTAAGTTATTCGCAATATCGTAAAAATAAAACCAATTAAAAATAAAATGATCGCCAACACAGACGACTCCGAAAAAGCAAACAAATCTCGCGACCTCGGCTCAAGGACGAAAGGCAAAGAATCAGAAGCAAAAGATTCGACCGCTGACAGGATAATCGTCAACGTGTACACGATTTTAAATTCCGAAACCAGTTTCCACGACAGTTTCAAACCGATCGAGATTTCAAAAGTCGAAATGGGTTTCAACTCGAACCAGCTCATCTCCGCAGACGTCAGCGTAAACAAGTTACGAACAACAACGGACGGAGAGTCGGCCAAGATTCGAAACGGCAACATCTCAGGAGCTGGATCTGCGGCCATGAACTTGAGAGATATTCATTACTCAAGACCAACGACACAAAAGTTTGAAACAAAACAGGAAACGGCGAGGAAAACTTACGACTACGATTTTAAAAACGGGTATCGATACGATTTGTAGAAGGAGAATGTCTCCATTTTGTTATTTTGCGTTTCTCGTCTGTCGGTGTATTTTGTTTTTGGATTTTTAAAATATGTTTTCGTGTGTTTTGACTATCGTTTTGTGTCTCGGTGTTCTATGTTTTTAGATTCTTTTTCTGTTTTACTAAAACTACGTTTCAATTGAATTTCAAAGGAAGAACTTTCTTGAAGATCAAGACGATGAGTACGAAACGCAATCTCAATTTTCGAGCACGGCGGGAGATTTCTTCAAACTCCAGTATAAAACATCGACCCAGGGCAATTACTCGGTCAAGTCGAATGAGGAGGAGAAAATACCTCGCTACACCAAGATGACGAACTGGGAAACAATAGCCAAGGATCACGGATATCGGAACAGATCCGGAGAGGCACCGGAATTAAAATCTACAAAGGCGACGAAATGGCTGAAGGCGAAATCAGGACTAACGTCGTTGAATGATGATTACGAGAGGAACAACTCCGACGAGAAGACAGAAACAAGTTCCATTATAGCGCGCAGGAAAACTTCAAAACCCGGTAGAAAAGTCTGCTACAATGACGACGAGCCACATCGGAACGATACCGGCATTCCGACGTCCGCCATCACCTCCTCTTCGCCCATTCCCGACCAACACCCACTCCAGTCATCAGAGGGTCTACGTCACCCCAAGCCTACTGCTTCCGCCAGTCGGCTGTCGGGCACCTTGAAGATCATCGTTAATGAGGCAACAATCACTTGGAACGAGGCCTTCACGAATCTTTTCAAGTTTCCCAAAGTTCTCGGGGTTTTCTTCGTCCTAGTGGCCACGATGGTCTTCCTCTACTTCCAGTTTAATCCCGTCCTGGTCACTGCCATGGTCAGCATCCTCTGGATAGTGGTCATCCATCTCTACCCCATACTCAACGAGTACTTCGGGGCCGAGAATAGAACCCTCGAAGTTGTAGGTTACGATTGAAAGAAGCATTTCATGGACGTTCGTTTGAAGTTTGGCGCCATTTCAGTACATTTCATTAAATCGGTTTCAAAGTCATTTCAAATAAATAAAGCTATAAAGATGGTTTGAGCATGTTCGTCATTGTTATTGATTATTATTCATGGTTATTAAAGTTGTGAATAATTATTAGTAAAAAGTCGTGAGTCATTCAAGTTAGTGTGTGTTCAGTTTAATCAACGTGACGTGAGTGATAATACAATACGAGGTGCACATTAATGATGTCGATGCGTGAGGTCTCTAAATATATCCTCAGATTCATTCAGGCAGACGAAAAGTACGCTTGAGTTTTAACTATTATTATTATTATTATTATTATTATTATTATTATTATTATTATTATTATTATTATTATTATTATTATTATTATATTAACACCTAAATGACAAGATATTCAATTTTAAGATTTGCTAATCCGGTTTGGTTGAAAGCAAGTGATTGACTCAATTCAGTTGAAAACCTCGAATGGTACGACGTAGTTCACCATTAATTCATCTGTTATTAATAGAAGAATTAAATATTTTAATGTTATTCTCAGATGACTATTGAATAACTGGACGCAAGTAACATTAATTAACATGAACAATAACATTAACATTAATTAACATAAACATGAACTTATACATTAAAATTAATTGACGTAAACATTGGAGCAAAATAAAAAAAAAACAGACATAATAAATTCATAGCGCCGGATGTCAGGCATTGTCAGTATGCGTCAATGGGCAATTAATAAATAAGCAGGAGCTTTCAATAGCCAAAGAAAAAATGTTCTTGCTTGTGGTGGGGTGATGGAGGATGGGGGGCTAGCTCATGGGGCTTCAGGGCCTCCACCTGGGTGAATCCGACTCTGGTATCGCATGGTAGAACCGAGGAATCGATTTTGTCGTGAGCTTGAAAATCCAACTTTGTGTTTCGGCAGAAGAACGACTTGTTCAAACTGCTGCTGTTGTTCTCAGTGTTGAGTGGGTGAAGCGACATAATTACATAATGGTATTATGAGGGTGTTATTATTATTAATATTATTATTAAAATTATTGGATTATTATATTAATTATCATTAATTACCCCTCGTTCTTAACCTCAAATAATGTGGCTTTCAAGCAATGTAGTTAAATAGGGACAGTGAAAATGTAAATATCAAATTACACTTGACAATATTAAAATGCATAATAATAATAATAATAGTTGTAATAACATTCCAATAATAAAAACGGTAATAGTAACATTAAAAATTATAATAATAATAATAATAAGCGATAATAAAAGAATTACAAAATAATAACAATAATAATATTAGTAAATTTTACTAACATTCACAATTTGCATCATTAATCTTAAAAGCAGATTCATCACTGGTGCTTCAGAGCCATTGTGAAGCTTTTTCGAACCCAAATCATTGTCAGAGAGGCTCCTCCCCTTTTTTTTATTCGACAGGCTCACTTGAATCCCGCGTTTATATTGAGCAAGTTGATTTTATTTCCTAGAAAACATTCCTTGTTTGTCAAGTTTAATAATTAATTTTTTGTTAGCAACAATAAATAGAATTTTTAATCACAGTTATGGCAATTATGTATCACGTACTGGCTTTATTTCTGTGGATTTGTCTGATAAATAAAGGTATTTTAGAGTGGCTTTTTTTAAGGGATTACGAATTTATTTTAGTGAATTAAGAAGGATTATTTACGGAAATTTATTTTCATTATGTTCGAATCGTTTTATTTAATTATACAATGTAATTCAATTGTCTCGTAATTTAATCTAATTTCCTATTTTTTATAATTTACTACATTATTATTATCTAATTAAATAAATTATTTAATTTTAATATTTATTTCATCATGATTTTATTTAATTAAATAACTTTTAGCCGGAAAATCGTAAATATTATCTGCAACGCTTTTAAAGATATCATAACATTTCAGTCCGATTAAAAGTAATCCATTACCACGCTACTAATAATGCCAACATAACCATTATTTTCAACAACTTGTAACGATTTAATATATTCTTGGCCCACATGAGCAACGAAGTAATCCTAACCAAGTAAATCTACCCAACAGCCTCCTCTGTCGTTGCATCAGAATCTCCCTTCATCAGGTCAAACCAAGTCGTCCTAACCAACAGCTCTGTAGTTCTGGAATGCGTTCCGGATCTGTACTTTCCAGGGTACAAAGTAACGTGGACTTTGAGGAACGAGACGCTAAAAAGTAACACTACTTTCTCCAACACTTCCAAGTATTGGTTCCACGAAGAGCTGAGGAATGACTCCAAGGTCATAGGTCAAACTCTGGGGCAGTTGTTTCTCTTGGAGATCAGGGACCTGGTAAAGAGGGACTCTGGTTTGTACAGCTGTCATTTGCCCGACAAACTTCTCATTGACGGTGACAGAGAGCAGATCACCAATCTGACAGTTACAGGTTTGTAACACTTAACGTGGCACATGTGAGTTGAGGCTGATTAAGTAATAAGTTAGTTGGTAATTAGCTAATAAACTTTTTACGACGATGATGATGACGATGAAGAATTTGGATTTCAAGGAATGCTTTGTTATAAAATACGTCTCTAGTGAATTATGTAAAAACCCGAAGCTGCACGACATTTTTAAGTTTAACTCAAAATCAAAAGATTAATTTAAAACAAAAATAATTTTTAAATTAAAGTTAAAAAAAAAATATGATGGTAAAATTGACAATTAATGACTTTTAATGGATCAAAATAAACGAGTTATCAGAATGTTTTCAACAACATGGTGTGCAATGCGTTGTTGTATTTTTTAAAAAATGAGCTTCCATTGCTCACCAGCTTTCTTAACGGTCGAGTGGCTGGCATAATACGTTGTTTATTTCAAAGCAAGATTGTTCGAGTGCCGACCGGTTTAAATATACCAACTTCAATAGTTAAAAATCTTGTTAGTGTTGCTGCTCTGGTTGTTGTTGGCACGAGACACAAAACAATGTTGTTGATGATCTTGTGACAGAATGTTATCGATAAATGTAATTATTAAATTAACATATTAAAATGAAAATAGACTAAACTAGACTGGAAATAAACCAAATGGTTGTTTAATAGATGATAATAAAATAATAAAAACATCAATTATAATACATCAATAATTAGAAAATCATAATGTTGATGAAAAATTACATTAATAATTAATTATAATTTTACAGACGTTTGTCCAGAAGGGCAGTGGGCTTGCAACAACGGAATATGCATCAACAGTTTATCAAGATGCGATGGACTGTATCATTGCACTGATAAAAGCGATGAAGCCAATTGTGGTATGACATTAACATGACATTTGTATTACTTTAGCATGACATTTGTATTACTTTAGCATGACATTGGTATTGCTTTAACATTTGTTTGACATCGGTTTTACAGTGTGACATTAGTATGACATTAGAATGATACTATTAGTGTTAATATGATATGTTAGCATGACATTGTTATGGTCATGATCATGATCATAATGATCAATTTTCATTAATTGATGTTAATTGAGTTCAATGTCGTTTTTTGTTAAAAATACGTGTGAGATTCATTGAGGATTTAATATTATTTTTATTCTACGATCCGATACCAGCTTTAATAATGAAAATAGCTTAATAATAATAACATTACTAATAGCGATAATGATGATGATGTTAATAATAACAATAATAATAATAAAAATAATAACAATAACATGAAAAATTGAGTTTTCAGTATTTGCTCTCGTCCAAACTCAAATGTTGTCTTACTTCGATTTCTCAAACGAAAAAATAAATACGGATTAAAAATAAAATTTTTTAATAACATTCAAGCGTCCTTAAACGAATTAAAACAAATTAAAACATCTGTTAAGTAATAATAAAACAACTTGAAAATAATATTTCATTTATTCAATTTATAATCTTAAGGTGGAAATTGTTCTCTGGTCGGTTATGCCTGTGCTGACCGTAGCAAGTGCATCAGCATCTACTACAGGTGTGACGGAGTGATCGACTGCCCTGACCAGAGTGACGAAGCAAACTGCGGTACGTTTGCCTTGAAAACTTCAAAATATTATTATAATTTCATCATATTGTTATAATTTCATAATATTATTATAATTTCATAATATTATTACAAATTCAAAATATTATTATAATTTCAAAATATTATTATAATTCCAAAATATTATTATCATTTTATTTTTTTTCTTAAAATTATCTCTGAAGGTTTTAATAAGTGAAGCGTAAATAAATTTATATTTGGAAAAAATTTCATATAATTTAATAATAATAATAATAATAATACTTAGTGCATATATATAGTGATCTTATTTTTGAATGCTTTCCTATAATAAAAATGTTAATAATAATATCTATAAAATATTTATTTTAATGCTTAAATAATAATATAATAATAAATGTGTTTCAATGTGTTTCGATGTTTTACAATGTGTTAACTTACACAAATACATTTATAAAACCAAAACTCGTGCCACTGGCGTCTGCCAAAGTAGCACACACGACTCGGGCTTAAAATAGAATTAAAAAAATTCTGAATATTCAATAAAGAATGCAGTCTTTAGTTTGATGAACGTTTGATTGCTTTGCGTAGGGTATGATGATGACGATGACGATGACGACGATGACGATGACGATGATGACGATGACGATGATGACGATGGCGATGACGACGATGGTGATGATGATGATGACGATGACGATGATGATAGCGATTGCTGTTACATTGAGCGTGGCGTAATTATTTATTGTACTTCAGAGGCATTACGACTGCTGCCATTTTCACCACCTTCAGGAACGTGACCCAACGGTTGTTTTAATGATAAATATAAGATTTAAAAAAAAATATATTTTCTCTTGAGGAATATGACGCGTCATAATATAATAATAACCACAAAAAATAATCATCGTCGCCTTGGCCGTCATCATCTTCATCGTTCTCATCGTCATCACTTTCCATAGTAATAATAATTTAATGTGAAACAATTATTTTCCATAGTAATAATAATTTAATATGAAACAAATATTTTTCATAGTAATAATAATTTAATGTGAAACAATTATTTTCCATAGTAATAATAATTTAATACGAAACATTTATTTTCCCGATTAGTCTTCGGCTGTTTCAAGGATGAATTTCAATGTGCACCTGGAGAATGCATTCCACAGGGAAGTTTTTGTGATGGAATCAGAGACTGTGAAAATGGGTTGGATGAAATTAATTGCTCAGGTTATTATTGTCAAACTAAATATTGTTAATAATAATAATAATAATAATAATAATAATAATAATAATAATAATAATAATAATAATAATAATAATAATAATAATAATAATAATATAATAATAATAATAATAATAATAATAATAATAATAATAATAATAATAATAATAATAATAATAATAATAATAATAATAATAATAATAATAATAATAATATAATAATAATAATAATAATAATAATAATAATAATAATAATAATAATAATAATATAATAATAATAATAATATAATAATAATAAGATTTCTACCCGAAATTACTGAAGTCCAATTATATCTTAGCTGTAATCCTATGCGCTTTCTCAGCAAAAGAATTTCCCATTGATTATCATATCAGTTTCAAGCGGTCTCAATGAGAACCTCTAAATAGATGAATAATTAAGAACTTACTCTATCATTGTGGTGGCTGGTAGTTTATTAGCGTCCATTGCATATCAAGATGATTAGGACGGAACTACTCTATCAAGTAATGTTTTATTAACGTCTGCTGCACAGCTAGATGATTAGAACGGTATTCCAGCAACGGGGTTTGAATCCGCGCTGCCACCGTCAGAGGCGCGGCCTTAACCGTTAGGCCATGTGGGCGCAATAGTCTACCATGTTTATAGATTTATTTGATTATAGTCCGTTGCATAACTGAGATGATTTGGACTACTCTACCTTGTTTGTTTGTTTGTTTATTTGATTATAGTCCTTTGCATAACTCTACCTTGTGAACAGTTCCAGAATTATTTTACTTCTCATCACTTCGGCTGTGGTGTTTTTCATTTGAGACGATGAGGCAATATCGCAGTCAAAAGTATGGTCTTGTTAATAATATATTTAAAGAGATATTTATTAAACAAAAGTATTCGAATACAAACAAACGGTTACAAAAGAACTAACCAGCTTAATTACATTAATTAATTACAGCTTAATTAATTGTGTCTGGTAGCTGGCCTAACTGACCATCTAAAGATATCTCTTTTGTATAAAGAATACTCGTTTTATTTATTTTTTTACAATATTATCTTTTGAGATTACATTAGTAAAGGTGTTTTTGATGATATGTTGAGAAAATGTAAATTGATATTCAATACATGAACAAAAAAGAATTGATGACTAATAATTAAATTTAAACACGTTTATTATTATTATTGTTGTTAATTATAAAATTATTTTTTAATAATCTTGAAAACACGGATTGCTCTACATCACGACATCACATGATGTTTGTTTCCATCCATCGCAAAGATATTAATAAAAATAAGTTTTAAATAATTAATAATATGCAATAATATTAAATTATCTTGATAATAAACTATAATTTATTAATAATAAGTTTTAATTAATTAATAATATGCAATCATATTAAATTATCTTGATAATAAATTATCATTAACTGTTATCTTAATCAGAATCAACATGTGGAGACGGATTCATGTGCAGGGACAAAAAGTGCATCAAAAAGGGTGAATTGTGTGACGGAGTGATGGACTGTTTCGATGGAGCTGACGAAAGAGGATGCAAAGGTTTTGTGATGATGACGATGATGACGATGACG
Source organism: Whitmania pigra (assembly GCA_021613335.1). NCBI lineage: Eukaryota > Metazoa > Annelida > Clitellata > Hirudinida > Haemopidae > Whitmania > Whitmania pigra. The sequence continues at coordinate 652,781 of JAJTWR010000305.1, forward strand.
ATGATGATGATGATGATGATGATGATGATGATGATGATGATGATGATGATGATTGATGATGATGATGATGATGATGTTGATGATGATGATGATGATGATGATGATGATGATGACGATGACGATGACGATGACGATGACGATGATGATGATGATGATGATGATGATGATGATGATGATGATGATGATGATGATGATGATGATGATGATGATGATGATGATGATGATGATGATGACGACGACGATGATGATGATGATGATGATGATGATGATGAGGTGGAGGAGGAGGAGGAGGAGGAGGAGGAGGAGGATGATGACCGTGACGATGACGACGTAATGATGATAATGATAATGACGATAACTATTTAATTTAACAATTTTTTCAAAATAAATAATATTATTATAAAAGATTATATTAGTTTTATAATTTTATATTTACTTCGCATTAATTTGACCCTAAAATATTGGATTATATTTGGTCAATATGTCGGCGTAATATTTTATCAAATGTATTAATGCATGAATAATTATTTTATGAATGACTAAATTTATGATTACAATAAATAAATTACGTATGCGTTAGAAAATAATAGAAATAGTTAAGGCACAAACGAAAACTATATTCGATCAATTTTGTAGCACAATGTAATAAGTATTAATTATAATAATAATAAAGTATTACATTATAAAGTAGCATAATAATAATTAGTATTAATTAATGATAAATAAAAAATACAATGAGATAATATTTTCAGACTCCCTTTGTATATCTCCAAATTTTTCTTGCGACGCATACACGTGTCTGGCGGTTGGAAATGTTTGTGACGGCGTTGTTGACTGCAGTGACGCTTCAGACGAGAAGTTCTGTGGTAATTAAATGACTCAATGAGGATTTTAAATTGTACATTAGTTTAATTATTTACGTGATAAAATTTTAATAACGCTAATTAATAATATCTAATTATATGCATTTTCGCTTTCCATTTTAACACTTGAATTACACAATTAATTAGTTAAGTAATAAATATTTACTATTTATTCATTTAGTAAATATTATTATTTATAATTATATTTAATTTATAATTATTTAATCGTTATTATTTATTATTAACACGTATATATTTTTTTATAAATATTTTATAATAATTATAATTTCCAGTTAATTATTCATCAGTACGAATAATAAGTTCTGAATAATTTCAGCTATTTGCCCGCGTGGCAGACAAAAGTGCACATCGGGAGAATGCATACCGGAAGTTAAGTTCTGTGATGGAATTTTTGATTGCTTCGATGGATCTGATGAATATTCATGTGGCAAGTTTATTAATTATTATAATATTACAAAATAATTGTAAAATTACCTGGAGTTATTATTTAGGAATCATTTATTAATTATGAATATACTAATTAAGTTCGTTTTGATATGCTAATATTTAAATACGTAAATGGTTAATATCGGATGATCAGATTTGGAGTTGTTTTTAATGTACATTTGAAATAAATTTAATTTGTGATTTAAATTGCTTTTAATATAATTAATAAATAACGGTGGTCGTGACAGATGCCAATATAAAATATTATAAAAAATATTATCTTATTATTTTCATATTATAAATTAAATTCAATTTTTTCAGAAAATGAACCATGCCTAAATGATTCCTCAAAGTGTCAGAATGGTGCCTGCTTCAACGGTTCTAAGGCCTGCGATGGAACTTACCAGTGTTCAGATGGAACAGACGAATACAATTGCCCGGGTAGGACTTGAACGCATGACCCCTTGATTTGTTTTGTTTTTTTTTATTTATGGTAATTTTACAAAAATATTATTTGATCTTATTTAAATGCATTTACATCAGTTCTACATTAATTTGTCAATATTAAAAAAAAATAATCTAATATAAATATTATAAAGTGATATTTAAATAATAATGGCAATTATTGCCATTATGCCATAAGATCTTGGGATTCTAACTTGTCTATAACTCATCTGGATGAATCTTGCAGAGGTGTGCAGAAGCAATCAATTCAGGTGCAAAACTTCAAAGATCTGCATGGATGTTGAATTCAGATGCGATGGGAAAATGGATTGTTTGGATGGATCGGATGAAGAATCTTGCTGTATGTTGATTATATAATTATAATAATGATAATAATAATAATAATAATAATAATATTAAAAATAATTTTAATTTATTGTTAAAACTGCTATTATATTATAATGATAAAACTAACAACAATAATAATGTTATTGTTTTACATGACATTATTACATTATTGTATATTTTTTATTTAATATAACTTGTATTAATTATATTTTCAATTTTAAATATTGCACTTGTAACTTTAATAACATAATTATAATTAATATTTGATGTAATTCACAACACATAATTAATTATGAACTTATCTTAACAAACAGTCAACTTAATATCACAGATGAACATTGTCCTGCAAGGACTTTCAAATGTACCAGCGGAGAATGTCTGCCGGATTCCCGCTTCTGCAACAGGATCAGGGAGTGCGCCGATGGATCGGACGAGACTCGATGTGGTTTGTACTTTGTAGATATTATATGATTTTAAAGTTTTATTCGTAAATAAACAATTTAAACCAAAAAAAAAACTCAAGAAAAAATAATTCGAAAAGATATTTTCAAATATTTAAATGACAATTATTTTTATTTGGAGAGTGTACAAATCAAAAGTTTATAATTGTAATATTTTGCATTTAGAGCATAATTTATGAATGGAATTGCTAATTTAAATGAGCCGGACACGACACACATTCCACTTTTCCGACCAATCAGAGTCATCTTTGTAAGTGCGCATCAGCCATTGGTGGAGCTGGCCTGAAACTAGGCCAGGCTGACTGGTTACATCATTAGCATTGGCAACTGACCACTCAGGAAGTTCAGTTGATTGGCTCTCCTCTTTTCCACGCCCCTTTCTCCTGGTATTAGATTAATGTGCAACCTTGGAAAATCTTTCCTTTTGTAATTGTGGACCTTTTTTGGTTACTTGAGTTTTCGAATAAGGGACATGTTTTTGATCAAATTCTATAATATCATTAGGAATTTTTATTTGCAATAAAATGGTTAAGTGATTGAGTATTTTAAAGTTAATTAAAGTCGCAATTTGTTATATTAACGATAATAATCTTTCCAAAAATCTTTCATTCATTTATTTATCCATCAATCTACAAGTGGCCTTTTATTATTAATATTATAATATTAATATTAATATACCTTAATATTATTGTTAACATTAATAATTATTATTCATAAAACGAATTCCTGAATTCAATGTTTAAATTGGACAGCATCAGTGTGCAGGAAAATGCAATTCAGGTGTGACGATGGCACCTGCTTGAACTTCACTGTTAAATGTGACGGGACGAACCAGTGCACGGATGGGAGTGACGAAAGTGACTGCTCTCGTGGGTTTTCCCATTTTCAATTACTGAATAGTTTTATATTATTTTATTTAATTATTTTTCTGTGAAATAAATAAACTATGCGTGAAAATTTCTGAGACACTAAGTGAATTTGTATTAATAATCATTGATATTAATTGGATACAATATTTTATTCATCAAGTAAATATAATTAAAATTAATATTAAAGTATGCTTTAACAATGTTACAAATAAACAAATACATGAATAAATGTTCTAAAAGTAGTTTATAATTTCACATTTATCATTTATCCCTATCGTTTATCCTTGACCTCAGCTGTCACGTGCTCCACTATCGATTTCAAGTGTGACATCAACAAATGCCTGACACCAAGAGTTAAGTGTGACGGTATCCAGGACTGTGGTGACGGCAGCGATGAAAACAACTGCACAGGTTTTGTTGAAAGATTAGAATTTGATTAATTTAATAATTAATTAATTAAGTAATTAACTTTAAATTTTATAAGAAGATTAACTACTAAAAGATGCATATGCTGTTCATTTATTCATTCATTCGTTTATTCAATTATTAATTAATTAAATAATTAATTCATTAATTCGTTCGTTTGGTCATGGAATTCATTCATTCAATCATTCATCTACCGTTTTCCGTTTTATTTTAATTTTAGAATGTCGCGAAGGAGCTTTGAAATGTGGATCTGGAGAATGTCTGCAGCCTGGAAATTGGTGCGACAGCGTCACAGACTGTGAAGATGGAAGTGACGAAAGAAACTGCAGTTGGTACTATTTTTTGCTTTGGATGATCAGTTATGAAAATCAAATTAACATTAATCATACTTTAATAATCTCGTTTTGCGTCCATTGCTTAATTTGTTAGTACTTATAATTATTATTACTTAATTAATCATTCTAATTTATACATTATTTAATTTAAATAAATTTCAATACTAACTGTATCGTCACAGAAAATTCCACATTTAATCCATCTCCGGCGCATGGCAGCTCAACAACATCGGTTCCAGGAAATGTGACGAAGGTCACGTCAAGTGACCACGTCACAGGAAGTACAAGGAAAGTAGAGACAGACGTCTCCGTGACTTTCAAAAATCTCACAACGTCCATCCCTCTCAACTTAACTACAAGAACAGGTTAGAGATCTTAATGGCCATTTTTTGTGGTTAAGGAATTTTGACGTTTTACGAGTTATTCGCTTTGAACATTAAAATCTGTTATTTATTATTTTATAGATGTTTAATTATTTAAAATTTGCTGTTATTTGACCATCTAGCTATTCATTTATTTCAGTGTAAAATTAGTAAATAACAAATAATTACATTTAACGTAATCGTAAGTTTCAGGAGTCACCTGCAAAGCCGGGAGCAAAGAATGTTCTACAAGTAAATAGTTATGGTTTAATTGCAGTATATAAAATAAATTAAAAAATTATTATGTCTTATTATAATCTTAATAGCAGCAACTTGTCCAAAAGATTCTTAAATGGTAACATTCGGGGATTATAAAATAATATAAAATAAGGTGAATAATCTCACTCACTAACATAATTACGTATCAAATAATTTTAAAGGAAATCATTGAAACGTTGGATTAAATTATTAATTATTGCCATAAATTAGACAAGACAAGAATTAGTGAATTAATAAAATTAGTAAATAAAATAAAAAATAGGATGTTCAAATATTTAATAATCATTTTAATCATCGGTCAACGTTGTTTTTCAAATTCCAAATCTGTTCGTTTGAATATTTTCAGATGTCATTTTAACGACTAAAAACAACATAGTCGATAGAACCACAACCTCAGCTGGATGCCTGACCATCGGATGGACCCCGATGTTCATTAGCATACTCATTTGCTTATTCATTCCGGTCAACTTTAACCTTTGACCTCCGACTTGATCACTATTGGTCCTCTGTCATTTCAGAGGGAGGAGTTGAAATGAATAAATGATGTGATTTGTTTTTATTTTATAAAATAAAATATTTTCAATTGATCCTGGTCTGAGATTTTTTTTAAATTTTTTTTAGATAAGTGTAATAATTCAAAAATTAAATGATTTTGTTTCGCTATCAATTTTAAAAACAGTTAGTACTGTACCAAGGAAGTATTATCTACAATACTGCAACACTTCGTTGCATGAGTTGTCACCTAAAAACTGTTGTTGTTTGTGGTCCATTTCGTTAATATTCATGCTCAGTTATTATGATTCAAAATCGATATATACAAGTGATTCAATATCTGAAATAATATTTATAATGCGCCAGATGTAAAGCAGATATGCAGTAGATGTAGTAGTAGGAGATGCCTTATCATTTATGCTGCGCTAATTTCCATATTTTTCCGTTTCAAGAATATCTTAAATATCCAAAAAACTATATCACATCATTTATTGTTGACATTCGATTTTTGTTACTAGGTCGATCACTAAATATTTACAACATTATAAATAAATAAAACAATAGCATCAGTATTTAAATCAGTAATAAAAATTAAAAACAATAACAACAATAATAATGCTAATAATATTATATTAGACATCGTCGTCATCATCAACATCAACACCAACCGTCCACCCCTGAATGTCTGTAACAAATGTCGTGCTACAGCCTTTTTCAGTTGAACTGATCAAAAGAAATAATCAAACAGCCTACATTCAAGTTACTTCCTTCCTGCCTTGTTAAAGAATGCACGAAATGGCAATCGCGATAGGTAGTTTCAATATTCAATATTTTTTTAGCAACTTATGTAGTTTATTACGGATTTCAATAGTATATTTTTAATTTGGAATATCTTTAGCGGTTAGTTATTCAATGTCAATATTTATAATTATTCAATTAACTCAGAGTATTGTCATAATTTTCAGCTTTGGCAATTGCCCTTCTTCAATCAGTTGTTCATGGGCAAACGATGGTGACAGTTAAGATGGGAGATACTGCCAATTTCACATTGAATTCGCCAAATAACTTGGTTTGCACGAGGAATAGACAATTCATAAACTTCAGCGGGCGATACGGATTGGTTAACAACAACGATGGCACTGCAAACATGACACTTTCACAAGTAACAAAGGATGACTATGTACACTTGCATGTGAAACAGCGACCCGAACACGATGCTACTATTCATTTTGGTGGTCGTTGGTAAGATAGAACGATTAATGAATTTGTTAGAACAATTAAAATATGGTCACCTCAAATGATTAACATAACAGAACCAATATACATGGATGTGAATCAAGTGGTGTACAATCTCAACGACAATGTGACAGTAACATGCAGAGTCACTTTCTACATGACATCAAATTTGATGCTAAATCCGGACCAGGATCTTACACTTTCTATGATTCTCAATGGTAGAGAATTGGCAAGAGATAACCGCACCTATTCGGTGGTGACAGACATCAGGAAAAGAAACTTGGTAATAATTGAAAAAATTAATTTTTAAAAGTAATTGATGTACAACGTTTTGAATGATGGTTATGAATAAGAAATACATAAGTTTACGTTTTAATTACATAACGAATATTAAACTCTATTCCAGAATTAATTTGCATTTTTCAAACGAATTTATTTTATTTATTTACGACATTATAATTACAATTCTGAAATTTTATGCAAGATTTGCCTTTATCATTTTTTTAAAAATTCCATCGACATTTATTTTCATCAAATCACTCAGACTTATTCAGGAGGTGCTATTGAAGATATGAGAAATAACAATGTCACATGCCTGCTCAAATCCATGTATTTTTCAGAGAGCGCGTCCCAAAGAGTCTACATAACGAGTATTGCGATTTCATTCATTTTGTCCCACGATAATTATTACCTATGTAATAGTAGATTTATAAGTAATAATACAATAAATGATTATTTTATTTATTACTTTAATATATACTGCATTTAAATAAAATATATCTGCATTTAATTATCCAGCTCCTCCGAAAGAAGCCAAGATTGCAAACAAATCCATAACTACCTTTTACCCAGGACAGACCTTGGTTTGTACCGTGGACAGTTACCCCTACTTGACTGTCAACTGGAATAAACTCAATGTTCCTTGCCAAAGTCCTCCAACACCTTGGTCACCAAATGCAGGGGGCATGGCCACCCTTACCTTAACACAAAACTGCCTTGGGCAACAAACTTGGAGTTGCACAGCTACCTGGACGGATATGGTAACAGTTGTGAATGATACCATCACCTTTACAGGTAAAATATGTTATATAAACGGTTTAAATCGATAAATAAATCAATAAATTAATTGTCAAATAAAATCCCATTTCAAACAAAATCGTTGTAGAAAAATTATATTTTACAAATGAAAATTGTATGGTAATGTTTCGATGCCATTAAATAATTATTCCAAGTGAAATCAGAGATAAGTAAAATTATTAGCTGATTTATAGATGAATGAATAAACGATGTATGAATGGAAATTTACAAACGTCAGAACAGGAGGTTTCTTCAAAAGAAATTGTTAGTAGTTCAGTATTGTGAGTGGTATCATCATAATCGTCTGCTTGCAATACGATAATTGTCTGCTTACATTACGTAAAAGCTAGGATGAATAATACCAGGAAATTGCTGCTTATTGATTGCTCGATATAAAAATTCCTTTTTCTCGTCACAACTTCATTTGGGTTGTACCAATTCAGCACTTTCGAGTATGGTTTTAGAGATTTCAAGCTTTTTCTATCATCAAATTTCTTGTAAGATGATTGGTTTAGGTAATTAAATTGCATTGTTAACTAATTACCTTTTAGAAATAATTATTTCAATCACTATTCTCAGTCCTAGCAATAGTACTTATTCAGCCAACGACACCAAAGCCTGTGAATGTTAAAACGCTGACAGCCAAGTTGGGCAGCACTGTCAACCTTACCTTGGACGGTCCAGCCCTCGGGGTTGCATGCACACAGAACAACATATCATTAGTATTTGACGACAGGGTCCAGCTCATCGACCTGCACAATGGAACTGCTAGCATTTTAATTTCAAGTATTAGGGGGTTAGATTATGGGTCTTACTTTTGCATGTGGAATAACAACGCAAGCTTGATACAAAGATTCGAATTGTATGTTGTTGGTGAGTTTCATTCTTGACTGTTATTATTTAAAGGTGCTATTTAAACTTAGGGTGTTAATTTAATTTAATTTGATTCTATTTTATTACTATTTGTTCTTGTTCTGCTTGATAACCAAATTTTAATAGATATATTGTTGTTTTTAACAGTCTGTTGCTTTTTTTACCCCTCGGCAAAATAATATATCAGTAGTTTGTTTAATAAATTGTTTGAAATTATAATTAAAATATAGTTTTAATTATTAATTGAGATATTAATTAAAATGTAACTATTGTCTAAAGTTAATAACTAATATTAATGAGTATTAAATTAATAATTAAGTCATTTAAGATTAATATCTCATCCACTTGCAATTTAATCAACTACTCAACAGGTCCAATTTCCATGAAGGTGGAGCAAGATGGAAGGCAGCTCGGTGACAATGTGACAATATCATGCGAAGTCACTTACTACTGGATTCCCAATTACACATTAATACCTGATTATGTATTTTCCATGACACTAGGACCACTTCTACTGGGCTTAGATGACACCAGTTATTGGACCACTCCCCATAGAAAAAGAACATTAGTCAGAATGAGTTAACTTGTTTAAGAATATATATAAATATATATTATATTAATATTAATGTTAAATAGTTAAGAATATTGACATTTGCTCTAACTATGTTACATAGAAATGTGATTTAAAAATTCGTCGCCGATTTATTTTTTCCTTTATGCATGCAGATGTATTCAGGTAAAATTATTGAAGAAATGATAAGAACTAATGTCGTCTGCTTACTTAAAAGACACTCTATGTTTTCAATGATGAAGTACAATCGAATCTCTGTCTTTGGTAAGCACTAAAATTAAATTTCTATCAATTGCAATTCAAATTACATAATTAAATATCTAATTTAACAATAGGATTACTTACATACTAACTAATTTTGATTAGCGCCTTCCCGCAAAGCCAACATTGCCAACAAAGCCATAACTCCAGCTAAAATCTACAGTCCAGGCCAGACTCTCACATGCTCTGCGGACAGAGATTCCCTCCTGGCAATCGGTTGGGAAGCACAAAACCTTATAAATCCTGATTGTCCAGTTAGTCCATCAACCTCAGCAGACTTAAATGCTGGCATTGCCACACTGACCACAACACACTACTGTCTCGGAACGCAAACCTGGCGTTGTTTTGCCATATGGGCGGATTTGACATCGGAGGAAGATGTCACTATCACCGGTCTGCTTACTGATGTTGCCATTAGTGATTTTAACAAAACCTATTATGCAACTATTGTAATTTTTGTAATTTATTATGATAAATTATTATTACTAGTCTCTCTTGTATCAAATATTGTTTAATAAATAATAAATTTTATATTGCTACAACAGTTTCCAACGGCAGCATTAAAAGAGGTTCCCAACTCCTCGTGCTCTTTGGCATATTCAGGGTCATGACCTTTAGCCTTTAGTATTATTATTATTGCTTTGTTGGGAAAGTAGACCTTCAATTTTAACATGTTTTTCTAATATTCTACTGAATATTTTAATATTCTAACATGCTAATACAAAATGACATAATTTTATATTCAAATAAATTTATTTTATTCTCTTGTTTAAACTTGGGAGGAAGACCGAGACTTTTTGTTAAAATGACAAAACATTTTTTAAACACAAATAATACCTTGGAATTAGCAAGATTCAACTTGAATGAATCAATCATCAACTTCGTCTTGCTACGCACACTTAAACGCGCCTAAACGTTTATGTAGCGCCGATTTTTAATGGTGCTGGAGGTAATGATCCCAATAAGACAATCAGCAACTTGAAATCCAGGTAGTCTATGGAAACAATTATAGCACTGTGATGTCGAAACATATCAATTAATGTAAATAGTAATATGATATTTATGGAAATAATTTTGAAACTCTGTTATTTAGCTCCTAGAAACGATTAACAGTGGAAATTATTTTCGCGACCCATTAGTTTTTTTTTTAATTTATAAATCTTAAAATAAAAAAAAATGAAATTATTTATTATTAATGTTAAAAATGACTTCCAATGATTAAACAATTAATAGTTGGCAATTAATCCCACGCCAAGCGCTTGAGAAACCGCAGCCCACCTGAATTCTCACCTGTATTATTGCTCCTACACCATTCACCTGAACGAATTCAAAACAATCATTCGAAAGTTTGACAAAATATAGCTTTCGCTAGGAACATCATTGCGAAAGATGATTGCAATCGGTAATTATTGGATTTCTTATTTTCTGGAGATTTGTCAAACTTTGTTGAATATCGGAATGTTTTAATTTTAAATGTTCACGAAGAGATTATGATCGCTTATATCGATAAGTGCATAAATATTGAGTTTACAAATTCATAATATTGCAACATTAATATTATAACGATAACGATAATAATTTTCAGCTTTGGCAATTGCCCTTATCCAATCAGTTGTTCATGGACAAACGATGGTGACAGTTAAGATGGGAGATACTGCCAATTTCACATTGAATTCGCCAAATAACTTGGTTTGCACGAGGAATAAACAAACCATAAACTTCAGCGGGCGATACGGATTGGTTAACAACAACGATGGCACTGCAAACATGACACTTTCACAAGTAACAAAGGATGACTATGGATTGTACACTTGCATGTGGAACAGCGACCCGAACACGATGATACAATTCAGTTTGGTGGTCGTTGGTGAGATAAACAGGTTAATTATTTTGTTAGTTAGAATAACTAAAATATGGTCACCTCAAATGATTGACAGAACCAATTTACATGGATGTGAATCAAGTGGTGTACAATCTCAACGACAATGTGACAGTAACATGCAGAGTCACCTTCTACATGACATCAAATTTGATGCTAAATCCGGACCAGGATCTTGCACTTTCTATGATTCTCAATGGTAGAGAATTGGCAAGAGATAACCGCACCTCTACGATGGTGGCAGAAGTCAGGAAAAGAAACTTGGTAATAATTGAAAAAATTAATTTTTAAAAGTAATTGATGTACAACGTTTTGAATGATGGTTATGAATAAGAAATACATAAGTTTACGTTTTAATTACATAACGAATATTAAACTCTATTCCAGAATTAATTTGCATTTTTCAAACGAATTTATTTTATTTATTTACGACATTATAATAAAATTCTGAAATTTTATGCAAGATTTGCCTTTATCATATTGTTTAAAATTCCATCTACATTTATTTTTATCAAATCACTCAGACTTATTCAGGAGGTGCTATTGAAGATATGAGAAATAACAATGTCACATGCCTGCTCAAGTCCATGTATTTTTCAGAGAGCGCGTCCCAAAGAGTCTACATAACGAGTATTGCGATTTCATTCATTTTGTCCCACGATAATTATTACCAATGTAATAGTAGATTTATAAGTAATAATACAATAAATGATTATTTTATTTATTACTTTAATATATACTGCATTTAAATAAAATATATCTACATTTAATTATCCAGCTCCTCCGAAAGAAGCCAAGATTGCAAACAAATCTATAACCACATTTTACCCAGGACAGACCTTGGTTTGTACCGTGGACAGTTACCCCTACTTGACTGTCAACTGGAATAAACTCAACGTTCCTTGCCAAAGTCCCCCAACACCTTGGTCACCAAATGCAGGGGGCATGGCCACCCTTACCTTAACACAAAACTGCCTTGGACAACAAACTTGGAGTTGCACAGCCACCTGGACGGATATGGTAACAGTTGTGAATGATACCATCACCTTTACAGGTAAAATATATTGTGTATACGGTTTTAAAATATTTTCTCTATTTATTTTATTTTTATATAATATTCTGAGTATGACACTATTATTGATACTAGGTAATATTTACATTTAGTACAATTATTTCAGTATTTAATTAAATATTAATGAAATCAATAAAACATACATTTTAAATTTTATAAATGTTAACATTTATTCAAATTTCAAGAACACTGCATTAGATTAAAATTATAATTTTATTATTATTATTTAGTCATTTGAACATTATTTTTGGACTTAGTTATTGTAGTTATATGTTTTACTTGTTAATCATTAAAATTATTTATGGTTTAAAATAATTTTTTTCAGTTTTAGCCAGCAACAGCTCCTTGGACTCTCAACAAACTAAGGAAGAAGAAGATAGTAAGACGATAAGCAATCTTAAATAGTTTGAGATTCAAAAATTATGATAATAATTTGTCAAGAAATTAAATTGGAATTAAATAAGCATTAAATTGGATATTTGTATTAGAAGTTTAATAAACTGAAGAGCATTAATATCGTAATTTATAATAGTATATGCTTAGCAAAAATAATAATTCTAAATAATAATAATAATATTATCAATTAATTAAAGCAATAGTATCGGTAATAGTAATGTTTGACAGATTTTTCTTACAATATTTTTTTTATTTGGATTACGAAATTTCATTCCAGAGAGGAAATTGGCCATTGGCCTTGGAGTTGGTCTCGGTCTTGGCATTCCACTGCTGATTCTCCTCATCGCCCTCATAATTTTCTGCTGCCGTGGTAAGAAATGGTCTTTGTAAATAATTATTTAATTTGGTAACATTATTTTTTCTTAATATTTTATTTTAATTGATCCATTGGTCAGTTTTTTTTTAACTAATAGCAGTAATTTTTTAAAGTTGCGGATTACGATCTCATCTTGACAAGCATTCATTCAGTGACTTAATTTGCTTTTGAATGATGCAACAACGTGCTGTTATTGTTGTTAGTTGTCACTTTAAACCCCTTTTCAATTCGATAACAACTCTGCAACAGCCTCTGAATGGTAGGCGTATTTATTTAGTACTGCCTTTCTGTAAACTGCAATGGTTATGCAAGTTACATTTGCAAAGCCAATACAAATAAAAATAGATAATTTTATTTTAAATAAACTAAAAACTTTTAATAACAAAAAGGTTCTGATCGAGGCGGATCAATCAAGAAATCTGACCCAACTAAAAAAGCTCAGGCAGCCCCAAAGAAGGCAACAGCTCCTGTAACCACAAACAACCCAAACCCCAATCCCAATTTCCATGCTCTTCCAAGCTACAACCAGGTCGCTAAGCCTGGTAACGGAGTCAGTCGTGGTGGACCTGGGGTACCTGACATAGGGGTGGCTCATCTCAACGGAAGTGGCAGCATTCCCCAGTTGAATTCGTCGCTGGATGGTCAAATCAATTTCAGGACGGACAGCGGTGCAGTTAATCTGGGAAAAGCCGATTTGGGATTTCAGAATCGCTCCTTCACCAACATTTGATTGACAAACGGCTGGGTTTCGGATCATAAATGTTCGACAAATATGCAACTATTATCATGCCCTTTTTTGCTTTCATTAAGAATGGCATTTATTAATGGCATATTGTTAAATAAGTTTAATACTCTCATCCAGGACTTTTCTAGAAGCGCATTTTACGAAAATCTCAATTTCCATTTTAATCGCATTTAGCAAGGTAGATCTGGACAAATATTCGAGCTCGTACATGATGGGATTATTTAAAATAATTTTGTTGTTGAAACTTAAGCTGCATGTGATCAGTGTTTTGTTGCGGAAATAATTTTTACCTATTTTTTAAAAAGTGAACTCGCTTGTTGAATTGTTGAAATAAATTTTCTGCATTTATTAATCGATCTGAACTTTGTACATTCCGTCCGCAAACAATGCAATAGCATCAACCGCACATGCATCAATCATTCACATCAATCATCGATTATGATGATCCAGAATCATCCAGAAGACATTTTCGAAGCTTCAGATTACTAATTATTAATTATTTATTATAATTAGTTATTACTGACCTTTATTTGACGTCATTCTAATTTGATTTCTTTACAAAAATAACATTGTACCATATATTTTTTAACAACATGCATTTCGCTGCATTTCCAAGCACATTATTTGTGTCTGAGATCTGATTTATTACGTATAAATATATACTTATATATTTTTATTGCTGAAAGATTGGCTTTAACTGAGCGATGAATTGAATGCGAGAAACCATTCACACACACATATTTATCATTCCGCCAAAAATTGTCTGTTTTTAGATTCAACCATTAATAGATCAGTTGATTCTGCGCGCGCGTAATTGTTCGTAAATGTTCACTAACCAGTTCTGAATTCCACTTTAGCTGTCTTCGTGTTTTTTCTTAATTTGACAGAAAATGATGGTTTATTTTGCTCCGTCGTAACGTGTAGAAATGCTTCTAAAAATGGACTCCATTTCTCGTTTGGAAAAACATTTAGAAGATTAGTTGTTGTTTTTTTTATTTATTTATCGGGTTTGTTGAATGAAATCATTTATAAAAGTTGTGTCAACTGAATAATAAAAATAATAACAATATTATTTTTCAAAATATTACATCTAATGCAAAGAAACTACTCTAAAATTTAATTCCCAAATTAGTATTAAATAATTTAATGATGCTAACAATAATTATGCGTAATATTCTGAAAATATTTCGAATGATCCCGACGTAACGCTGTTTTTATTTTTATAAAAAAAATAAGCATATGATTTGTAATTTGTTTAAATAGCTTTTTTTTATCATGCAAAAATAAGTTATTATTTCGTATTATAAATATTGAGTGTCTCACATGAACTTGGAAAGATAATGTAAATTATTAAAAGAATATGCTCAATGTAAACTTATGTTTTGTTACAACAACCAGAAGAAATATTGGCTTAAATGAGAAATTATAATAATTTTCGTATATTTTGGAATGCAGATATTTTAGAATAGGTTTATCGATTTGAAAACGGGCTTCTGTGAAAGGCGAAAAAAATAATGATGCATAGTACACCTGCATTTACAGAGGTTTTAATGTGCAGTACATTTGTCGAGTAAATTAAAGCGATTTATTCGTTTGAAATATTTTTTTTGTCTGAATATTGGCGCCAAATTTAATGCTTCATTTTAATTTTGAATCGCGTCCTCATTGGCGAATAAATAATTACAGCATTCCGAAAAAACTCTGCATACGTTAGTTACGCATGCTTTATTTTCTAATTATAGGACGCTCAGTAATCAGGTGACCCGGATCGTAATACCTGGCAATTACTTGCTCGTAATTCTTAATTTACATCATGTTTGCGAAACACGATTTCCTAAAAATCGGATATATGACACTATTTTTTGTAAAATGGAAATAGTCGCAATGAACATCTTTTTTTTTACCAAATATGTCGGATGAGTGAATGGAATATTCTACGAAACATGCATGAAATAAATCCTATTATTAAATTAAATTATAAATCATGAATGAAACCTTATTTCCGTCCCACCAGTTACAAGCACCGAGTTAACAAACTCAAGCAATGAATTAATGCATCCTTGAATTCACCTCGTGTACAATTCAGCCGAAGGACACATTATCCATCCAGCCAAAAAAAAAAATAATTGCAAAATACAAAAAAAACATTAACCACGCAAATTCTGACATTTCGACTCATTAATCAAATGATTTAATTTTTTTTTTGCGTGCAATTAATTAATTCCAGGGCTCCTAATTACTAATTTTTGACGCGATAAATTTTCCTTACACTTACTTACCTTTACTGAGTCATTAATGAGGGATCGGTAAAAGCTAACCAATCAAAATATGTTACCCATTCATCACTTGGTGACTCAAAAGCCTCAACATTTCCTGCCAGGATGCTACTAATTTTGTTTTTTTTTAAATTTATTTTTTATTGTTGAGTGGTTTAAATCCGATTTGGTTTAATTCATAAACAGCAAAACAAAACAACGCTTGACAACCTCAGTGTCATCATCACCATCATCATAGTCATAGTCCTTATTATTATTATTAATATTGTTTTCAAACGATAATATTACTAATGGAATAAGTTAGCGATGATGAGCTTCACTGATACCCTGATTGATTGTATCATTGTTCAAGTGCCAAACATAGGTTTCTGACAACTTCGACGACAATTAATGTCGTTAAGTGGGTCGAACGTGTACAAGAAAAAAAAAGGAAGGAGTGAAATTAACTTAAGGTCGACGTGCGCAAAAAATCTCCTGGCTAACGAGATTACAAACGCTCTCTCGCTGCGTGACTAAGGTCGATGTCTACTCTCTCCTTCCTTGCAATCCCTCTCACTCCTACTTTCTCTCTCTCTCACTCACTCAATCGCAGTGCTCATCTCTAAATTGTAAACAGAGCTGCAGCGAAAAAAAAAACACGACCCTAAGAGATGACAAAGTCTTGAATGATTAGAAACACAAAGACATTCGTGCATTCTTCTCCCGGTTCTAAATAAATCTTCTGGAATATTCAAACCACGCTGTTCAGAGAGAAAGATAGAGAAAGAGTGAGAGAAAGAGAGAGAAAGATAGAGAGAGGCCCGGTTTAGTCTACGGCAGAGTTTCAGAAACTCCGGCTACGAGCAGAGTCACTGTTGAGCACATCTCCGAAGAAGGCCTCGTCGAAAACAGAGCAGTATTTTGAGGAGGGAAATGCGTCTATAAATAGCAATCATTTAAATCGCTCTCGACAGGCAACAACAGTGTTAATATCCTCGCGAAGTCCTGAAGAAAAATGGAGGCTTCTCGCCCGCCCGCCTGCCTGCCTGCCGGCGCTAAGGGGGAGGTAACGGTAAATAATTATTTATTATAATTCACTCGGCTGAAAGGATTTCTTCAGCCGGTTTGTGTGGGTTTTTTACGAAAGTTATCTCTGTTCCGCCCCTCTGTTTCGAGCTGACAATCGGATGGGAGGGTCGTCCGTGTTCTATAATCTATGTTCGGGGATTTTTACGCAAAGGCAGCTACGTCGGACGAGCTGGACGCCGATTCCGAGTTGAAATCACTTCTAAAATCGGATTAAAGTGGATTTAAACTGAGAAATCTTTCGTCGCTCGGACGGATGGAATTTAAGCGACTTAAATTTGCGGAATTGGAGCGATTTAAAAATAGACGACTAGTCGGGTTAGGTGCCTGGACGAACTCCAACATCTAGGTCGTTTCAGTACTCGACGACACGTGGTACATCGTTCGACGCTTCGACCAATGAGAGGAGCCGATTCAAATCTAGTCGACCAATCGCACGGCTCGACAGATAAGATGGCAGGCAGCGTGTAACTCTAGTAAATTGTATTGCACGGCAGCAGACGAGTTTAACCGCTCGCTCGAGAATTCTTTTTTTTTTTTATTTTCGGAGGATTTTTTATTTTTTAGCTCCGGTGTTCTCGATCGACTCGCGTTCCATGTTTTTCTGTCGTCGTCGTGGGATAGCTTTTTCTCCAGGAGATGTTGGGAGTTTTTTGGGACGAAATACGAAGCAGCGTGGTCGAGCACGAGTCGACACTTTCAAGAGGCGGGAAGATCGTGGGTGTGGAGATTTTTGAATCGTTAATTTTTTTTTTTTAGGAATGAGATTCTTGTGCGATCTGCCTGTCGATGCCCGACTAAGGGTTTATATTGCCTCGCATCCTTACGCCGTCCGCTACTGAGCTCGACCCGAGCATGTTTCAGCGGCCTGTTTTTGCACCTCATGTTTTCGCGAAATTATCCCCGAGATGGATATTTTTAACATTATTTTTTTGCCGATCCGTCGGTCTGATTCGGACTTTTTGCTGCAGATGCGTTCTGTGGAACAGGAGACCGGGTTGGTTGATTTGCAATTGTGTTGTAAGTACTGAACAATTTTTATAAAGTTAATTTTTATTTGTTCTGATTTATTCATTTACTTTTAATTAATTGGTAATGATTGTTTTTTTTTATATACATATGCATGCAAAGATCCATCCATAATAACAAGTTAGGGATGCTATCAAAATATTTTGCCTCGAAAACCTAGGGCATAGCTCTATCTATGAATTACAAAATGATTTGAATAAAATTTAATTTACTGTTAAAGTTTGCGAACTTAGTTTTTTTGAAGGGAGATTTTCGTACGGCGTGTTTAGGAGAAACCGATCACGTCTTGCTTAGCTATGATTTTGTGCTGAGATCAGTTAATTTCTAATACGGGCCCTCACTCCTGCCTTATCCTGTAAATGGTTTGAGTCTAGACAGCTGGTTCAGTGAGTCATGTCCTTGGTTTGATGCTAGTGTGTGCATTATAAAGCCTCTTTTGAATATGTTCATGATTCCTGCTAGCTGGCTTATCTCGGCCTGCTCAGCTACGGCTCTTCTTTCAAATCGAGTTCCTGCCTCCCTCTGCGCTGCATAATTAATTTTGAATTATTTTGACTTTATTCTGATTTTTGACTTTATTGGCTAACATTTGACGACCAACAAGTCATTCTTCCTTTTGTCGAAGAACGGCTTTATTTGTTTCGTCCGTCTTAAATTCGACGTCCGTCGATTCGCCTCCCCTTGCCTCGGCCATGACGGTCTTCGGTCGCCATGTTTTATCTCCGTGTCGGAGGACGGTGCGACCATCGCGGCACTTCCTTGCGGTCGTTCGATCGGTTTTTAAGGTTCGGGTCATTTTTTCGATCGAATCGACGGTTCCGTTCCGAGTCGAATTCTTACGGTCGAGAGAAATTTTGCGAAGAATAACCTCGAGATTTGACTTCATTGAAACGCGGCTTTGAAAGTCAAGTCTGAATTGCTCCCGAGTGCCTTCTGATAATTAGTTCGGTGTCTTCATGGTTATGATCTCGCCGAAGTCGAAAACTTCAAACCGGCAAGACTCTTGAGAGTTTTATTGCGTTCAATTTTTTTTTTAAACTTTCATCTTTCGTCTTTTGCCCGTTGCTTGCTACAAAATTTTAACATAGACTTGCAATCGATGATATTTTTTACAGTTGTGATTATTTTAAACTTGTGTTTTATTTTTCAAATTTTTATGATAATTTTGTGGAATCGATGAACGCGATGTTTCCTTCCGCGAGGCACGTCTGGCCAAATGAACCCGTACGACCGGACTTGTGTCAGTAGTTAGCTTATCCACAAGTCGGTGGGCAGGGTCTGTATTGCCAGAAGGAATAAGCTGACGTTATTACATCGTTGCATGATTATTATTAACCTCCACGTTACTTGCGAGCTCGTCTTAATAAGTTAAAATGCATAAATAGTAGTAAGTTGACTGCTTTGTCAGTGCAGCTAAGTAAAACATTCAATGCTCTGAGAGCAGTACGACTCTAATCCGCACTCTTTTGTTGCTTTCGGTCGTGATTTTGGTCCGATAGTAGGGTTACTTTACAGGTGGTTAAGCCGCCTTTTATGTTAATGCCTGCCGTTTCATTGGCCGTCCACGGTTGTTCGTTTCGCAGCTACTTTTCGAGCCGCTAAAGCCGTGCAACCGTTCATTATTCGAAAGCCTCGCCATTCTTTTCTTTTGACGAGCTGTTCGAAGGCCCTCGATGACGACTTGGTCGTAAAACTTGCTCGAAACCACGTCTCGAGTGAGTAACTCCTACTCTGACGTGCCTGCCACTGGGTCGAACATGTGTCATGTCTCTGGTTGAGGTAGAACGTTGTACAGTTAAGAGTTACACCAATTATCGGAGAACTGTACAACTGTCTAGCTTTCCTTGGGAATGACCTGACTACAACCGTCAAAGCTAGATTTCGATGCAGTCTCTCGTGTTCCTCGAGGACTACGATCGGCGAGGATTCGGGAGTTTCAGAGCACTCGCTCACGAAATAGGAATTGTAAACTGATTTGTAAACTTAATGAAGTCTATTGTTATTTTGTTTTTCATCAAAAGAATGCTCTAAATTTAGAATTTAGAAATTGCATTTTTAAAGTACTTTATTGTCGCCTATAATTATCAGTAATTAGAATTGTTACATGTTAGGGTTGTGATGCTGCACTCGAAATCTCCTGGTTATGACACGACCGCTGCAACGGTTTTTACAATTCTTCAGGTCTTCCGTTTTAAATGTTTTGGCACCTAAGAGATACATGCCCGAAGTCGTAAATCTACTCGGTCAGAATGGTTCGCTTCAAAGGGAACGGATGAAAACCTCCGCCGTCGACGAGCCAGATGTTTTGAAATCATGAGCGAGGCCTTCTCTCTCTGCCTTCTCATTAGGTCTGAGTCAGCTCGGCATAGCCGGCCCGCCCGCCCGTTATCGGTAATTGATTCCAACGTTTTCTTTGTTGGCTGGAAAGAATTATCGAGGCACATTTTCTAGGGCTTGTGAATCATTGTTGAGGAAACTTCCCACTTTGGAGCTACAGGCATGTTGAGTTTTCTCTGTTTCCAAAATCTTTCCCACTCTGGGTCAAAGCCTGCATTTCTGTATTTATGATTCCGTTTTTTAGCTCGACGTGTTTGGGCGCGAAGAGTCCCAACCTGGATTAAGCTTAACCCATGAATGCGATATGGCGGTGATTAATGGCACTGGGTATCAGATACCCTGGGGGCCACGAATCATGCCTCGAGACTTCATCTGTGGCTGTCTCCAGATGCTTGGCTGGTCTTAATAGGTGTTCTGATGTTATTAAGCAGAAATATTGTAAATTGTGATTTAAGATATTTTATGAACATTCTTCAACATTTTTTTCAGAGATAGTGATTTTCTTCTGGATATTTAGCAGGAATTGCTCGTAATTTGTTGGCTTGTCGGAATCAAAAGGCCACATTCTTGTGTTGGTGAAGAAACAGTAGTGCTGTGATGTGTTCAAGGCCCGGCTTGCTCCTCCGTTATAAATAGTTGTTAAGCACCTAACATGCTAGTAGACAGGGAACTATAGAAACATATTATTAATCCCAAGAATTACATTCAGAATAGAATATCATTAGTCACTTGTTTTATCGAAATCGTAAAATGACCGGTTATTATTCGATTGCTAAATCAAAAATTTTGAATAACAACCGATCGGTCTGAATAACTCATTACAATCACTTTTAGAATATTCTCCAATCTCCATGGAGTAGTTCGACTCCCGTTTCTTCAGTTTCCACGCTCAACTTTTTCCACCATGGCATGTCGAGTTGACGAAGCTTTTCCATGTGTTCTTCTTTGGCTTTCACGGCGACGGGCACCGAGCAACTTTTGAGAGACTGCATCACCTTCGACGAGTTTTCAATCCCCGCTCTATCCGTTGCACCTGCATGGCAAAATGTAAGTAAAATGTAATGTACGTGGTTTTGAAAAAGGCACGGTTTTTACGCTCGCAGCCGTAAATTCGCATGACATAACCGATGTGGTTTTTGACGCACAAAAAATTATTGTACAGGTTAGGTGCAAGAAGTAGTTGATAATTGTGTCGGCTGGAATAAAATTGCTGTGGTTTAATTGCCTGTGATTAGCTTTGGATCACAGTCACTTTCTGGGGAGTATGTGACTGGTGATAAAAGTGATGATTAATATGAGGTCGATGACGACAATGATATTGATGATGATTAATACAAGGTCGATGATGATGATAATGATGATTAGTAACTGGCTTACTAAGTAGTAAATCAGCATCTGCCATTGTATGAGCCACTAAAGCTTCTAGGTGTCCGAGTCGCCCGCTGTCTTCGTAGCGTGCCATGAAGTGCTCGCCCAAGCGAGACTGAACCTTCTCGTGCAGTCGTTCCATTTCCCGAGCGCTTCGTTCTGCCTGGAATTATCGAGGCAGAGCTGTTATTTTTGTCGTAAATCTGTCTCTCTTTAAAAATCTCTGTTAATAAATCCGTCTAAACAAATAGCGATGTCATTATTTATGAGCTCCGCTTATCATTTTATGTGCTTCTGTGCCAAATTTGGAGCGTTTGAAATGATTTGATTTAACTAAGATGTTCCTGCAACATGTAATGTGCAAATAAAACATTTTGGAGGGCAAAGCATTCCAACAGTTTCAAATCCATGAAAATCATGAACGTCGGAAAGTCAACCTAAATGAAATTATCCGACAAGACAAACCTGTGTCCTGTTTTCCCTCCAATCCGTGATCTCCTCCTGGAGGTCGCTCATCCTCTGTTCCGAAACCCTCAGCGTTTGCGGTCCTCCAAAAAACTTCTCCTCTCGTTTCTTTCTCTTTGAATATCTTCTGTACTGAAATTCGAAGAACCCCGGATTTTGGGGGTTAGGGTGAGTTTACAAAGTGAGATGAATTTGAAAATTTTAGCTCATTTTGATAAATTTATTACTTAAAATTAACAACGATAGTTGATTCTATGACCTAATTCATCACAGCAATAATGCCACTTTGACATAATTTCTTTGAGACCACTTACCGCTCTTTGTATTTTTATGGCAGCCTGGTTAAGGATGTGTCTCTGTCTAAGAGCAGGCACATTTCTCTGGGCTGCATATCTTCTCCACGATGCCTGTATCTTGGTGGCCGCTGTAGTCTGCTCCTGGATCAAGTACTTCTCAACCTGGGCTATTTTGTTGTTGTTAATACTGCTGTTATTATCGTCCTAAATATTATTGTTATGGTATCTCCTTACTATTGATCATTATCATCATCACCATCATTGTCATCATCATCATCATCATCATTACCAACAGAGTTATGCTTAACAGTTATCATTTTTACTAATTGTTCTATTAACATTCCTACATATGTCGTCATAGATCTTGCGTTGCACTCAAAACATGTGTTAATCATCATCATCAGCATCATCACCAACATAACCATAATCATAATCATATTCATAGGAGTATTTCCTCTAGAATGAGTTTAAATGGTTCTGCCATCGGTTGCAGGAGGAAACGATAACATAGACACATCATCGTGTCTTCAGTTCTATTGCCACTGTAATCATCATCATCAATCATCATCATCATCATCATCATTGTTGCTGTGGTTTGTGCTCGAGCTCACGAGCATGCTCCCTTACAGGAGGGTAGGATTTGAATGGCATGGAGCTGTCTCCAGTGCAGCTTCCTCATGTTGTATTTCCTCTGCTTGGCCAGCAAGTACTGAAGATCAGCCTGCATTTTCTCCTCTTGATGCCCTAGTTCTTCTCTTTCTTTTCTCTCCCTGTTTCGTGGCAGCAAGAAACAAAATATCAATCGAGTCGAGTTAATTGTTCGAGTCAAATGGTTTGCCTGTTTGTTGAGCAGGAAATGGAAAGTGAATGTAAGTTTTCGAGTGCATAATGTTTGAAAAACTGTTTTTCTAAAGCGCTTGCTAATTCTCGTTGCTCTGCGAAATTCGTGAACAGAATTTAAAACTGCCGAAACACATAGAAATTGCAAAGGAATAATAAGATCATAGAGAATCGGGCTTTTAAATATTTACGCTATTTATGATGCAAATTCCAGACGTGCTGCTCGGATTGTCTAGACGTAGGAGTTAATTATTCGATAAATGTAATTTCCCTGCTAGAAATGCCATAAATAGCTCAACATTCAAGCAATAACTTTTGGAATCTCTCATCTGTAATGGGATAATCCACTGATTTTTGGTTGTCGGTACCTGAATGATCTCTGGAAGAGGGAGAGGGCGCTGTTGGCCTGCCGAAGTCTCTTCCGGGCAAGGCAGCTTCTCCACCAGGACTGGATTTGAATCGCTTGATGTTCAAACTTCTGGAAGGGAGGTTACTCTTTATCGCGCAGAACGGCTTCCGATTCGGTAAACACGTAATATTTAACGAACAAATTAAATTGTGAACAATAGCCAGACACCTTTTGCTCTCTTCCACATAACTTAAATTCTGGATCTAAACGTCCTTCGTCTTGCAGATTATTCCAGTGACAAGCCACTCACCTTCAATCTAGCCTGTTCGATGCTTCCGGTGTCCAACAGCAACAAGAGTTCACCGAGGAAAGGCTCTTGTACCCATTTATTGGCATAAGTCTTGAGGCCCCTGAAAGTATTCAGTTGAGGTTTATTAATGGAAGAGAAACCGGGGGAGTTTCAGCCTGGCTATTATTTCTGGCCATTACTTTAAAGATTAAAAAATAATTTTTTTTTACCAAGAAAATCAATTAATGAACTAATGAAGCAGGTTTTGTAAAGTTTAATTTGTATTGACTATCTGTCCATTGTAAAATCTTGATTTACATTTAGAGCTAATTTGATAAACATGAATTTTATAATTCTATATTCTCAGTTTTAGACAGAAACTTATATGGTTGCCCCATAACAGTACAAAAAATGGATGAATACCAACTGATATCTGGTTATCAGGGCCTTTACTTCTGAGGGACACGACTTGCATATTTCCACGATGGTTCTTGCTGCTGAACTTGAATGGGAAATTTTAATCCGATCATCTAACAATTTTTGCATTGTCTTTGATGCCTAGTCGACATTATGTAACAGATGTTGTGCTAAATAAAAGTAAATCTTTAAATTGGTCATGCATTGGGTGTAATTAAGCATTTACTTAAATGTAATAAACATTGATATTAGTTATGTAATGATGTCACACATGTATTTAATTTTGTAGGTGAGTATTATAGTATTCCATCCAAAATATCCAAAAATGAAATGCATCAGGTTTGAGGTCAGGTTAATTGTTTCACCTGACGATGTCTGGGTTCTTTGTGGTGAGTATCTTGTAGACCAGTTCGTCCATTATTTGTCTCGATGTCTCCTGAGAGATTGTCTCGAAAATGCCACTGAAAAGTTTAAATTTTCTCATCATTACGGTCGGCGGTTATGGTTGAAGATGGGAGAATGATGCGAGCCATAATAAGCTGATGCACACGAATTATTCTATTTAACAAAAACTATTGACTCATTACAACTAATAAATTATGACTTTTCAATTTACAGATGTATTTGTCTAGTTCACAATCTTATGGAGGAGTGGACGATAATTTGGTTCTCTGCAACTTCGTCGCAATTTTCAATAACAACGCCGACTAACGTTCTCGACTTGTTGACGGTCTGCATCAAAGCCATGACCCTCGGAGTTGTCAGTTCGTCTTCTGACATCAGCATCTGCTGGAGCCAGATGCTTTCCAGGGCTGTTGTTGTATTGGAGATGTTGTGATGTTGTTACATTATCATTTGATAACAAAAGCTTTTGAGTTGTTTTAGGTTCCAAAATGCTGCATTGATTTTCTAGGACTTTAGATTAGTTGCAGTGGTAGTGAAGGCACAATATAATTAGTAGCGTAATAAAATATAGCTAATTTAAATTAATTAGTCTAACCTAGTTTGGCTAATTCTTGAAAGCTAGCAAGCAGCATACTCGTAGAATCGATAACGCTCGTGAATGACACAAGCAGGCTTTGCTTCGTACTTCCCTAGATGTAGAAATTAGTGGCTTATTGATTTTAGTCATCAATGGATCTAAGTTCACCACTGAGAATATTCCTTGCACAGAAATATTGCTTACATACTTCTGCCATCAGAGTGATTTTCTTTTGGAGCCTGTTTGCCAGGTAGAGTACAGAGTCGAGGGCATCAGGAAGCATCTTAGCTACGAAGTCAGGCAGATCACTTGGATTAGCACTGATGCATAGCTCCCTGTTGTTGGAAAGATTGGATATGACATCCTGGAATAGATAAAAATCAAAAAAAAACCTTACACCAGGAATCTTGCAAGTTTCGAAAAAGAGTTCCATCCATCTTCAAACTTCCAAAACTTCTGCTTTAGAGAGAATGTCAGAATTGGAATTATACCGAAATTCAATATGTCATTCTTGGCTTTAACCAATTGCCTGTTTTCATTCTTCCCTACGACTTCTAAATACAGTAAAGTGTTAGTCCGCACCATAAAATGACAGACGAATAAAATGTCTATATTTTAAAGTTTGCGTAGGTTTGAAACTATGAATCATTTTATAGAGACTTAGATGTGATTCGAAAGTCGTGTCACCTCTCAGTTTTAACAAAAATGTGATTATTTCCGGATATTTAGCTGAGGAAATATTTTTCAATAAAGTCGCCAAATCCTCTTCAAACTCCATTAAGGGCACCGCAAGGCATGAAATGAAAACAAATTGTAAATCGGTTGCGAAGGACGCACGGGATCCAAAAATGTATACATTTTTATAAACACCAGCCTCTAACAAATAAAATATTTTTTTATAGTTTTCTGATTTAATTAAATAAAATTTTCCACTGCAGTTAAAAAATATGGCTTCTCGATATTACATAACCGTCGATTTTCGGCAAATTAATATTTTAAGTAAGATGAGATGAAAAAAACTTCCATCATATTTTTGATAAATTTTGAACATATTAATAAATAATGAATGACCATCTAGCTCTAGTTTTCAGCCATCATCTTTCGAAGACCGCGACTTTATTTTCCCCAACCTAAAGAAGTACGTTATGAATAATTAATATCAACGCTGTAACATGATTGGCGGAGACGCGGCAAAACTCAGAGCTGCAGTTAAAATTAGCTAAATTTAGATTTGGAAGATTGAAAGGATTGAAAATGTCTTGTAGAAAATGGCGACGTCGAGTAGAGCTCGCGCTGGTGACTTCGAAGAAATTAAAGCTTTGCTTATTTATTTGTTGTTGTATTCCACCAATCGACGATAACACAGCCGAAATGTTGAAGGTTGGTTCAAGAGTAGAGGGAAGACAATAAAATATTTTTAACAATTACAGCATTAATTTTAATAGTTGTTAAGTGTTGTATTCTTCGTTATCGTTCCATCAGAGTGTTGCACTATTAAAGTATTAAAGTATCCATGCGATGACAGCGAACATGGATTGGAAGCCTTGATGGGTAAAGCCGTTCGAGACGGATGCACAGAAAAAATAAAGCTCCACCCCAAAACAAATTAAGCTCCGCCCATTTAAAAACATAAGCAAAATTATATATGTAAACTAAGCCTAACCCTAACCTAACTCAACCCTAACCCTTAACTAATTATTCATTTTCCACGACCAAACTTCTAAGTAGAATTTTTGTGGTTGGTTCTCAAGAAAGAGATTAATCTATAAAAAAACAGAGGAAAAAAGCTATAGCTTTCTCCAGACAAATGAAGCAGACGACTATGGCGTTATGGGAGAAATGAGCCCAAAACAAAACACAAAAATCAGGTCGTTGACCTAAAAGACCATTTATCATTGGCTGCTATTGTTTATCACCCGACATTTTTATGAGTAAGAGACTTGTGACCTAAGATCGCAGACTGGAGGAGGAGTGGGGTAGTGATCAGCTGTAAAGCTATTATAAAAATTTATAACTTATTAAATGTATGCTAATTAGGGCACCACTAATTAGACAACTTTAGGTCTAAGTGATTAAGTGCCCAGGAGCTTGGGAATTTTGTCTTTTTTTTTTGGTTTTTCCATTTCCAAATTAACATTACGTAGGAGCCCGTGGCTGCTCTGCCTAGGATAGAGTTGCTTGAATGGCAATAATAAAATTATTAATAAAAAATTAACACAATCATTCAACTGGCAACCACAGTATTTTGAGTATTGCTCTGGCTCATCCCCCTAAGTATTAGGGCTTAAGACGCACATCCCTACAGACAATGAAGACCGGGTCAAAAACATTTGCTATTATTGTAAGAAAGAACAGATTTCAAAATAAACTATTAAAAATGATAACGAATCGAAAAATGGAAATTCATTTCTTCGCGGCATTTTAAGTGGAATTTAATTCTCGACTCGACGAACAAATTGCGACAAAATTGATTTAAAAACAAAAGTAAATACAACCCACGTATGAAACCCATGCCTATGTACAAGCCAATGTGACCATCTTGGCAGTTTTCATGTTCTAGCGCTCATTTGTTCCTCTAAATCTCACTCTATTTTTCCACTGGAAGAGAATAATTTCATTTTTAAAAAGACGGATTTATATTTATATATATATATATTACGTATATATTTATACATAAACAAATATTCACAAAAAAAAAAAAAATCAAGGGATGTCAGAAAATTCGTAAAAATGGAATGACCTCTCTGTCGAATTCTGGGTGCAGTGTTTATAACGTGTTTTTAGATGTTAGACAATCTCGCCGGTTGTACGAACGCTACGTGGAATGAAACATGGAACTGAAATCGTAAAAATTATAAAATACAATAAAACAGAACAAAACAAAACAAAATGCAAAAACAAAAACGCTGCAATGGCAACATCGACGCTAAGAACATCGTCGTCAGTATTCCTAAGGGTCACGACCTTTCGGATGAAATTGACCCGTCATTGAACCGCAATGACTGTTGTCTGGGGAGCATTAGACAGTGGGACGCTACCACTAGGGACGGTGGTGATACGGCCGTAATCGGACGAGGGGACGTGGCCTATGGTCGATGTAGGAGGGGCTTGCTTGTCAGAATCAGAGTCAGAGTTTAGAGAGAGCGGCAATGGAGGGCTAGGAGAAGAAGTCGACTTGATGGTGCTGTTGCTGTTATAGTAGGGACTGAACGATTTCAGCTCTCGGAAGAGCCTGGCAAAGTAGGCCGGATCGCTATTCAATCTGAGCATTCTCCAGCTGGAGTCGTTGGCGACGCGCACGCAGCGATACCAGAAGCGTCCGCGGCGGTCGGGGTCGATTCGGGCGACCGTCAAGAACGGCTTGAGGGGATAGCTGATCTCGTTACCCATGTAGGAATAAGCCAGGTAGAGACATGCCAGTATGGTGGAGCGTAGTTCGTCCACAGTGACGAGGCTCGAGTCTACGCCCGTTCTCACCAGCATGTAGACGAAGACGACGTTGGCAGGATTGATGAAGGGCACGTCTTGCCAGCCCGAGGCCAGCAAGGCCCTGTCGACGGATCTTATCCAGGAAATACACTCTGTAGTCTGGAAGTGCCTCAGTCTGTTACAACGACGGACTAGAAATTCGCCGAGGCAAGACAGCAGCTCGCTCGAAGTGGCTTGCATCTGGACAACGGTCTTGCAGTTCGGAACCAGTCCCAATTGAGAGCTCGCCAAGGTGCAGTTCTTGCCCTCAGTCCCGGGGGCCAGGTGGCTCCCGTTGAGGATGGACGAATGGGGCCGACCTGGCTGCTGGTTGGCTCCACCGGCCTTGATTGGAAAAGAGGTAATGGAAGAATTTATTGCCACTGATGCCGACGACGGCCTTGTCCGGAAGCTGAGCTGAGAATTTGAAGTCGTTGAAGTAACAGACGCGCCGCCAGAGCAGCGCTTGTCGTCAGGGCTGCACTTCCTGCGATCGGAGTGGTGGTGGTGGTGGTGATGGTGGTGGTGGTGGCTGTGCAAGTCGCTTATCAGGTTTGACCTGTGACCGACGACGCCGTTGGCCATGGTTCTGTTCTTAGCCTCAGTCTGCTGGAGGGACATGATTGGTTGAGGAAATTTTTTAATTATGGTGATATTTATCACCGTTATTACTATATTATTTACTTATTTTGTAATTATTCAGTTATAATTAACGGCTTCTATTAAGGTAATTCTTGTTTTCAATCATCTGTTCAAAATAAATAAGACTTTTTGTTGCAAAATGAGTGAAATTGTTTTTCAAGCAATTGCAATCGATCCGTAATAATGAGATGTGTTAAGAGCCGGGAGCACTTAATAATTCTAATTAGTTGTGAGTGCTAATGCTTCTAATTATAGATATCGAAGCCTGTTATGTATATGTTATATCCGACGGGTGCCTTAATATTAATATGGTTAACTAGGTATGTTGGTGTACTAAGTGTACTTTATTAATATCAATAATCAATGGAGGTGGGTATTCGGTAAGAAATTAATTACGCAATAATAAACTTAATTACTGCGCCACAACGATTAATTACGATATAACATTTATTGTAATGATTATTAGCAAATTATTCCAAATTTTTAATTAGATTTAATTAAATTAAAATTAATGTAATTGTTTACACCGATTAAATAACATCAAAAATCCTCATTCATCAACTGGCCGCCTATCGACAACCTTGGAAATGTAATCATCATCAGGACCGTCGTTGATGTTGGTCACGTCTTTAAAGGGGTGGTTCGAGGTGTAGGCGATGGTGGAGACCGGGTTACGGCAGATGGGGAACACACCCGAGCCGCCGGCCACAGGGAAAATACTGGGACCGTTCAAGGGCTTTGGCTGGTGATGGTCCGGTGCATAGTACTGGGCGAACTTGACGCTGGTCATGTTGTTGTTGTTCTCCAGGTCTTCCATCTGCCGGAAGTTTAGACCGAGTCCATGCTTTCCGGAGATCTTGTGGGCCAACTTGCTCCAAACGCTCTTGCCATTCCCGGCCACCCCGCCAGACTTCTTGGGGCATGCCGACCCCGTCGTGGTCGTGTTGTTGCCAGCGGTGGTGGACTTCTTCCAGGCGAATACTCCGCTGTTCGGACCTGATGACCTGAGCGGATGGAAAGAAGAAATGGAAATGGATGGATGGATGAGGAGAAATCGATGGGTCGCTTCTAAATTTAGAGGCAGGAAACTAATGGACCGCGAAAAGCAAATCAGTGGTTCGCTGACGACGAATGACGTGATGGAAAGGTTGGAATAATAATAATGATGATAATAATAATAATAATAATAATAATAATAATAATAATAATAATAATAATAATAATAATAATAATAATAATAATAATAATATTATTACTAATATCTATTGCTGGCATGATTTTATTATTTACCAACAACTGCTTGAATAATAACAAATGAACGGTTTAAAAGGCTAAAATCATCTCAGCTGTTGGTAAAAAAATAAATAAAATCTGCAAGAGGACATCATTATCGTGATGAACACCCATCACGAAATCATTGAAGTTGATGATGTTGACGACAATGACAGTGACAATGGCGATGGTGACATGGATGTTAGCGATGACGATCCTTACCTTGACCTTTGACTTTTGAGCAAGATGGCCGGTGGAGGGGGTGGCAGATTGCAGTAATCAAGGTTGGTGAAGGTGGTAGTCTTCGGGATGACCATGACCTTGTGATCAGACGTGCTATTATTAGAACTCTCCAAACTACGACTGCCGATCGTGCTGACGGATCTGTCGTCGCAGATTGGCTGGCGGGAGTTGACTCCTCCCATCGCCCCTTCTGCTATTGGTCGGGTCGATAAAGCACTGGCCGTATCTTGGAGGCTGACTTATTTTTTGCAGGTTGGTTGTTCCCAATTACCGGAGATATTTATCTTGATATCTTGGAAATCTGAAGTGGAAAGCGAAACTGAATTCCACGAAGATTAAACGACTTGAGGATCTCGGATAAATCCCAGGACTAATCAATATTTAAAGGTGATCATGCATATTCATGAGGCGCGTAGGAGGCTGCCATTCTGACGTTTCTCCTTCAATTATGCACTTCTGACGTCACGGCCGGTGCTAGCCAAGATGCTATAAATAATAATAACATAAATAATTTGGTTTTGTTTTTGTCTTTTACATACATACATAATTTGGTTTTGTGTAATTTAGTAATTCTCAAAACTCACTTTGTATGACTCAAGGACAGTGAAAATGTGTTGAAATAGTTATCTAACTCACCGCCATTTCAAATATTTAAAACAACGTGATGATGATGATGATGATGATGATGATGATGATGATGATGATGATGATGATGATGATGATGATGATGATGATGATGATGATGATGATGATGATGGATGATGATGATGATGATGATGATGATGATGATGATGATGATGATGATGATGATGATGATGATGATGATGATGATGATGATGATGATGATGATGATGATGATGATGATGATGATGATGATGATGATGATGATGATGATGATGATGATGATGATGATGATGCTGATGATGATGATGATGATGATGATGATGATGATGATGATGCTGATGATGATGATGATGATGATGATGATGATGATGATGATGATGATGATGATGATGATGATGATGATGATGCTGATGATGATGATGATGATGATGATGATGATGTGATGATGATGATGATGATGATGATGATGATGATGATGATGATGATGATGATGATGTGATGATGATGATGATGATGATGATGCTGATGATGATGATGATGATGCTGATGATGATGATGATGATGATGATGATGATGAGATGATGATGATGATGATGATGATGATGATGATGATGATGAGATGATGATGATGATGATGATGATGATGCTGATGCTGATGATGATGATGATGACGATGACGATGACGATGACGATGATGATGATGATGCTGATGATGATGATGATGATGATGATCATGATCATGATGACGATGACGGGGGTGGTGATGCTAATCGTGAAGTAGGTCATCACTGCTGATTAACAATGAAATCCAAAGCATTAAATTATTGCATTGTTTAAATACCACATTTATGGCACCAACCACTTAGCCGTCAAAAGTCCACGGTGGGATTTGAACGCAAGAACTTCTGAACCAAATCGCATCCATCAGGCTAAGGAATACTGGTATCGTTCTGAAACTGGCAGAGAAATATGAACCAATCAACCGTGGGCTAGCAACAATTAATCATGTGACTTCATGCTTGGTTTGAGCCAGCGGTTTCGTTCAGCAGGTGGAAGGTTCCATAAATCTCCAGGTTATTTGGCCCGGTAAGACCTACTCATTACGTATACGATGATGGCGAAGAGGAAGAAAGATCATAATTATTTAAATATGAGCTCGGATTACTCACCCAGCCATTCATCCACTTAACAACCCACTCACTAAATCTTCATTAGACAAAAAATTGCTCCAACGGATTAAAGTTGAAAGTTCATTCAAAACAAAGTTCAAAGGTCGAGGTGATCAATAACAAATTCTTTCACCTTGGAAGGTCAAACTAATCGATAAAATAATTTGAACTTTGAACTTCCAACTTTCTCCTTAGAATTAGAATAAAGGCTAGGGTTAAAATAAGACTTTTTGGCTCCTTTTTTGGTTTTTTTTAGATTTTTAAAAGATTTTTTTATTGACATTTTCATCTGTCGCTTTTCGAGTCCTCAGTTCGCCTCCCAGGAAAGTTTCATTTGGCAGAACAATGAGTGTCCCTCGCAATTGGGAAGGAAATTAGGTCATTTATTCTGCGCTTCATTTTACTTGGCGACATCCTATCTCGACGCTGATTGAATATTTGTCAAGAAAACTTTCTCTGTCAGACAACGAATTTATTTCAATTTGCATTTGACCGGATTTGCATTTAAATATATGAAAACCTATTGTCTGTTTACAGAGATTATTTTTAATAAAAATTCAATAAAAACACTTAAGGTCAACTTTAAGGAAACACAAACTTCTGCTGCCAGATTAACATACACATCATGCACAAATT
Organism: Whitmania pigra; assembly: GCA_021613335.1. NCBI lineage: Eukaryota > Metazoa > Annelida > Clitellata > Hirudinida > Haemopidae > Whitmania > Whitmania pigra. The sequence goes on from JAJTWR010000305.1 coordinate 686,360, forward strand.
AACAGTAGGCATCATCAAATGTTCGATTTTTTTGCCAATTCAACCTGTCAAAGTTGGCAGTTTCATCATCATTTTCACCATAACCAGCATCAGCATCATTATAATTTAATTATTATCATTATTATTATGACATCATCACCATCACCATCATCACTACTCCCAGCATTGTCACCAGCAGTCTTCATCATCTAGGAATGGCTGTGTTAACTTGATAACCCCAGCTCGCACCTTCTAAGACGGATCAGAGCATCACTCAAGATCACTTCAGAAGATCTTCCACGCGCTCCTCATAACTGATTATCCCAGCCATCCATTCATCTATCTTTCCATCCATCATTCTTTACCAATTCCTTCTAATATGTCATTCTTATCCCATCCAATCTTCAGACGTCCTGAATGTTTAATAGCATGTGTTCGGTCGTGCGGAACCAACCATTCAATAAGCGGTTGAGTCATTCTATCGATCAACCATCCTTCCAAACATTAAACCGGTCACTCACCAATTCATTCGTCAGTCCATTCATCTACCCAGTCATCCATCCATCCATTCATCAACCATCCATTCACACATTCATCCATCTACTAGATTCATTTTTTGCACATTTTTTTAACACACGACAAAATCTTATTCAAAATATCTTTAACACTATCGCCATCTAAAGTTTTCTTGGCCATCAACATCACCACCATTATAATCATAACCATTATCATAATCATAATCATCATTTGTTCCTGCGGAAAAAACCATGAACTTCAAAGAATCCCTCCAATCACGAACCACCGAAGCAAGTCGACCCGGTTTGGAAAATCCCGGCGAGTTATTTATAGCACTGGCATTGTCTCCCACGTGATCCGTTGTTTCCATTATTAAATCAGTTGAGAAAAATCAATACCCTCCTCCTCCGCTCTCTCTCTCTCTCATGATGACGTCATCTTGCCCGACACTGAGCAGCTGACCAATAGGAAGAGACCTCATGTTTGTATCGTGAGGCCGCTCGTCCTGATGATGACGATGACGATGGTGATGACAATGATGATGATGATGATGGTGGTGGTGACGATGATGATATTACGTCAGAGGTCAGCTTTCATTAAGAATCCCGTGGTCAAGGATCTCCTTCTGATTATCAAAGGAACCAATTGGATTAGGGGACGTAAATTCCTGTTTGTCATGGCAACCTTTCGAAGCCTCTGCTCCCTGGGTAATGTTAACTAAGTTCTCAAGATGATGACGATGACGATGAGGACAATGTTGTTATCATTTGGATGATGATGATGATGATGGTGATGATGATGATGATGATGATGGTGATGATGATGATGATGATGGTGATGATGATGATGACGACAATGATGATGATGACGACATTAAGGAGTGGGAGGATTATAGTTTTGGAAGATTGCACTAGTATCCTCATTATAAGTGTTGTGCTATTATTTTATGGATCCTTACTAATCTACCAGTTGCTTGCTTCCTCCATTCACTGACTTATCCATTCACCAACAATGCATTCGACCATCCATTAACCCATTCATCGTTCACCTACCTAGCACAACGTCTCCAGCGAGAAAATCTCGAATTGAAGAAGAAATCCCGAAGGTTTTTACAATTTTTTTTGCATCGTTGTCGTCGACATTTTGGAGTTGATTTCATTTTTTGCTTTTTCATTTCGTCATTTTCTTCATCCTTTATTTATTTTTTCTTTTCCTTCAGCAGACGTACATGCGCCAACCTTCGATTTGGCGGGAGAAGTGAAGTGGTCTTATTGAACAATCACTGGAATGACAGAAAATGGATCGATTGCCGGTGAAAAGTGAAAGATACCGGAAGATCACGTGATCGAAGTGCAGGGTGGATGGCATTGGTTGGAGATTGGTTTACAGTTTTGAGATATGAGGAGTTCGCGTAAGAATGGCATTTATTTATTTATGTTAATAAGGGACAACTTCGAAGTAAGATGTCGATGACGCATTACGACGAATCAAATCGGTTTAATTGATTATAATAATTTTAATAATGGTTATTTTTTAATTAGTTTTTCGTGAAGATTTATGATGGCGACAAAAACGATTGAACGAACAAAGAGCGAACAATTTCCTTGCAAAACTTTAAGTTATTGAATAATAGTTTATTTTCATTTACTTTTTAATCTCCTTAATTTTGTTCTTTTGAAAGAAAACACTCATTAAATTAATTTATAGATTTATTTCATCAATGGAAATCGTTCAGAACCTTAATTATCGTCTAACTATTATAAACATTTTACCAGGAAATAAATGGAAATGAAAGAATTATAAATGAAAAATTTTCTATTCAAATTTTAATTTAATGTAAACAGATGTGATCAATAAAATATTTTAAAATCGCGTTTAAGTGACAAATTAACTTAATTCTTCATTCAAAAATCGATTAAATTAAATTATTAAATTAAAAGTTAAAATTAAAATTAAATGAATATGATTAGTATGCACGATCTTCTATTTAATTAAAAATGAAGGTCAAATATTCAAACTTTAACAAATATAATTTGCTTCAAAACTTCCTTAATCTCAAAGAATGACAGGTGAAATTGAACCAGACAACAAAACATGGGTTTTAGATTTAACGAATGCTTCTTCTGACAAAGTTGTGAAATGTTTAGTGGGTAAGGCAAAGGAACGTATCTTGTCGAAAACACTCATAGATGCCGAAGCAATCCTTAGGATGACTGCAAATAACCAACTACTTTCTGATAACTTTCTCTACGCAATTGTTTGCATTTTGGAACGATGTAAACTGACTGGAAAAGCTCAGCTGTTATTGAACTCAAAGAAGATTCTGCAAGTCATCTGCAAGGATTATCACGAGGAAAGCCGCAAACTTGCGCAAATGGGTATCATAAGAATCCTTTCTGACATTATGACAAAAGAAGCTGAAAAGCAGATGAACAGTCATGCCTGGAGTGATACCGACGAATCTGTAACTCTGCTTCGTATTATTGCCGGATTTCTTCCATCGATTGATGATCAAAATTATTGTAACCTCACCAGCAGTTCCAACGAATTTTTACTCAGAGGTCCTCCAAAAAAACAAACGACCAGACTTGAAAATGAAAAATTACTTAAAAACGTTGTTCCTAAGTTGTTCAAAATCTGCCAGACACCATACTGTTCGATCTCCTACAAGATTCTGCTTCTAAAGACAATTTACTGGGCAGAGGATATTCTATCAGAACTGGTGAAAGTTGAAGAACTTATCAAGTACACGAAGAATCTGATAGACACAAATCCGATTCAAGAAGACAACATCGTCATAGGTTTTGCAATTATAGTGGCTGGATATAAATACATCATAAGACAATTAATTAATGAAAGGGTGAACGACTTTTTGAAAGTTAAAAAAACAATCATTAAGTCATGGCCTCAAGATGGCCGTTTTAAAATAGTTTTTAGACTTTATCGTCGCATGACGACGTATTGGCTGGAGGAAGATACTATTCGTAATTTTCAAATAGGTGAACAAAATTTAAATCTTAGAATTGAAGCTATAAATTCCACCTTATATTCTATTATGCCCGATATAAGCGACGGTAAACCATCACCGATGATCATGAACAAAAATTACAATAACCTCAGAAAATTTGTAAAAAACACTCTCAATCTGCCAGACATATCGAAGCACAAGGGAAAACTGAATGCAAGTCCAGTAGGAATTGAGAAGTTTCATGAAATGGTCACATACATCGTTAAAACAATTGACGCCTTAATTATTCGTAACGATTTCCTTGGGGTCACATCTGACCTTTGTGACATTGCAGACCCACCAGTTCCAAATTGTCCAAATGACATTATGTTGGAGTTGTGCAAGTCTGTCTCCTTCGACAGAGTACTTGGCTCGTCACTATCACCAGAGGAGCTGAGGACAGATCCACTGGTAAGGGCTTTCAGGCTGTTGTCAATCCTCTACGAAGTGAATGAAAACTGGGGAATCTTGTTTTGCAGTCTGTCAACAGAGAGGCTGATTGATAGTCACTGTTTCGTCAGTGAAGTACTGAAAGAAGTTATGTTTAGAACAAAAGTCAAAGAAATTAATCCTCACGGTTTAATATCGTTTTCTATATATAGTTATGCCGAACAATATCCTTTTTTTATGTTGATGGAGCATCGTCAGACTCTTTATATCATATTTCAAAATAGTAATCTGATCCGATCAAAATTTAAGCAAACATTTGTTATAGAGAGGAAAAATGTACTCAGTGTCATGGCCGGAATCTTGCCTTATGAAATCAGAAGAAACGACAGCATATGGAATTTTAAATTTTTTGGAGAAATTGGCAAAGGCAATGGAACGAATAAAGAGTTCTACACGGAATTCTCCCATGATTGCCAGAGATTTAGGTACGGTCTGTGGTCAGGAGAAGTTAGTGACGGTGTTTCTTACGTTAAATCACAGTCTGGATTGTTTCCACATCCAAAATCCATGAGCAATTTAATGGCAAAATATTATTTAAATACAATAGGAATTTTAATGGCAAGGGCTTTCATAGACGGACATAAGTTAGATATCAATTTTTCACACGCTTTCTACAAATGTTTGTTCGGGAAAAATCTTGATGCTCAACAACTCTCGCTCGTCGACATCAAAGACGTGATGCCATCCACTTTTAAATTTGTCGAAAGTCTTGTCGATGCCTTGAGAGAAAAAATGCTCATTCGTGGAAGATCATCTATGACTACCGAAGAAAAAGATCAGGCCATATCTAATATCACATGCGATGGATGCCCCTTTGAAGATCTCTGCGTGAACTTTACACTTCCAAGTTTTCCAGACATCGAGATGATGGAAGGTGGAAGCGAAACATTTTTAAGCATTGAAAACATTGAGACTTACCTTAAGTTGCTAATATGGTGGCTTTTGTATGAAACTCCGCAGAAATGTATAAAAGAAGTGAGAAACGGATTGGAAGGGGTTATAAATGCAAACATAAAACACTATTTCTATCCGCATGAATATGAAGAATTATTTTGCGGTTTGACCAAAGAACTGTGGACAGTGGATATTTTGAAACGGAATTGCCTCCTTGAAGGTCTTTCCATTGAATCCCCTGTCATCCAGTATTTATATGAAGTACTTTCATCATTATCAGCATGCGACCAAAGACATTTTTTGCAATTCGTCACAGCTACTCCAAGATTACCTGTCGGGGGTTTGGCTTCTCTTAGACCAAAACTCAGAATCAAACTTAAAGGAGCTCATGGAAATCCAGACCATTATCTACCTGTATCCTTCACCTGTTCAAATACCTTATTTATTACAGCTTACAGTTGTAGAGAAATTCTACAAGAAAAACTTCTTTTCGCCATCAGAGAGGGAAGAAATTATTTTAGCTTTTCTTGAGAGTTGAAAATTTGTGATCTGAGGTCAGGCTCATGTTATTCACTTAGCTCAGCACATTATTCATATATTCGCTTACAGCACTAATAAAACTTGTTAAAACTTACTAAAAGTTTGTTAGAATTGAGAGTTTGTTATTCGGGATTGTTTTATTTTAACTGGCCAATGAATGCACCCAATAAAGGGTAGCACTTTGTGACGTCACTCGTGGTTTCATTCTGATTGGTTGATTAAACGAGTGTTATTTATAAGTGCTAAATCTATCATCGTAATAAAAGTTGTTAGTTGATAATGGATACAATGAAAAATGATAAGGCCTATGCGTGGTTGGACTAATGGACAAATGGATGAATGAATGAATGGATAGATGATGATTATATGGGTGAAAAATCTGGAGAAATACATTTGGAGAGACAAATGCATAGATGGATGGACACATTGATAAGTGGATCGTTAGATGAATGGATGAAGACGTCATGAGATGAACGGAGTGTCGAGCCGGAAAGTATGGAAAAAACGAAAGAAAACAAGGAAGGATGGATGGAAGGATGGATGGATGGATGGATGGATGGATGTATGGCCGGATGTTGAATAGTTGTGTATTTTGCTGAATAGATCTTTATGAATACAATGAAACAATGACAAACATTTATGCGTACACATCGCCACCAAATATACAAACTATCCCAGACGTAATATTGCTAATCTATAGAGCTTAACGGACAAAAAATGCTTTGTTAGTCATCATTTTGCTTCCTGGACTAGTTTTGTTTCTGAAATATTTTGATTTAAAAAAAAAAATGAAATCACATTTTTACTAAAATAATTATTTTGAACATTCCAAATCATTTTCAAGAAGAAAATACGATTTAAATGGTATTTATTATTCATAGAATTACCAAGTTACCATAAATTAAAAAGAAAATCAGTATCTAAATCTCATAAGAAAACAATTTCACTACATCCTTTGACCAACCGCCGAATAAAAACATTTTTTTCTTTTCTCTCCAGTTCATCGGGTTTACCAAAAACTACTCACTCCTTATTTCCTCAAATAAAAAATAGATTCTCAGGTGAACATTAAGACAACATGCACCCTCTTATTATTAACTCTATACAATTATTATCAACTATATACAATTATTATTAACTCTATAAAATTATTATCAACTCTATACAATTATTATTAACTCTATACAATTATTATTAACTCTATACAATTATTATCAACTCTATACAATTATTATTAACTCTATACAATTATTATTAACTCTATACAATTATTATCAACTCTATACAATTATTATCATCTCTATACAATTATTATCCACTTGTACAGCACAGACACACACGCCTAATGGCGCAGCACTCAACGCACACAGCGTCACTCCAAGCGCCTCGTCATGTACGACCGAAAGCTTCCTCAGAGTCAGATCAATACGACGACCAAGCACTGTGCTACTCTACTTTCTCCACTGGAAAGGGGATGGCGCATCGAGAAACTGGAAACTGGGGAGATAAGGAGACGTAATAATGGGTGGGAATCTTCAGTTCTTTAGGAGAGTCCTTGGGAAATTCTTCCGATAGACTTGGCAACGATGATGATGATGATGATGATGGTGACGACAACGACGACGATGATGATCATGATTGGCGGTGGTGATTATGATGATGATGGGTGTGTTAGTGATTAAGAAGAAAGCGATGGTTGAATATCATTCGGTGAAAGAGCGCCAAAATTTCAACATTCTCAGCGACTCACAATCGAGACGACGCCATGTAAATGAATTTGTGGAAATTTTGCGCAAACAAAAACATTGATTTAAGAAAATTAAAAGAATTACAAAAAAAATAACTCCTCAGGACGGGTGAAATGCTAAATTATGAATTTCTGTTATTCTTGATTAAATGACGCTCTGTTATTATTCATATACCAAGCATTACAATTATTATTATTACAATTATTATTATTATTATTAATTATTATTATTATTATTATTATTATATTATTATTATTATTATTATTATTATATTATTATTATTATCATTATTATTATTATCATTATCATTATTATTATTATTATTATTAATTATTATTATTATTATTATTATTATTATTATTATTATTATTATTATTATTATTATTATTATTATTATTATTATTATTATTATTATTATTATTATTATTATTATTATTATTATTATTATTTATTATTATTATTATTATTATTATTATTATTATTATTAATTATTATTATTATTAATACTATTACTATTATTATTGCAACGCTCACCTAAAGAAACAACGGATTCTCAGTCTTGTCCGAGCGTTAGGTTGTCGTCGATGCGATGGTTTGTAGCTTCTTCAGCTGCAACCGCAACACAATCATGTGCAATCCTTTTTTAAACTTGGGAGTACTTTTGTCATTTTTAATTTTATTATTCCAATGGAAACTATATTAAGTCTATACTAAATTATGCCGATTCCTAGAATTATCGCCATAATTATTATTATTATTGTTATTATTACTGTTATTATTATTAGTAGTATTATTTTTTTTATTATTATGTTAGTTTAAGACTTTTTGCTTTTGCTCAAGAATTATTACTATTACTGCTTGGAGAAATCCCGCTCTGTAGAGAGCGTCGAGCATCAAAATACAACGCCATCCACCATCTGAAGTGCCATTGGCCATCGCTGAAAATGGTTCACCCTTGTTTGGAATGCGCGCTTTAAGACATGCATCAAGCTTTTCAGTTAACGTCCGTGTAGGCAGCGTGGTTTGCGGTTATACTTGTTAATTAAATATTATCAATATAATCTATAAATCGAATAAAACGTTCAATTTTTATGAACACCAGTTTCATATCGGATTACAAACAAATTATACAATTACAAGCACGACCCTAATGAACAATTGGATGGATGAATGAATGGATAGATTGATGAATTTATGAATGGAGAGACAAATGAATGGATAAATTTATGAGTGGATCGTTGGGTAAATAGGGGTAGACGTTTCCCTCTTCGAACTTTTGAAACTCCTTAAGTTTTCGGGGAACGTGCAGCATCCACTGATCAGCAGGATGTCCAAGTCGGTTTTTATCTTCCAGGACCAAACATTTACCACCAGCTTTGAGAGGCACTCGTTGCTCTTGTTATGCCGGTCACGGCTTCGTGGACTGGAGCGACTCCGAAAGCCCTCAATGGCTTCTTCATGTCGCATGCTACCTGCTTTTCCCCTGGAAACTTCTAGTATGCGAGGCTCTCATTGGCCTTGTTATGTCGATCGCCTCAACCCCAGTTTGCCTACAGCGGTCATGAAAGCTTCTTCATATCGTAAAAAAGTACTTAATATGTGCAAACTGGGCCTGATAATTTTTTTTTGTAGTCGAAGATTTTCGGGACTCGAGCGCAGTGATGAAAGGGGAAACGGAAAAATTTTAACCATTGAAAATATTATCTGGAGTTTCTAATATGATGGCTCTTTTATGCCACTCCTCATAAATGTGTAAAAGCTGTGATATGAAAACGGATATAAAAGAATTATATTATAAATGCAAGCGTAAAACAATACTTCTATCTCCATGAATATGAATTATTATGCGGTTTTCAACAACGAGATGTGGACAGTGGATTTTGAAACCGAATTGTTTCATTCAGGGTTCCTCCGTCGATACTCAAGCTGTCCTAGAAACGCTTTCATTAAAACTTTTTCAAGACTTTTTTTTAAATTATAGCTCATAAAATAATTTTTTTTTAATTATAGCTGATAGCTAATAGAGTAATAAAGAGCCAGTGATGATCGAATTACTTCGAACAAGGCAGAATTAACTAATTAATTGGCAGAAACCTATGGGAACTCTTATCGTAGGAACCAATACACTGGACAGGGGCCGAATAATAAAAATAATTTGCTGTTATTGTTTTCATTTAAATGTAATATTTTACAATTACCACTACAGTATTTGTCGTGTTTACTCAGTGAATCATACCTCCATCTTCTTTTACGATTCCAAATTATTGAATCCATTGGAATTCAGGGCTCAATCGCCCCAAACACTCAAAGAAAGCCACAGTACTGAATCACCATTAATCACGATTTGAGGCGGTAGGATACTTAAAGCTTTCAATGCAAAACGCTAACTCGCTTTCGTACCAGCAATATGACCCCGGCATTTTGATAATTGTTGTCAAAATAGAGGCGACGTTACTGAAAACTGCTAAAAATATTACAGAACTATTACTTCTGGAACTTAAAGCTCGTCATATTAAATTAGAATAGGACTGAAATGCAAGACCATGTTGTTAGTATTTATCTTTCTCTAAAACAAACAGTTCAAGATACGCATTTTAAGTGCATGGAGCGATGAGAACGACGTCGGTGCTATGTACATCTAGGTAGCGAGAGAAGAGGCATCAATAAGATCGGAATAGAAGATTTCAGCAAGCGATCGCCCTCAATGAGAAGGAGCTGGAAAAGTGGCACAATTTGAGAAAATAAAGGTGCGAAACAGAAACCTGGCTTTCTGTGGAAAGGAAAATGGAAACTATTCGACCGATATTCTTCAAAATGATCCATCACAGTCTCCTGATTGAGATGCGAACGCATTTCATCATCTTCTGACTATGATTCAAGCGACATACTCACTACAGCCTCTAAAAAGCCTCTCATTGGGAACCGCCATATTTTTCAAAGGGGGGAATGTCATAAAGAAATGCGATTGCCTTTAAGAACAACAACAACGGAGTGCAGAAAGCTCTGTTTCCAGAGCGGTGACAGAGAGGGGGTTGGTGTTGGAACAGACAATCGAGGAATACAACAATATACAATATGTACATTTATAACAAGCTGACAGAGTCCCAGAGTCCTTAACGGTCACAATCACAAATCACATTCACGCACATCTGAGCACTACTGAGCTGGATCTAAGCAGCGGCTACTACGTGAGCATCATGGCCATCATGGTATCGCAAAAGCTTTCACTGGACGAGATTTCCGCGCTGACCGGAGCCGATCGGCAGATGGGAACCGCACAAAAGACGAAGCTTCCCGCCAAAACAGTTGCCATAGAGATCGTCGTCAAGGACGCTTCTATCCACGAGTAAGGCGTTGGTCTCGGCCGTGGCTCCGAAGCCAAAATGGCGTCCGTCGAGGTTGAGCGAATCGTCCAGATTTTCCTTTCCACCGACGTCGATGTCCTGCTTAGCGGCACAACTGGAGTCGGAAAAGACTGAAAGAAAACTGGAGTAGCTGCTGATAGTCGACACGCTACAGTCTTCAGGCTCCATTCTTCCGTCTGCGTAGCTTCCCGGAGTTGCACACGGCAGAAACCTGGAGTGAATCATTGATCCTCCTCTGCTGTTCCAATACTTCAAACGGTTCACTGAGTCAGAGCCAAAAGCGCAGCTTTCGAATCTGGCACTCGACACGCTCGAACGGGCAGCTCTTCCTCCGTCTCCTCTTACAGGTGCGTGCCTTCTATCCAGGTGAGAATCCGGTACGACTCCAGCCACGTGACGTTTGAGACACTGCAGCCAGTGCTGCTTGTCCAAGTCGTTCTCGGCGCTCAGGAGCAACCTCGACTTGCTTCCGTCGGCATCCCAACAGCTCTCGCAGTTGATGAGCTCAATTCTGTCTTCGCAGTTCGAGACGATGCACGAGCTTCCACCTTCACCTGTGCTCGTTCGACCTAGAAGGGGCCGATTAATGAAAGTTAATTAAGAGCATAGTGATGATGATGATGATTATAATAATAATAATAACAACAATAATATTTTAAATAAAACAACAACATCAATTACAATAATAACATCTCCTCAAACATCAAATTCAATTTCTCTACTTCCTCCGAGACGTAATAATAGCGACAATAGACGAGTACTTGCCATGTTGCGAGAGCGAAGACAGGACGCTCCTGAAAGAAATGGAAGCCCCGGGAGATGAGAATCCCGAATCCTTCCTTTCCAGGCGAACCGACGACCTGCTACCGTCGACACTGCCCGTCTCTCCTGCTCCATCGGCCTTTCCACCATGCTGGTGCTTTTTGTTGCTGCCTTCCACGAGGAAGAGATTGGAAAGAGGAATCGGCCTCTTGTAGACTCTGTAGCTGGTTGGATAGGACTTGGCAGAGGAACGGGTGAGAACGAGTATCTTGTCGAGGAGAAAGACGTGGAGTTTCTAAGTCGACGGAAGGTTATTGTCAATAACCGACTAAAAACTGACGTATTCCCGTTCAGTGATGCAACAAAATTGCAACTAATACTAATGTATACATAGTATGATAAAAGAGTAAGAATACTAGTCAAAAGTAAAGAATCCCCAAGAATAGCTTAATTCATTTAAAATGATCAAAAATACATCAAACATGAAGGTGGGGGACATACCAAACCCTTCTTGGTCCTCAGAGTCCCGTCACAGACGATGAGGGACGACTCGCCGATCAGGTGATGCATCTGAAAAGAGAAAGAGATGTCAGACCGTCTTCGACATCCTCCCCGCTGCAATCATCATCAGCATCATCGCGATTGTCATCGTCACCATTCCGATCTGATTTTCCCCATTAGAACATCCGACTAAACAAACTACTGAGATGCAAACTTTCTCAAAGCTGCACAAATCAGCCGACCGACCACCAGCAGTGGCTAAAGCCAGTGACATACTACCACTCGTCCAATAGAAACAACAACAGCAACAGCAGCAGGAGAGTCGTCGAACCTGTTTCGGATTCTCGTACTCCAGCTTGGAAACGAACAGGTGGCACTTCGCTCGACCCGCATTGAAATCCACCTCCCGAATGACTTCCCCGATCAGTTCCAAAGATTCGACGAGCAGCAGATGGTCGGGGTGATCGATAGCAGTCTGCCAGTGAGAGTTAGAGAGAGGGTCTCATTATAATATTCATGAGTTCATTGTGCCAGTCTGTGGCTCATGTGTTTTGCTAAAAGGCGAAGACTAACGTGCTTTAGGATGCTCTTTAAAAGCAGTGGGTATTTCACCAGTTTGCTTCTCGGGGCATCTTCAAAACAATTTAAAACATTACTTGACAATTTTGTAGCGTAGTACCAAATATAAATATTATATATATATATATTGTAGTTTTGCAATATAAAATTTAATATTAAATCTTGTTTTAAAAACTAGAGATAATCTTAATTTTGATATTTTAAAGAACCACCGATTGACAAGAATCGAGAGAGTATCACGCGAATCACCTCCTCAAATGCATTGTAACCAAACACCGCCAACTGAAACTCATTCCGTCCAATTAATCAGATGTCGATTTTAAAATAAACGCTACCGATTTTAGACAATTATATGACAAAGATTAAATTAAATTAAATCTATTCATAAAATCACTATTGCAGATCATTATCAATAAGCAATTTATTTATCGAATTAAAGAACGCAAAGAGTGAAGAAGAGGTTAGAGTAAAGATATAATATAAATGTATAGACAGATGTATATACAAAATGACTCCATCAAAAATAATCACCTAAAAATGTCCACAAATCCAGTCTCCTGCTGAAAGGACAGCTCAGGCATCGATCCAGAAAGTCCTTGAAGGATGCGTCCGACCTCGACTTGTACTCGAAGAATTCCTTCGCGGCGACCTGGTTCGTGCAGTACAAGATGTACATGGCCAGCTTTGGAATCTACAAGTGATGTTTTTGCATGATGAGTTCAGTGCTTGAGATTGGTGAAGAAATACTACCATCATCAACACTGTCACCCACACTATCATTGACACTTCATCACCATCTGCATCAACACCATCATTGACATTATTATCATCAATCATCCACATCATCACCATCATCATCATACACTCCCCATCCTCAACAATAAATCCATCCAATAGACCTACCCATTTCAGTACGACATGCCCAACATTCTCGGTCCTTCCATCAGGAAGTCTTGCTCTTACCAGGTTGTCAGCAAGCTCTGAGATTATCATTGTTATCATTAATTATTACCATTATTATCATCATTATTATTTATCATTATCATTATCATTATTGCATTTGATGATGGTTAACTAGATAGCTTATATTGTGATTACAGATAACTATATATATTATAATTTATTAATTGTTAACTACTCGGGCCAAAAATGATGCCTTAAATATTGTAAGGCATCCATTGATGTTATCATCACCGTTGGAACATAGAAGCTCTACTTCGTAAACTGCTAACCCAATGGATGCATATTCAGTCATTTAAAATGTCATCATCATCATCATCATCATCATCATCATCATCATCAGCACCATCACAGTCATTAATTATTCAATAATTAACATCTATAATTTATGCATGCAGAAATGTTTGCAGCTCATCAATATAATTTTATTCATCCATTAAGCAATGCAAAAGGGGTGTCCTCACTCAACCTCGGTGCACTGGGATGAGCGTGTGGATGTCAGAGAAAAGGACGGAGGCCTCGTATGGGTTGATGAGGTTGAGCTTCAGCATCGAATCCCTGTACGTCTGCAGTGTCGGAAATTTTGCAAAGTTAACCAATGATTACGACAGGAATTTAAAAATTTGTAAGAATCCTCTCGTCTCGTCGAGGTCATCGCGATTGATGGCCGTTCGAAAATTCTGCTACTGTGCATTTTTAAATTATGGCAACATTTGAAGCAAGATGTTATATGATTTATAAAATAATTATTTTAAACATTTTATTTATTTTATTTTCCTCCAATCAAAAAGAGGATCACAAGTGACCACCAAAACTAAAAAAAAATAGTCAGTTGGTATAAAGATGTAGAGCATATGATAATTATTATTAGCAAATATATTTGTATTTTCATAGAAATTAACTGACATCCATGGACTGATAGACTCACCTTGCAAATCATTTGGAGGTCCTCTATCAAGTCTACCTCACTCCTGTACAGCTCATAGATGGCCTGCATCAAAGAGAAATAATGAAAGTAAAGAAATACTCTCAATGATTAAACTTATAAATATTGAAAAGAAATATTAATCATAAACTACAAATTAATGTAACAAACAGTAAATAATAAAAATAACAAATAAATCTAAACTAACTTATAATAACTAAATAACTAAATAAACTAACTAAATTACTAAAATATCTTAAATGAGTTTACTTCTTGTCTATCCAACTGCTGCTTGTTAAAGCAGGTCAAGTCACACTTGGCCATGGAATCATGCCAATAGGCATTCTGCTTTCTAAAGGAGGAGGAGTTTACTTTGTCACATGACCTCCTCAAGATCTGTCCCTCCTTCTCATAGGACTTCTGTGGATTAAGATTAAGGATGCCAAGACTACAACAATTTAACTCAGGGATTTGGTTTGTGCTCAAGAAGAATGTCAGGTTAATAAAGTCTAATAAAGACTGGTGCAAACAAAACCTGAGCAAAAGTATCAGATTTCCTCAGAGACAAGATTGGGGTCAGAAACTCTGCCACCTTTGAAGTTTTCCTTTTCTTCTCTGCTTGCTGCTGCAAAATTTGAAACCATAACATGTCAGAAATATTGAGAAGCTATGTAGTGAGCAAAAAAGTCTGGCTCGACAAGGAATGACAATGTCAGGTTAAGCATGGTCCTTGTCTGGCTCGCTATTGCTAGGATGGTCCATTAGCTTGCTTTGTGTTAATGATGCAATAGATGTTATTAGTTTTTAAGCAGCTAAAACATTTTTTAATTTGAAAGTCTTAGAGATAAAGTAATGTTGGACCCAAAACAAATCAATAATTTGCATCCATTATGTGCAGCAAAGTCAATTTTTCATACAAATTAAGACTCTGGCTCAATACCAGCTGAGCAATCCAAGATTTTTGCAGAGTTAAAAGCATTTAGACAAAATTAACAATGCCATACCATTGGTTCATCATCATCTTTCTTAAATTTCTTTGCTTTCTTCTGAAAAATCAATTAAAACATTTGCTCACTTCATTTCAGCTTTTGTCAGGTCAGTTCCAACATGATTAAAAAAAGTGAGACATTACTTTGAATTCACAGTTCTTGTTCTTGAAAAATTCATCTATTTTGCTTTTTGAAGACTTTAACGACCCTCTAAAGATGGAGGACACCTTGCGTGATCTGTCAGTAGTTACCACCCTCGTGTTAGATTAATAGCAGACATTCTAGTGTTCGATATTTTTGAATTGAGCTCGCCATGTGCTTACTTTTTGAAGTCCTCGTTCGACGAGACAGACTCGTCCATGGTCTGTCCGATCATTTGGAAAATGGAACCCAAGAACTTTAATAAAATCATGCAGTTATTCTCCCAGAGAGTCGCTAAGCGAGAACTTGTCCAAGAATTTACATACGTTGGAGATTTATTCTGTTTCGCTTAAAGCAAACTATCTAGGTAGCCGAAGGTTACGAAGACCACGCATTTTCGTTAAAAATCGTGCATTTAAAAGTTGGCGCTGCGCATGAACGACAATGTCGACAGCAGACACTTTCTTCAATAAATGTATTCGCCAAAACAAAATAAACACAATTATTAATCAGAAAATTTATTTGCTAAATTTCTATAAAAATATAAAAATGGGTAAAAACGCGTCCGCGCTCTCGAACGATTTAAACGATTCTACTCAACTACGGAACGGGAATAGAGTTAACGAAATGCGTAATTCCCTGGCAAAGTTGAGAAATTCTACCAAACTTATCCTCAAACGCAATCATGAGTTGTTTAATTGACCGTTTAATGTAAAGCTTTTAACTGACTTATGACAACTGATCTAGTTAATAAAACTTGTTCTGATTAGGTAAGATTGGATTGCTTGGCAGAGTTGATCTTTTCTCTGGTGAGTATGACGGTCTTGATTGGCTGACTCCATAGGGTCTTTGTTGCTGATATGATGTGGGCTGCTGGCTATATGGATTTCTGCTATTATTGGTGTATTTGTGAGTCTGACGAGCAGAATGGGAATAACTTGGACCGCTTGGATGATGAGGTGGGTTTACTTCCTGTCTATAGTCACTGGACAAGTTTGGCCTGATTTGATTTTCAAAAGCACCTATGTTTTGATTTTGATCTTGTCTTCCAATATTATAGTTTCTGTCAAAATGCATTCTATTCTGGTCGAGGGCTAAGTTGGGACTCCTTTGGTGTTGTTGCTGAGGGTTCTCATGTGGAGTGTACTGCTGCCATCTAGGTGGCTTTACTGGACCATGCTGTTGCTGGTAGTTGTCCAGATATCTTCCTGAATCTATTGTCTGTCTTCCACCCTGAGAAAGAGGAAACTTTGGCTGATGGGAAGCAGGATAATCATCATATCTTCTCATCTGATCACCTTCAAATTGTTTGCCGTATCCAACGTAACCACTGTCAACCGTTGGCATCCCATGGCTTGGTGACTCATGGGAATGATGAGTTCTGGGCAGAGGTTGGGGTTGAAAATGTTCCTGCCCCTGTCTATCATCAGGGTGAGCTCCCTTGCCCTCAAAATCTCCAAAGTGTTGATCTCTACTGTTTCGAACATTCATCTTGTTCATTTCATTCTCTAAATTGCCAATGTTGCTATTTGTTTTGTTGCCGAAATCATTCTGATTGTAATTTCCACCCTTGAGTTTGCTCGGTCTGTAGATGAACATTTCAAGGACGGCCTTGCGGCATATGTAGTCCACTGCCTTCTTGTGAGTAGCCATGGTCATGTCGTGGCCATTAACCTAACCAAATCATTAGTTAGTAGAATTTAATTTTTTTTTAATCAGAGCAATAGCTGTCATTCAGTTCACATGATGATAGAGCATCGTTTGTTGAAAACTTTAGGATTAAAAAGTTGTTGGAACAATAAACTTTGACTGACAGGTGAATTGGCTGATTGGTTTATTAAATTAATTGAATGATGGGCACATGGTTATGACTAGAATGTGACTGAACCAAACTTACTTGCAAGATCTTATCGTGAACCTTGAGGCCTGCCTTCTCAGCAACACTTCCCTCATTTATGTAGGTGACATAAACACCCTGTTACGGTGAAACAGTTGCTATTTAAATTTAAATATTTAAATATTAAAAATTTTATATTATAAATAAAATATGTTAAACATAGAAACTCCAGCCCACAAAACTAAAATTAGAATATTTTGTGCAAAATCCAAAATCCTATATACATATGTCAACTTTATTATAAATTTTATGCATTCTTTGTTTATTATAATAATAATGATCATGATAATGATAGTGAGGTTGACCTTGTCTGGGTAACCTTGAGGGCTCTTTGAATTGTCCTGATCAATTCCACCAGCTATTCGAAAGCCACACAAATATCTTGGCTTTCCAGCCTCATCCAGTTTGTGGTTTCCTCTCTCATCAAGCAATGGCGCCTTGTGGATGACCACTTGATTCTAGAATTAATTCCATATGACCTGATTATTATCGTCGCAAGCTAGCTGCAGGCAAACAACTTTCCTACAGTCAAAATCTTTAAAAGCACACTTCCAGTTATTATAATCGGCCATTACTTGCTAAACTTCGTTAAGTTTGTTGGTGCGCAGTTTATGATTTAAACTGATGCCAAAAGTGTATCGATCGAACAAATGCGTGCAAACGTTCCAACCACTCACCACAAAACATTCAAGCGGTTGTCCAGCTGTATGTCCAGACATATCGATAGTTTCTCATGAAGATTCAAAAGTTATTTTGATGGCCTACCTATATTGTTTGGCTCACACCTGGTTGGACTCTTACTTTGTATAATTATTATTTACTTAACGTGATTTACAAATAAAATAAGTTTAATCTTAGCAATTTTAAACGCAAGATTTGAATTTTTACTATATAAACTAAAACAAAATTTAATAATAATAAAAATAAAATATTTTATTTTTTTAATAATAATATAAATAAAATATTAACATATTTCTAACTGCCTTTACAATTTAGGTTAACTTTTAATCTCAACAAGACTAGACGTGCATAAACATTGGAAGTGCAGTGGTTTTGTTACGATCTTTTTTTTAATTGCGTAATTTTGCAATGTCCGTCAACTATGCATCCGGTTTGTCACCATACGAACATAAGGGAAAATGTGGAATGAAGGAGATTTTCGACCCTCAAGATGTGTTGGAAAAAGCGACGGAACAACTTGCTAAACTAATAGCAGATAGCAAAAAGATGGTTGTAATTACAGGAGCAGGCATCAGCACGTCGGCAGGAATTCCAGATTTTAGAGGTCCCAAAGGTGATGTGGCTATGAACTGTTTGTTGCATTGAATATCTCAATGTTCTGACCAAACGTGTTTCGTATTGCTAGAAATATTATTTGCATGCGTTGCATTTAGGATTGCCTTTGACAATTACCAGATGGGTGATTTTGAAGGAAATATCTTTTAATAATTAATATGATTAATATTTATTATTATTAAATGATTTAAATATTAAGGAGTTTGGACATTGGAAGAGAAGGGCGAGACTCCAAAAGTGGGTGTGACTTTTGAAACTGCTCAGCCAACCTTTGCCCACATGGCCTTGGTAGCTCTCGAGAGGGCTGGTGCGTTTTTGGACATCATTACAAATTCATTAGGAAATAAAATTATTCATGCCAAAAAATTATCAAGTTTAAAAGTCTTAACAACATGCGATATCAATTGTTATCCATTTACAAGCTTTAGTGAGGCAAAATATATAATTACTTAAAATTATATGCTTTTAATAATTTAATAATAGTAATAATAATAATAAGTGCATTTATATAGTGCCATAAGTGTCAGGATTTAGCAAGAATGTTGTGCTATAATTTTATGTTATTATATATATCATCGTTTGCTCATGCCTGTCATTATAGTTATTACTAATAACTTGTTAGTAATTATTCAAATAAAATTAATAAATTGAAATGTTTGGACATAATTCCAGGCAGACTGAAGCACCTAATTAGCCAAAATGTTGATGGTCTTCATGCTAGGTCTGGGTTTCCTTTGGAAAATATGTCAGAACTTCATGGAAACATGTTCGTGGAGGAATGTGATCTCTGCAAGTCTCAGGTTGCTTAATAGTGATTGCTAACTAATTAATAAAATGGTTATATAATCAATAGGGATTGTTATTTTTATTATGATCATCATTGTTATTATTAGCCATCTATTAATTAAGCATTAGCAAATTAGCTTATCTAGCGATACCTGTTCCAAGTAGATCTAATCAAGGACAACATTTTGTTCCCTCTCTCAGATTCTCAATCCTAGCACATTGCTTGACTAACTTAGATTTTAAAAAGAGATCTTCACATATTTGTCTTTGGTCTAACAGATATCTGTCCTTGTTTTATTCCTAGTCTTGATTTATTTCATGTGATTCCGTCCAGTTCGTGAGGGCGACGGTAGTTCCGACAATGGCAAGGAGGTACACGGGTTCAAATTGTCAAGTAAAGAAGCAGAGAGGAGTTTGCAGGCGAGTGGTTTATAGCCGAGTTATAAATGTTATAACCATCGATCAGTTCACGGCCACTGGTTGTGACTTGTTTAAGAGCACCTTAAATTGGTTTTATGGCTGTGGTTAATTCTTGACATAGCTGATGATTCTAGCAATGTATAATTTATCATATGAAAAAACTGTTCTTATATAGCATATAAATTAGTTAGTTCTACTATTGTAACACTTCCTCGATGTCATGATGGATAATTTTACTGTAGAAAAAAGGTTGATTTGTCGATCGATCATCTTTTGATTCAGAGGCAGAATGAAAGACACGATTTTGGACTGGGAGGATGAGTTGCCAGCCAAAGAACTCCAAAGATCGGATGAATTCTGCAAGTGAGTGAGTCTATTCCAGCGGAAAATTGCATCACTGGATTCGTTTCGCTGGGGAGTAATGCTTTTTAAGTTGTACCTGTGATTTAGTTTAATTAGATAACTATAATTACAGCACACTATGTTTATGTTACTGCATTACAGCCTAGCAATTCAGGCAATAGAGTGCCATCCTCATTATGAGTGTCTCTGGGCAACTTACCTTTCAAGAACCATTTATTTTGCAGGCAGTCAGACTTGTGCATCTGCCTAGGGACATCGCTCCAGATTCTTCCCTGTGGAAACATGCCACTCCTCACCAGGAAAAATGGTGGGAAAGTGGTGATAGTCAATCTCCAAAAGACAAGGCTCGATGGAAAGTGTGATCTGAAGATCCATGCCAAGGTGGATGAGGTCATGGCTTTGGTGAGGAGCATTTGAGGCTTTTATGGAATGGTATTAGACCTCCTCTTGAATGATAACGACGTCTTATAATCATAGGAAATACACTCTTTGTAGGCTTTGTAATGAGCTGGCAAAAAAGTGTGACAAATCACCTTAGATTAATGCACAATTGCTTGATTGTGAAACTGAAATTAATTATTCATATCTTTCACGTCAGGTCTGTAAAAAGATCGGCCTCGAGATTCCGGAGTGGAGCCGACCGATCGTGATCCATCGGTCGTTAATCGAGGATTCCCAGTCCACGTCAAACAAGACAAGGGCAAGGAACTCAATCAAGATACTCATTGACGACAGCCTTCTTCCTCAGGCAGTCATGAACGTCGACAGAGAAGTCAAGCATCAGGAGGGACTGGAACATTACGAGGCTTCTACAGAGAACCACAAACCGTTGGCATTAAATTGCAGGAGTGGAAAACTAAACGGATTCGGAGAGTCAAAGGGTAATGTCGTCGGTGATCTTCCCAGACCAGAGGTCACCTGTGATCAGGATGCAACTGACCTTAAAACAACAACTGGAAGAAAGAGAAGAATTGCTTTGAATGGTGATGATATGAGTTGCAAGGCACCAAAATGTGAATGAGATTGTTGTTGAGTCATTAACAAATGATTTTTCGTGTGATTTTATTTCTATTGGAGATTAAATTGTCATTGCAAATCGTAAAAACACAAACTTTCTAAAAGAAAACTCTTTACAAGCTGACCAAAGACACAGTGCAAAAATTGGTACGTCCAAAAAACAAAGATTTTTAACAGATTTCACAAAATATAAAACTTGAGCCGAGCACTATTTACCTGTCTCGATAGGGCAAACACAGGCTTAAAAATCTGTTCATCGACAAGCAATCAGACAGTGAGACAAAAAATTTTGTATCCCAAAAAATCTCAGAAAGCCAATGAATCACATCGGCAACAAACCCGAAATCAAGATTCACATTACAGTAACAAAATGGTCTCTTTAAGCTATTGATAACTGTAGTCGTAGTCACCTTCTCCGTCGTTGCCCGTTACAAAGTCACCGTCGTCATCGACGTAATAGTAATCTTCACTGTTCGTGGGGGTCGAATTGGATGCTCTGGCCCTGGTAAAGGCAGGCTTCCTGCCGTGCTTTTTTGTTTGGTGCCTGAGGAGATCGTGTCTGAATTTGAACCTCTTGAAGCAGCCCGGGTAGCCGCAGATGTGAGAGGATTCTGTGATGACTAGGCTCGTTCCGTCCGGATGGTAAGACGTGTTCCTCCGAGGGCCTGACGAATGCCTCGACCCCCTTGCTCTGGTCCTGGCTGGTTTCCTTTGGGCCTCGTAGGGCCAATCGCCGCACATTTCTTCCCCCTGGATTTCGTACGACGGGTCAGACGTAATGTCTTCAAAGTTCTCCTGCATCCCTGCAAACTGCTCCTCATCGTAATCATCAAGAGATATAGCACCTCCTTCACTCTCGCCTGGTTGGTTGCTCTGAGGGGGAGTCTTTTGTTGGCGAGGTTTTTTCCTCGGTACGGATGCAGGGAATGAATTCTGAGATTCATGTTTCGTTTGACCTGGCTCGAGTTTGATGCTAACATTTGGGTTTGAAGGCATTTTTTGTTGCCCTCCCTTTTGTTTTGATGAACCGCATTGAGGAAATTCACTGAGGTCATTGGGTGTACCGATCGGCTCGTTCTTAATATGAAATCCTGAGTTAAAAATTTCAAAATAGAGTTTATGGTAAATAGTGTTATGATTAATAGTGGCAATATTACAAATGTAATAATAGGCCTTAATTAGCTTTCAATTTCAACATCTCGTCCTTTCACCTGCTCTGGAAAAATGAGATCGGTTGATTTCGTCGGCATCGTTTGGACCAAACTGTTGATCCATATGAACCAAGAATATGCAACCATCAACTGTTATTCCGATAACACCCTCAATTTTAAGCTGAGTTGAGTAGGTCAATGAGCTTTTGCAGAGCAAGGATATGGTGTCAATTAGGACGCCCTTGACTCTCTCGTGCTCAGATCCCATAACTTGATTCATTTCCGTTCACTTCGAAGCTCAAACGCGATGCAGCCTGCTAAGACCGCTCAACATACGAGCTAAATGTTTACAAGTAGCGATGTTGCCAGGTTAGGCTGGTTCTGTTGAAAAATATTTTGTTCTTGGAATTACAGGAAGAGGTTCGATCTTAAATATTTTGCTGGTAAGAAATACTAAATAATTAAAAAATTTTCGTTTTGGCCAAAAACAAAATTTTCTTCCTAAAACTCCGCACTCGTCATCTACTAATCTAAATCTAATTTAACCACTTAATATTGCATATTATCCTGTTCCCTTTTGTGTCAGGTAACTCAGCGGTGGAGAAACAAGTGTTAAACTTATCTTTTAAAGAACGAGATGAGAAAAAAACATCATTGAACGAATTTTAATGTAAGATCCTAGAATAGTAACAAGCATAGGACTCAATTTTATACTTATTCACACATGTACCAGTCGTAACCTCACAAAAGAAAAATGAACATTAAACCAACTTAAAAAACAAAATCTCTAGAAAACTAAAAAACCAAAATTACAAAACAATCATTCAAGGTTTGCTTTGAAATGACCCTTGGTCCTTATAATCAGCATCATTTACTATCACCATAACACGAGGAAACTTTGGCAGTTAGTGCCAACAAAGCACACAAGAAATGCATCTCCGAGTAATCAAGGCATCTGATATAAAAGTTATCACTTCCTCAGTCCAACAAAAGCCATCAGCCAGCACCAGTGTCAGATTAACGAAAATCTTTCGACCGGGTACCCAAAAATAAACCGCTCCAAATCAAAAACCAGAGGCGGTCATCAAAGAAACAACATAAATTCTTAATTACTTTCATTAAAAATAGAATCAAACTCGTTTATTATCAAATCCCTCGTAGGAATCATCCAAGGCAGCGAGCACAAATAAACAATCAGGCCATTCATAAACAGAATGCTTAGAATCCCCGTCAGATGGGATCCTCGACGGAAATCGAAGGCTCAGCGAACTCGTCTCCGACGTCGTCGGGCACGAACTCGAGGTCGCATCCTTCGCCGTCGGCTTCGACGTAGAGAGGTTCCTCTTCTTCCAGAGCGGCGTCGGCATTCTTCTTCCTTCTCCGGACGGGTATTCTGCCATGCTTCTTGGTCTGATGTCTCAGGAGGTCTCGTCTGAGTTTGAACCTCTTGTAGCAGTTCGGGTAGGCACATATGTGGGACGACTCGGTGATGATGAAGTTGTCTCTGCCGACACCGTCGTTCTGTCGCAGCGGCTCCTGCCGAGAAGTTCGACAACGTTATTCCTTACAAATTCCTCGCATTTCCTCGCAGTTCTACGAGCGACTGCATTATTTGTGGCCGATTAATACTGTAATATTGTATGAACTAGTCATCTGGATAACCTTTAACAAAAATTAACTTAAATGTGTAATGTAAATTTAATGCTGGCTTATGTTAAGCAATATGTCCATGCAATATTCATGAATTGGGAGCACAGAATACCTCAAAGTTTCTGGCAGTCATGGTTTATTTTGTCAAAAGTAACGGCAAAATGTTGTTATTACTCTTTTAAAAATATAACAATAATAATAGTAATAAAGATGATCTTAGATTGATATATAGCTACAAACACATTGAATACAAAATAAATAAGCATAAAATTACCATTCATGAAACTCAATCTTAAAAAATGCAACACGTCTCCAAAACGAAACCTCATTACCTCATTGGAACCAACAAATGGCAACCTTAATCATCACCACGATAACCTAACGATCATTTATCATCACAAATGCCAAATCAATCTTCAGTAACACAAAGACTAGATAAGAGTAACTCTAGCTGCAGACTTTGTTATCAAATCCTTGAAAAATCTCCGTGGTTGCAGAAGCCAACTTATTGCACAAACAGGACAATAAACAAGAGGAAATGCCGTTTACCATCAGGGAAGTTCGTCGAGCTCGTTTCCTGACAAGTCTTTTGCAAGGCGACCTATTCTTGACCAGCTGTGCCAGAAAGTTTCCGCCGTGCTGGTTCAAAGTCTGTTCGTCTTCTACGGAACTCTCCTCAACATTCCAGCTTCCGTCCTCGTAGAAGGACTCGGAGTGAGGTTCCCTAGGATGAGATTTTCCTGACAGGAAAGAGGATGGCACGATGTTTTCGATTATGTGGTTTTCTTTCTTTATTGTTTGAAAGTGCTCCAATAGAGCGACGATGGAAGGGTCATTCTTGGCCGTTTCTGAGTTAATTTCACGTTCAGTCGGTGAAGAAGGTGGCTCGGATTTTATTAATATTTCTGAAAATGTTACAAGAGAAGTTTAGTTTAGATAAGCTTCTTGGTGTTAAACAAGCAATTTGTAGCAAAAACTTTCTGTGACTACAAATATCAACCTCGATCCAAATTTACGTCGTTGGCATCTGAGGTATCTGCTTTATCACGATTCAAATCATAGTCCTGATCAACGTGCACAATAAATACATCGGCATCAGCTGTCACTGCTATAACTCCTTCGATTTTTAAGAATTTGATTTCAGGAAGAGAATATTTGAAAATGTGAGCTATCGCCTCGACGAGAGCAATCTTGATATGATTACGAACTACATCCATCGCGCTTAAATTCACTCGGCTAAATGCTAGGCTATCTCTCCATCACGTTTGTTTTTTTTTGTTTTTTTTTTAGAAATAAACGTTAAGTTCAATCAAGGTTTCAATTGATGTTTTAATTTTTTTATGAAATTTGATTATAAATATTGTTTGCAAATTTTTCAAGCAATTCTTAAATGCTTGCATAAAAACGTAAAACTGTTGCATCGTCGGGAGAGACTCTTAGACTCAACCGGTAGTGATATTTATTATTTCTTTCTATTTCTTATATTTACTAATTAAAATAAAATTTGAAATAAATTATTCACCTATGAATCGCTATTTCCTTGTAAATTAACCTTTTTTATGGAGGCGTTAAATACCTTGTAGTATATAAAGAGCGGAGTAGAGCTAGCCTTCAGTCTGTGAAAGTGTTCAGCGATCAGGTAATTTTGGCTCGTTTAGTTTGATTATTGACTATTATTTAATATATAATATTAATTCGTTAAACAAACTTGTTTTGGATTGATGTTTGATCATGTTTCTTAGAGGAGGAGGTCAAAGGATAATCACTCAGATTTCTTGTAAAGCAAAAGTTTAAATAAATCTTAAACTCTAGATAAGAGTTTAAGTAAGGGCCGAATTTGAGACATTATTTTTAGATTTTAAACCATATCCTTGATAATAGGAGTTTGTACCAGACTGAACTGTCTGAATTATTATTTTGCATTCCTGATGGGCCAATTTTCTCAGCTCACTGTTGATGTTAATTCTCTATGATTAATCTCGATAGCTATCTTCACTATCATCCCAATTGTAAGAAGATATATTCTAGTTTAACCTTGTTTTAATATCAGAGCAAATTAACGCTTTGCTATTTTTATCTTTAAAATTGATCTTAAAAGAATTAGAAAAGGTAATGTGAATTCTTTTCCACTTTTTTGATGGAGCAAATATTTTTGCATTGAATTGAATTGAACATTCGCTTGGAATCAATTGAGTGTTCTCTTATGAGAGAGAGCTTATTTTCAGGATCAAAGACTGTCTTTGTGATTAACCTATAACTGATTAACTGATGATATGTTATTTAATGAACAATTAGTTGTTTCAAGTCTGTGAAAGGAATTGATGGAGATGATGAACTCTGACATAGTCATCATATGAGAAGGTTGAAACAATTGAGCTTTTGTTAAATGATGTTGTTATATCACGTGATATTATTAAGTTTATTATAATTGTTGCTGTTACTAACTAAGTAAATTATCATTGCTGACCATCAAGAAGATAATTGTTGTTTTGTGCCACGACAAAGTGGACATAGTTGTTAGTGCATGCGATTGCTTGTTAGCAACCATAATTTAGGGTTATCATTTATACAAACCCTTGAAATAATATTACTGCTTAACCGTCTGTTACCATCATTATCATCATCATCGACGGCGTTTGACTCATTTTGACTAAAAGGTGCATTTAACTCGACGGCCAAGCTCACTTGCACACGGTGCATGCGTGCGTTCTGCGCGATGCATTTCGGCACGTTCATCCGATCGCGCGCGTTGCACTCCAGCTGTTCATCAGGCCCTGTGCTCTCTCGCGAACTTTAACCTCTTTTCCATCTTGCAAGAATTACTCATCGCGCGGTCAAACCTACCCTCTGGCTAAACTTCCATTCAGTCTTCGTCATCTCATCTTAGTCATCGACCCAGACGATTCGTTCGCCGAGTCCCGAAGGTCTGGAATTCGTTGGTAACCCGTTGATGGATGGAATTCTCTGGTTTCGTCTTAATTGCCATTCCTAAAATAGTCTTAATCGATTGAACGTGATGGATCCTCAATTAGCGCTTCCAGCTCCAATGCATCAATGTTTATCTTGTCAGTGAATTCTTGCCATTGCAATGTCCCATGCACTAAGACACCTGTTTATAACTCATCGGGTACCTGTTCTTAGAATTAATTAATTAGTAATGATGCCTTTCGCGATTAATTTGATAAGCCGTCCATCCGATACGCCTCGTCTAACTGATGGAGGCATTTTCATGACCTGGGTACACCTCAAACTATTCATAGCCTGCCCTGGAGACCTAAGTACCCTGTCGGCTCGTGGAAGAGGAATGTGCTGACGTAATATAAATCGGATCTTCGTATCTACCCACTCAACTATTCACTCACCCATTCGCTCATCCACCCAACCATCTACTCATGCTTTCTTTGTTTCCTGTTTAAGGCTTATTATTCACTGTGAGAGTAAAGGGTGTGATTGATATTAAGGAGGATCAATAAGTATCGTCGACTTTGAAACCTGATGATCATCATTTCCACCCTATTTTTGAGCTTATTGATTTTTTCAAATTTTTTAAACGTATTATGTTAATAATGTTGTTTTGTTAATCTGTTAAAATATCAACTACTAGATGTACATATATTTATTTACTGTATAACTGAAATGGCTTTACGTTAACATGTTAGCAGTTGTCGAAATGAATATTGTAGCGATGGTTTGCAATCTCATGTGTCTCCTTAACGATATCAACCTAGACACCTAGACAAATTAACAAACCGAAATTAATATTAATAATAATAATAATAACAGTACTAAATGATTATTAATATAATACTTAGAAATACATTTAGAGCATGTTAAGTATGAGTACTTTATACTGGCACTTTGGCATCTTTCAAATAATAGATCATCATGTCCTAATTAAAGTAATGCGTTCTTGGTATTCTCCGCTTTACGGACGGTTGCCATTCCTACGTTATCGTGGAAATAGTTGTTTGTCTTTTTGGCTGGTTCTTTTTGGACCTTTTTAAGTAACTTATTTTTCCTTCGAAGGGCTGATTTGAAATGATTTGTTATTCCAAACTTTTCCATTTATCCGTCTCGTCTCGTACGCACCGGCAGTGATGGACCTCAAGGTGTTTTGCATGTGCGCTTTATGTCGGCGTTGTTGTCACAACATTTGTATCTCTTTTTATACATTTAATCGTGTGTCTCTATCAGTTTTTAATAATCTTTTTATCGCATGGCAATCGTTATCTAACGATATTACTTTAATCGTTTTCTAAAGTGTTTGAGTGGTTACTACACAGATCCAGGTCTTCTTAACCACTATAAATAATTGTTATGTTGTGTTAAACCCATTCAATGCCGCAAATCCCCTGATTATCTCTCGGTACAAGAGTTTATTTGAAATCTTCTGCTGACGTCCACAAGTCCAAAACAAAACAAGTGCAAAAAATTAGCATTTCAAAAGACTTTCTCGCGCCTTCTCTGCTCACCTGCTAGCTCTTGCCTGTGAAAAGCAACTCGAGATTATTTTTATATATACATCTTGGATAGAGATTCGTGCCTGCGCAGTATATTTTTAAGTTTAAATAAATTCTAGTTTTGAAATTTTCTCTGTAACAAAATTTCGAACGGCCTTACAGGGCTTTCTCAGGTTTCCTTACTAGGGGTTTTATCTCCACCAATGGAGACGTAATGATTTTTAATTATGCATACTTCATATTGTCTCTTTGTCATCTCGAAATATTTCCGTGTTTTTTGACTTCGAAATGTTCATTCTATGTTTACCTTCCGTCTCGGTCCACGAAGTTTGCTCTAGGTTCCCACAAATGTATACACACGTGCTGCGTCCGTTAGCGTCTATTTATAGCAGACTTTGTTTACTTTCAGATCGAAAACATCTAATAAGAGCCATCAAAAACCTTCTACAGCAACATTAATTGGAATTAACAATCATGGCTGCCGTCGACTCTTCTATTCCCGATGTTACCCCTGGTGCTGCTCCAGAGACCGTCCCTGATGTTGTTCAACCGGTAGAAGAAGTGAAGCCCGAAGAGCCCAAGGATGCTGCCCCAGAAACGAATGGTACGGAGAATTGCGAGCCCCATGCAGAGGACAAAGTACACTCAGTAAATGAAGCCACCAATGAGACCGAAGAAGCTCTGGGTGAGAACGGAGCAGAAGTTGGGGGGGAGTTCATCCACGAGGGCGAGGAACCTATAAACTTTGAGGCAGAAGCGGTAACCCAACAACCCCAGCTTGACGTCCACTTGGCAGTCATCGAGGAACAGTTCAGGAAGGGCTTCGAGGAGAGGTACTCTCAGCCTAGTGTGGCATCCCAGAGACAGGTGGGCGTAAATGGATGGATGTATGTGTGGATGGATGAATGGATGGATATGTGGATGGATGGATGATCAGACTCCTTAAAGGCTGTTGGGACCTCCTTGGTGAGGCAATAAAGTTCTTCCTTGAGTCTTGCATTTAGCATAAATGGATGATATTTATAACCATTCTGATGTCAATAGAGTTATTGCTGATGAATCATCTTATTAAATTTTTTTAGGTCTGGGAGGATCCAGTCGAAACGATGAGAACAAACAAGATCTTCAGGGAAGTGTCCAGAGGTCTCGGTGGAGACTGGAGGCCGATCTTTGACGAACTCATGGCTCCATTTCCGAGGGAGGTTGCTGAACTCGAACTGGGAAAGGTAGGAATTCTATTTCATAATGCTAACGTAGCCTCAACCGTCACGTGATCTTGATTGAAAATATCTCGTGTGTGGTCTTATGAATATTAATGAACCTGACCAATGTTTTCTTTTCCAGATCAGCATGAGCTCGCCAATCATACAAGGCTACAAGGCCCTGTCAGCCTGGAAGGAGGTTTGTGGGAGGAGTTACTCCCTCATGAAACTTGTAGAAGTTTTACGCAACCAGAGTTTCGACGACATCGCCGACGCCGTCATCCACATAATCGACCGTGAGTGCATCGTTTTCGGTGTCACCTTCATTGTTGCCATCGCCGTCGACAAAACGTTTTGACTGCTGTGTCGAAGTGCTTGAGTAAATGAAGCTACTTTGCACATCAATTTGTAACTGAAAAGATTCAAAACCACTGTTCAAGTGCTTATCGACTCATCCCACTTGAATTATTATCATAATAAGATAAGTTGACCCATTCAAATTACTTTCAGTATTCAAATTAATCTTACATTTACCTATAGTGATTCATCTTATTAAAGTTATTATTATCACAACTTATTAATTAATTAATTAATTTTTTTTTACATTATTGTCTTACTCAAGTCATTATGACATCAATGCTTCAATGCTGTAGAAGAAAGAAACCTGAAGTTTTAGAGCTAATTCTAGATGGTTGGAAATGTTTGGAATAAAAAAAATTTTGCAGTACAGGATGTGTGAAGATGTGATTTCCAGACAGCATTCCTAGCTGATGTGATTAGCAATTATTATTCTCAATAGCTGATTATACTTAATTAATCTGTACTTTTAGCCATGATGATGATGATGATGATAATGGTGGTGGTGGTGGTGATGATGATGGCAGTGGTGATGGGGTAGCTAGGCTTATGATGAAAATGGTTGCTATCATCTCTTCTTTTCAAAGTACTGCTCTTTATTATTGTTGAGATGCTGCTGCTGCTGATGATGATTATTATTATTATTATTATTATTATTGTTGTTGTTGTTGTTGTTGTTATTATTATTATTATGAGTATTATTATTACTAATTATTATTATGGATACTGCCAGTAACTAATGTTACCATGTTAATACTCATTACCACAATAATGAATAGCATTAATTCATTAACTTCAATAATAACAATAACAATGATTATGTCATTTTTTTTGCTTCCAAATCCCCTTCTAAAAGCTATTATCTCCATTGTTTGATCATCATTTTGTCAATTACAGCTGTAACCACTGCCATCAAGGCAATAATAAAAATAATAGTCACCTTCATCATCACCACCACCATCATCATTATCATCAGCAAAATCATCATCATCGTGGCTGCTTCGTAATTGCAGATGATGACATGCCAAATTCCAAAGACAAGCAACCAAAACCTGTTCAGAGAAGGAAGTCAGATCTGACATCGCAAAAGAACCGTGAGTTGAATTGAATAATGGTGTCTCTGTAATAATTATAATTTATTTAATAATTACAAATAATTAATATTTATTATCATTATTTTTATTTATTAAAGTGATATTTATTAATTGTAATTGTTATTTTAATATTGTGATATTATTATAATACAGTCATTTTTATAAATACGGTTATAGTAATATTTAATAATTATAATAATTATTATTTTAATGCGTTAATATTATTATTATTATTATTACTATTATTAATATTATTATGACCTCTGTCATCAATGGAGCCAATTTCCTCTGAGGAAGGAATCATCTCTGATGAATGGCTGCTGGTGTTCATTTTGCATTCACATCACCTGATTTTCATTAAAAAGAGAGATAATTCCACAACAACAGCAAAATAATAACAATAACTCTCCAAAAGCAATTAGATCAAATATGTCAAATACTTTCGTTGCCATCATTGTCATCTTTGTCATCATTGACCTCATCACATCATAATCATCTCCATGCCTCGCATAGGAAGCTCAAACATTCCAAGTATTTCCAGCATAGGCAAATGATGCGTGGAATATGCTCTCAAGTGTGATAATGACATTGGTGATTGTCACTGTTATAATTTAATAACAATTGATATTATTATTTTTATTCTTATTTGTTCAGCATAATCAATTTTAATGTTATTGGTTTATATCTAAATAGATATCATTAACACTTATTATTTATTGTTTGAATTATTACAGCTGCCGTCCTAGACAATAGGCGACTCCTTCTGATTGCCAAAAAGATCGAGGGCAACTACGAATCCTTGGCCAAGGAACTGGGTTTGCCCGATGAAGAAGTGGCAGAAATTAAAGAATCCGAGGGCCAGACTTACCAAGGCACCTTTAAGGTACTCTGGTCTTGGAGGGAAGCCAGACACCCGCAACCTCTCGCTCCCCAGCCTGACGAGGGGTCACCAACTGATGTTGAACTTCTCAGAGCTGCCCTCGAAAAGGTCGACCTTAAGGCAGTGGCAGATAAGATTGACGAGATCAAGTGATTTGCTTGAGGTGGCAAAGTGGTTTTTTTTTAATTGGCTGGTTGCTAGCCAATCAGAATCCTCTTTACACCCATTAATCAGGCTTTTGCATTTGCATCAAATTTTTCGTGCCTCAAAAGTTTTCCGGGTGTATGATTGTTATGGAGATGATGGAATATTCATTATGCAATATTTTTCTTAAGTATGATTGTATTTTTGGTGATTTTAGGAAAGGGGAAGTGTATTGCAACAGTGATGACCTATTATCGCTTGTCAAATTTAAACTGAATTTGTAACATTCGTTTCTCCATTATGCCTCTTTTCATGGTGTATTTCAACATCTTAATTATTTGTTTTTAATTGTTGATTTGTTCTAATTTTAAAGTAATTTATTGTTCAATTAGTAGTTACTCATAATTATCAATTTATTTATTACCACGTTAATTTTTATTCGTTTGTTTGATGTTCTGAAGACTTCGTAAATTCCTTTTTTTCTGTGACTCTGTGTCCCCGATTTGTGACCTTTTTAATCAGCAATTGTTGACTTACGATTTGTAATGAACTTTTTTTTGATGAAGCAATCAACTTATAAAAAAAAAATGTAGTCGTGTAATTTTTAGTAATATTTAATAATTATAATAATTATTATTTTAATGCTGCAATTAGTAATATTGATATTATTATCACCCTCATCGCGACGGAGTCAATTTTGGAATCATTTCTGATGAATGATCTCTGGTCTTCACTTTACCAGATTTCCATTAAAAAAGAGATTGTTCCACAATAATAACAAAATAATAGATGGAGTTTTGGACCTGATTATAAGTCGGTAAGTAAGCAGATCATTTTGCTGGACTTGTGGGATGTGACAGTTCTGACAGGGGTAAAGAGGACCAGTCTTTCACAAACCAGAGGTCGCCATCACAAATAGTTAGGAGAGGTAAGCATGTGGAAGCTAGTTCTACGGTTCTCTGGTTTATCAGGTCGTGGTTCAAGGCCAATAGTTACTTGAATTATACAGAAGCTTGATTAATAATAATAAATGTGAATCTTACTAAATATTAAATTTCTAATAATTTATTGAAATTATCAATAATGTTTGGAATTACTGGTAGTAATACAAAATAATAAAATAAAATAAATGTTAAATTTATTCTAAAATGAAGAGTTATTATTCTATGTGATAAACCAAACATTTTTCGCGTGTTTGCCTCGCGTTGTTAACGTCATCAGATATTGGAAGAATACAATTTTTGAAACAAATTGATCGTCTGGAATAATAAATTAATTAGACCAAACTGGATTTGAATCACTAATGTTTCTAGTATGATTTTAACCGCTTGGCAAATATTTATATCAGTAAGGTTTTAATTTCTTAATAGAATTTTTAGTTCCATTGGGAAAGTAAACATTTCACTGATAAAATAAAATTGGCAAAGAGATTATTTGAAATCTGTTGCACTCTTAAGTGGTGTTGATGTTGTACCATGCAGTTGTCGCTTTTGACTTTTTTGACTTTGCTTAAAGGTGAAGACGAAATATATTATTGCCTGATAATTAAGGCCAACTTCAACTTTGCTTATTTGAATTAAATAAAAATTTAACCATATATAAATATTATAAACATAAAATTTTTATCCCGAGCATCTTAATTTCAACTAATCGACTAACTCTAATAATAAATACTAATAATAATAACTAGCATAACTAATGAAAACTTATTAATAAATGCTATAAATATATTTATAAATGTCAATTGAAGAGGCGGTCGCTGCCAACGTAGCTTTGAATAAAAAAGGCGAAAAATGCTACGAGCAAGAATATTTAGATATCCGATTGTTTGATGGAGATTGGCAAGAAACTGTCACCCTTACAAATCTTTGTGAACAGCCGTTTGTAGCTGTCTTGTTAGATGAAGATTACATCATCAGTCACCATGTCCTCTATGCTGGCGAAGGTTTGCCATATATAATATAGTGTTAATATATAACACTCAATTATTAATTATTCTATTTTTAATACTTTTATTATTCTTCCTTTACTTTTTTCCTTCCTTTATTATTATTATTATTATTATTATTATTATTATTATTAATTATTATTATTATTATGATTATTATTATTATTATTATTATTAATTATTATTATTATTATTATTATTATTAATTATTATTATTATTATTATTAATTATTATTATTATTATTATTATTATTATTATGATTATTATTATTATTAGTATTATTATTATTATTAATTATTATTATTATCATTATCATTATTATTATTATTATTATTATTATTATTATTATTATTATTAATATTATTATTACTATTATTATTAACGTTATTTCTAACATTGTTATATTTGTCGATGTTATTCTAAGGAATTTACAAGTACCTCAATGAATACCTCACCTGCTCTGAGGCAGAATGGGAGCCAAGCAGTTACACTCAGAACGGAGTCTACGATGGCATCGCTTACCCTCACGAGCCATCGAGGACAAATATCCATCATTATTTGAAGGCTGTCAGAAGAGCCGTGTTTTATTTCCATTACCCATACCAAGATCTCAACATTACCGAACTAGAAGTTCATTCTTTCAGTGAATTAGAATACTTTTCATTAGAATATTTACTCAAGCTGTTTATTACTAATATTTATAAAATTTTCGGATATTCTATTTTTACTCATTATTAATTGGTTTTTTTTATAGATACTTTACGCGAATACATGCATCGCGGTTGCTACAAAGACGTATTTACTCCAGAATATACAGGAGAGATGACCTGCTTAGAATATTGTTACAAAGCAAAAAAAATGTTTGCAGCAATGAGGGTATTAGTTTTGGATGTTTTATCATCACACCATTCCCAAAGCATATTTGCTACTTATGTTGTTAACGAATGCTCGGATAGCAAAACTTCTTGAACTTCAGCTCTCATAATTGAATATTGATTATGCCCTTGATTTGTGCTTGAAACAGTTTTATAGCAGGGAATTATTTTATAAACTATAATTATTTTATAGTTATTTTATAAACTATAATATCGGATAATCCGGGCTCTTATTTTAAAATTTTGGTTATTTTTGGAAAAAATATTTGAGCTTTTGGTTTTCCATCTACGTCTCAATCCCTGAAGTTTATCATAAATACTTATAATTATTAAACGATAGAATGGCAGAGAATGTTGGTCTTATTTTGAAATCCTAATTATATATTATTATACATGATATTTCATTTCATTTTTATATAAAACAATTCAACGAAATCATTTAAAACTTTGTCAGCGCTCTCATGATTATCTTTTTTTTTTATGTTACGAACGCATTTGAGGGAGTGGGCACATAAAATTAAAAAAAAATTTTGAGTTTGAATGCATTGTTACATTGTCTTTCATATCATTTTTCATACAGTTGTAAATGCAATACTCAATTTATGTTATTGCAAGGGGGAGCTCTGCACCTGCTTAGACAGGGAACCATCAATTGAACTTCCTACATCAGATTGTTACATTCAATGCAAGGATAAATACAAGTTTTGTGGGGGTATTGATGCGGTGTCTGTTTACTTCAGTAAGTAACCCGTTATTAGGTGTTATTAGCAATTTGTTATTACGGTCTGATCGATACTTATTATAAGTATCTATAGCTTAAATGTTGTCTGTTTACTTCAGTAGGTAACTCATTATTGATTCTATGGTCTAATCGATACCTATTATAAGTGTCTGTAATATATTTAAATTAGATAGATAAGTGGAAAAATGGATGTGCAAGTGGATTATAACATTCCAAATGATTCGCTTTCTAAGCATAACTCCCAATTTAAGTTTAAATCAATTCCAAAGGTTGACAGCTACGAAGTTCTTAAGATGTGCGGGAGAAATGCATCTTCTAAGATCAATTTTATTTAACTTGAAGATCAGTCATTTTTATTAAAAATTCAATTACTTATAGTTTACGTTCCCCTTCCCTATTTCGACCATTGCCATACTTTTACCGAGGAGGTTCTAGAAACAGTCGGACAAGATGAAATCAAGGGCGAAATGACGATTGAGAAGTGTCTACTGCATTGCGAGGAATATGAATACGCCTTACTGCATGTGAGATATACTAACATTGAAAGGATTGATATAAGAAAATTAAACGCTCATCAAATGAATTAGTTAAATGAATAATAATAACATTAATAACTGGGGCAACACTAATGGTAGCATTCGTAATAATATTAGCAATAATAATAGTAAAAAAATAAAACAATGACATTGTAATAAATGTATCCATATTGAAAGGATGGAGACATTTGTATGTGCCAAACATTCAATGGCACTACTGTTAAAGGATTGGTAAAAATGCATGGCGATTATTACAAAGGTATGAGCATCAGGGGATGCAGGAATGAATGTTCCGCCGATCCAGATAATTTTTGCGGCGGACATATGCGCTTCAGTTTTTACAAAAGTAGGCAGATTTAATCGTTTAAAAATATAATGATACCGTTATTTATTGATTTATTAATTATGGAATTCTGTTACAGCCTGTCAAGGAGATATAAAATCTAATATAAATTGTTCCACGTTGCTTCGCTGTGCCAAGTCTTACGACAAGTTCGGAATGTGCAAGGGTGGCTGTGCAAGAGGCTTCTTTGGAGAGTACTGTCTTGAACGAGGTGATACATCCTTAATGCTTTTACTGTAATTTATAAAGATAATAATTTTAATAATGATTCATTGAAAGAAAGACAGTTGAGAGCGAATGGCAATGTTGCAAATTATTGATAAAGTTCCTGATTTGGTATATTTATATTTTTCAGATTTTGATGAATGCAAACTCAGACCTTGTAAATCAGATTTCTATGTTTGTAAGAACCTGCCTGGTTCTTTTACCTGCAATTGCAAGGCGGGCTATAAGTTGTCTTCAGCTGGGGACTGTTTACCTGGTAATTGATTACTTGCCTTGAACAATTTACAGCTTAAGCACAGAATGTATGTTTTTAAATTTAAACATAGATTATTGGAATTCATTTGATTAGTAAACGAGTTTTGTTTCCCCGAAAATAAGACAGTTTTACATCTTGTTTAAGTTACCTCTTATATTAATTTGTGTTCCAAAAGTTGCGCTAGGGATTATTTTCTTATATTTTCATAATCAACAACC
This sequence comes from Whitmania pigra, assembly GCA_021613335.1. Taxonomy (NCBI): domain Eukaryota; kingdom Metazoa; phylum Annelida; class Clitellata; order Hirudinida; family Haemopidae; genus Whitmania; species Whitmania pigra. The sequence continues at coordinate 723,577 of JAJTWR010000305.1, forward strand.
CATCAGAGCCTTGTATTCAACGTACACAAACTATTAAGGTACAAGAGGCAAAGAGTATGGTTTTAATAAATTATTAATAAATTTCCCGTAGAATCATTGGTCTCAATTGGTCTCTTGTTTAGCAAGAGAACTCCCCTTAAATGAGTATTTCATGTTCATATATTGGCAGCCTGGCTACCAGTGGTTTTACACACTGAATTCTTAACCCAACTCAAAACTTTTCGCAAGTTAGGCATTACAGAGTTTTTGTCCATATTTACATTTCGTCCACCTGTTAACGTTAATAATCTGTTAAGTCATTATACTCCGCCATTTGCGGATTTTTCGGATATCTAACCAATTTTCTTTACAGATTCCTGTCCGGTGAGTTTTCCTTTCTTGTATTTCTTGATAGAATAGCTTTTTGTTTGTATTCATCTTGTCGAAACACCAATTAATTATAATCTTTAATTATAAAAGATAAAAATAAACTACACATACGAACTATTTTGCTTTGGTTTATGAGTTTATTGAATGAAACATACAAGCCCTTATATACACAGAAAAAACAAAAAGCGAAAGCAAATAAATTCAAGTAAACCCAAAGGGTTAAAAATAAACTTTTAATTATGAAGATTAATAAACAAACTTGACTGTTTTGATTGTTTTGTGTGACATTAGTCTCATTAAACCACTATAAATTAATGTCATGTTGTGTATCGTATCAGCTTAACCGCTTTTATTTTACATACAGATACTTATAATAATTATAATTTTCGTATCGGTATTTCAATATATTACTATTTTACGAAAATTTTACTGATAATAAATTGTTTATATTTCAACGTTACTGTGTTGCAACAGACCTATGGTATGATCGTAAACACCGACTGACAATCTTAACTTGGGCTTATTTTCGGGGAAACGCTGTACTTAAATTGCATTTGCATGTGCTTAATAATTTTATAAATATTACATATTTGATAAATACTTTCATAGTCCCCGAGACATGTGATGATACATTTTTAAAGCAAGTAATCTTACTCCTGGTCGTTACCATACTCACCATGCTCTGCAGTATATTTGTTTAGTAAGTTGCAAATTTTTTTCTTAAATATTGAGCAATGATAATATTCTTAAATTAAAATCTTGATACGAACATTATTACAAGTATTATTTTTTCATGCAACAGCGTAATTGTTCAAGCGGCCACACGAACATAAACTATCAGAAAAAACTATGTTGTTATACTACTAACCAAAGAAAAATTGCAAAATGATTTCAAGAATTAGAATATCCATTTCTGGAAAATAGAAAAAATATTGCATGAATAAATATTTATATCACCTCTTAAGACTCTGTTTAGGTTTCAGTAAGAAATTTCAGTGCTTGATTAAAGGACAAACGTGGTCTATTTTTGTGGTCTGACCTGTTAGACGAGCTGGCGTTTTAAATCATTTTATTTCGTATGAGTGCATAGTAAATTTTGGAAAGCAATAAACTAATTATTTTGACCAGTTTCTCGGGAAACGATGGATTAACAAATACTATTATCCATGCATATTGGATGAGTAATTATAAACATTATCAATGAAAATAATAATTGTATACAGTAATAATAAAGTTTTGAATGTTTAAACTTTTTTGGAATGTGTGCAAATGCTTGCAAAATGTTCAAATGCAATTTGCTAATGGTCAGAATGGAAGGATTTGCTTCTTACAATTTTTGTTCACTATGACCCAGTTTCCCATTCAAGATATTAATCTGTGATCAATTGAATTTGTTATAGAAACGATAATTTATTTTAACTTTTGCCGAATTAAGCTGAAATAACAATTCTGGAGTGTTTGCGTAACGTTGCTAGGCTATCGAAAGTTGCAAGTAAACAAATTCAAACAAAATAATCGCTTGGATCGTTAGTTATCTAATTAATAAAGTTGAAGTAGAATTTATTTATTGCTGACAGTTTCTAGCCTGTCTTAGGATTCCCTAAGCATGACTGCCTCAGCACTATTTTGATCCGGCCATCTTCAGGTTACGTGGCATTATGAAGGTTTTTGATGTTCATTAATAATTAATAAGTAGATGCATGCATTTTGAAGATTTCCTAAAATTTCTATTAAAATCTTGTTGCAAAGGTTTTGCATGGTAATGCTCAATTATATATTTCTATAATAGGTGAACGAAGGCTGGAAACAGATAATCGTCTGATTTCTGTGGCGATTATCTCTGATGACATAATGTCAGGCAGTTGTCTGTACACATCATTTTGGACGTTTTTCATCCTGCAAGTGCTTAAAGGTTAAAGTGTAAAAAAATAGAAACATTAAGTTCATTAAGTTTTTAATTCGTTCAAAATACATATTTATTTATGATGTGCGTAAATGCTTTATGAACCTATTTTCTTCTCGAACCAATTTGTGTTAGTGGTCACTTGTGACCGTCTTTTTGGTTTCAATAAATAAACAAACAAACAAACAAACAAACAAATAAATAAATAAACAAATAAATAAATAAATTTATGTTGGGATAATATTGTTTATCAATTGCAGATGCTGTTTTACCAGAGTCCGTAAACGTGGCTTTGAATAAAAGAGGTACCAAGTGCCTAGAGAAAGAGGACATTGACGGCAAGCTGTTTGATGGAGATTTAGAAGGAGGCGTCGTTCTAAATCTACAAGCGTGTAGTTCTCCTACGATAGAAATATATCTCGGTGATCCATACTTGTTAAGTCATATTGTCATCTACGCTTCGGAAGGTTGGCAAATAAAATACTTTCTTGCTTAATTTGTTTAAAGAACACTTGTTGATTCATAGACTAAAAATTAGCAATTAAAAATAATCCAGACATCGATTTTCTCTCAAGGAGAGACAAATGTAAATATGTTACAATAATATTGCCATTAAACTAATAATTTAATTATAATTAATCTGATCATTGTAACACCTACAACATCACTTAACATGAAAGATAATCCAAGTCCGTAGTTGCTTTTGTCACTATTCTTTATTTATCAGGTAATGATAAACAGCTAGATGAATACCATACTAAGGCATCAGATGGAGGAGCTACCTTTTTGGAAAACGGTGTATTCCCTGATGCAGCCTTACCTTATCGACCTTCTAGAGTCAATATCGAACACGGTTTACAATCTGTAAAATCTGTCCAAATTCTCCTTAAAAAATCTTCTTATGTTAATATTACAGAGATAGAAGTCTACTCATTTGGTAAACATCCATTTGAATGTTTACGTAAATAATTTAATTCAATTTATTCATTAATTCCGTAATTATCTCGTTATAATTAAAGATGCTTCAAAATCGCACATGCCCAGAGGATGCTTCGATAATGTTGTTACAACTCAATCACTGATAGGCGTGAATTGTATAAATTACTGCTTTACCATGAAAAAAATATTTGCAGCAATGATGGTTAGTGATTCATAAGTATAAAAAAATTTAAGTTTTAGTCAAAGTTTCTCAAAGTATTTATGCTCTGCATTCATTATTTAATTTTTCTACGAATACAATATTCGGCATCCTTATGATACATACATATCCGAAAAGATTTTGGGATCTAAAGGATGGAATTATCTAAGAGCATAGGAACGCCGTCCCAAAATGAATAAACTTTTAAATAACTTTAAATGACATTTGCAGGATCATGCCAACATAACATCATTTGTTATGAAACTGTACTTAATTATGAATGTACTTTTAAGTTGAATGAGTGCAGACTTTGGCTTAAAGTTTTAGTTGCTGTTCAAATAAAATGTCAATATTAAAACAAATTAAACAATTGTTGAAAGGGAGTAGTGTGTGCGTGCCAGGACAAATTGCCTGCAGTTGAATTGCCCACGTCAGCATGCTTTCATAAATGTAAGGGTGAAGGTTATATGTTCTGCGGAGGTTTGAGAACAGCATCACTTTACTACAGTAAGTAGATATTTGACTAACTCCATTTATTAATTAACCAATGCTTACATTCTTGCTTTCAATATTAGAACCGGTGAGTGTTCTTAACCAAGCTACTAAAGCTTCGGAACTATGGATTGCATAACGAGGCTGTTAAACGGCTCAGTGATGATAAACTTACGCTAACAAATATTTACTAGTGTTATTAATAAATAAAAGTTTTATTCTGTTTTATCTTGAAAGATTGTTTTCTAATTTGTATTCATTTGCTTTAGCTTATATTCCGCTTCCCCATTTCGACTATTGTTACAAGTTTGGAGAGGAATGGCTAAATAATACCGGAGAAAATGAAATTACTGGAAACATAACCATAGAATATTGTCTGCAACATTGCGAAAAATACGACTTTGCCATAATACATGTACAAGTTTACAATTTTACTTTACATTTCACATAAAATTAATTAATTATTTAATCATTATTGGTCAGAACGACTCGATTTCTAAAATGCCGTTAAAACCGATTTATCGCATAAAAAGTGAACTAAATTCTCAATTAACTGGATTAGCACTTTTACCTTACTATGAGCTTTCGCTAGTCTAAGAAGTTAAGCAGTAGCCTAGTATAAAAAATTATAAAACTAGTTACTGGTTGATTTCGGTTATGATGGATGGTCTTTGGACCATCGCAAATCCATATGATTTGTATTTTTTTTTATTGTGCACGTCTAAGCGTTTAGCGGCTGTTTTTGGTCTTTGGCAAGTATTTTTTTATTTCAATTTAATACAAATAAAGTAGCATCTATCATAAAAATGTATATTTTTTCCAAGATGTAATGATCATAATTATAATATTTTTATCAATAACCTCTTCGAAAACAATAAGTACAAATCTTTTTTATTTGAAGTCTGGAAACACTTGTTCATGCGAGTATCTGAATGAAACTCGCGATGGAACACTTTTATACAAGTTCGATATAACTCGTGATAACAGGAACAGTGAAAAATGCAACATCCCATGTTTCGGTGATCCAGACGAAAGATGCGGTGGCCATTTGCATTTTAGCTTATACAGAAGTAAAGCAATCTATATGCTTGCAAATAAATCATGTTATTGATTCTGAAGTTTTGTCACAGCCTGCCAGGGGGATCCCTATTCTGATATAAACTGTTCGGCACTTTTCCACTGTATCGGTCCATATGATAAGAACGGAATTTGCATAGGCGGCTGCAAAACACCGTTTTTTGGCGAGCACTGCCTTGAGCAAGGTAACACTTGCTAAATGTTGACTATTATAGATTATCTCAAAAACTGGATTCATACTTATAATGACATTAAATTTAATGTTGTTTAAAAATTTTCAAAAAAAAAATTTACATGTTATTTTTTTAAAGTAAGAAGTCGAGCAGATAAAAACCAGTTTTCGCAAAGTATTGAGACGCACAATCATTATTACAAATTTTAATAAATAAATCAACGATATGTATATTCGTTAGATCTCGACGAATGCATACTTAAACCTTGTGAAATGGAGAACTCAGAATGTAAAAATACTCAAGGTTCTTATACTTGCAACTGCAAGTCTGGTTTCCAGATGTCACCTCTTGGAGAATGTATAGCTGGTAATTAATTAATAATAAAAAAAAGGAACAAATCAATTGACAAACGGATTTTTAAAAAAATCAGTTAAATTGTATAGTACTTCCGATGTTCTAAAATTCTGTATCATGTGATATTCTTTTACATTTGAAATTGTACATATTTTCAAAGCTGCAAAAGAAGAAGAGGTGACCTTTTTCAGACGATTGATATCGGCACTCTTTTATCTTATAATTCTGGGCCTCCTAGTTGGAGCTGTTTAGTAAGTTGTTTCATTTGTGAATAATGTGGTTTATAGTGGTTTAAAGATGGTCCTTAGTTTCTTTAAACTAACTTTAAACCATTAGATAGTCATTAAAGATAGTCAATAGTTTTTTTTTAAACCACTAGAGATCAATGTTCAAATGCATTTGAGATATCGCTGAATATTACATTTTTAAATTTCTAGTTACGTAAACAAAAACAAGCTCTACAACAAATTACTTAAACCTCAAGAAAATGCAACGAAAACCTAAGAGAATGTAAGAGTACCACATGCCCGTGTTCTCGCACTGAGAAATGGATGAATCACTTGAAAGACAATAAAATGCTGGACTTACATTCATACATAAATTACATTATTACGCAAGGACATATTTTTAGTGTGATTTATAAAATAATTTATGATTAAATAAAAATACGTTCGTTAATTATGATCAGGCACGACTTTATGCTTGGTTCCATACTACCATATTTCGATTTGACCTGATTCACGTTACAAAACACTGGCATATTTCGTCATTCTTAATAAATTTGTTTTGGTGAACCCTTAGGTAAATATTACTTATGTAGTATACATTACATAATACGATAAATATTTATACCTTATAAAATCTCATATAGGCACAGTCAATTGTTAATAGTTAACAGTTATTTAATTATTTGTAGTTAATGTTTATTTCGTTGCTAATATTAGAATCAACATCATTAATTTATTACAAGTTTTATTGCTGGGGTTAATATTATAAACAAATAAAAACAATTTATTTATATGATCTTTGACTTCATATTACTAATGTTAACTTCCTAAAGTTAATAAATTGCTTTCCTTTGATGGCCAGCAGAAGTTTTTCTTCTAGAGTTTCGTTACAGCTGTAAGCTGTAATAAATAAGATATTTAAACAAGTAAAGGATACAGGCTTATAATTGTCTGGGTCTCCATCAGCTCCTTTTGGTCTGATTGTGAATTTTGGATTAAAAGCAAATCCCCAGCAGGTAATCTTGGACTAGCAGTATGTTATTAGAATTAAAAAGAGTGGTTGTTACCCAGATCCAGGTCTTCTTAACCACTATAAATAATTGTTATCCTATGTTATGTTATGCGTTCAGATTGTCAAACACATCTAAACGTTTGGAAAGAGCATGGAGTAAATTTAACCTCATGCATTAATTATCACTTTTGATTTTGAATGAATCTGATCGATTGTTTTATAATTGATCAGTCTAAAAGGAACCAACGTAGCTCATAACGATATTCAACAAATATTGGGAAAAATTGCGAAGATTTCTTTGACTTTTATTACACATACACAGAAACAGCCATTTTTATATATAAGATTATAGTAATACTTAATAATTATAATAATTATTACTTTAATGCTGCAATTAGTAATATTGATATTATTATCACCCTCACCGCAACGGAGCCATTTTCTTTGAGGAAGGAGTCATTTCTGATGAATGGTCTCTGGTCTTCACATTACCAGATTTCCATTAAAAAAGAGATTGTTCCATAACAATAAAAAAATAATAGATGGAGCTTTGGACCTGAATATAGGTCGGTGCAGAGTGTTTTGCTAGAGTTGTTATAAGTGACAGTTCCGACTGTCTGTTCTCTGGGTAAAAAGGTAAAGAGGTAAAAAGGACCAGTCTTTCACAAGCCAGAGGTCGCCATCACAATCAGTCGTAAGAGGAAAGCATGTTGAAGCCAGTTCTATGGTTCTCTAGGTTCTCAGGCCATGGTTCAACTCGCATCCAAAAATGACAAAAAAATTATATAGATATTTAATTAATAATAATAATTAAAAATGTTACTAAAAATTAAATTAATAATAATCTGCATAATTCAACAACCACTTCATCCGATTTTTGAAATTACTGTATTTATTAATGGACAGCGGGAGTTTTTCTCTTTAGTATGTTTCCTGTTCATGGTTAATGCTATGTAATTTTTGAAAGTACAAATAAAAATTGAAAATTTGGAAAAATGCTACGCAATATTAATAAATGTGAAATGTATACCGAAACGAAGAACTATTATTCTATGTGATAAGCCCAACATTTTTGGCGTGTTTGCCTCGCGCGGTTAACGTCATCAGATTGTTTTGAAACAAATTGATCGTCTGGAATAATAATTAATTAACCGAATTAGACTGGATTTGAAACTGATATTTATAGAATGGTTTTAGCCTCTTTATAAATATTCATGTCAACACGTTTTGTAATTTCTTATTAGAATTTTTAGTTCCATTGGGAAAGCATTTCCCTGATAAATAAAGATTGGAGAACAGATTATTTGAAATCTGTCTTATTATTAAGTGATGGTGCTGATGATACGATGCAGTTGTCTGTGCACATCGCTTTGGACTTTTTTGACCTTGCTTAAAGGTTAAATTAACAAAAGATATGAATGCCTGATCATTGAAGACTACTTTATCTTTGCTTATTTGAATTAATTACGGCGTTAATCAATATAAATAATTTCGAAATTTTTTCTCAAGCATCTACTAAGCATTTCTACTATTTTTAATAATAAATAATAATATTAAGAAAGAATGAAAATTCATCAATAATTTTTAATTACCGTTATCTAATATTGTCATAAAATACAAGTAAACAATTATATGTGTCACTTGAAGAGGCGGTCGCTGTCAATGTAGCTTTGAACAGAAAAGGCGAAAAATGCTTTGAAGCCGAATATTTAGATACCCGATTGTTTGATGGAGATTTGCGAGAAACTGTCACCATTACAGATCTTTGTGAACAGCCATTGGTGTCTGTCTTATTAAGTAAAGATTACATCATCAGTCACCATGTCCTCTACGCTGGCGAAGGTTGGCCTTTTATATTAACTCTCTCTATTTATTTTATTGTTAACTACTACATTATTATTAACTGCTTTTTTTATTCTCCTGACCAATTTCGTCAAAGTGAGGCTATCCGAAAAAGAATCACATCGAAAAATTTCAAAGTCTCGAAACAAAGTCTCGGGATCTCTGCGCGACTGCAAAATGAATTTAACTTGAATAAATAACTGAAACTGTGCATGCACGATGAGCCAAAAATGAAGCCAACATAACGAACACTAGTTCTGTTCATTTCATTCAACCGCTCGTTTTCTGTAAGCACTGGCATGGAAGGCACCAAGTTGTTCCCTGGTCATTCTAATCCACTTTTTGCTTCCTCCCTTCAAGTTGAGCTTTCACTATCTTTCAACTTGTTGCTGTTGCCCAAAAACATGTCCTTGGAAAATAGGTTCACCAATTAATTCAACGAAAGCCTTGTCTTTGAAGTTTATTGTGCCAATTCTAAACATTCTAGGGTTTCTTTTCAATATTTTTGCCTGTTACTTCTTCCAGAATCGTGGAGACAACTTTTTCTTTGCACTTTCCAACATCTTTTGATAAGTTGTACACCTTGATGTTATTCTGTCTTCTTTGCCTCTCATTGTTAAATTTACCTTAGATTCCATGTATGTCACAGAGCCTTGAACCTTTTCAATATCTGTGATCAAAGATTCAACTTCTTAAAAAATTAAACTTGACTATTGCTTGGTTTCTTTCTTGTTTTCATCCAACTTTTTTGTGAACACTTTATCTAGTTCCTTCGTGTTTTGCTGAAGCTTTTCTATTTGTTTTTCTTGTTTCGTGATACGTTTACCAACTTATCAGTTAACCAAGCATAAGTCCTTATAATCGTTTGAAGCTTTTTAACATCCTCAGTCAATTAGTTAAATTCATCTTTTGTAATTTCTTGTTCAAATTACTTTAGACAGTTTTTCACACAAATGGAATTCGGCCACAATCTTAGATTCACAACTGGCCTCTTTAGCACTTCATCGTCTGGGCATACTTTTTCAATTCGAAACTCACAAGGAATGTTTGTTTGAAACTTAATATCAATATTCATCGACTGAAATTATTTTTATCAGTATTTAACCACTGCTACATTTATCGATATTGTATTTAGGAATTTACAAGTACCTCAATGAATATCTCACCTTTTCGGAGGGGGAAAATTCCCATGGTTATTCTCAAAACGGAGTTTATGATGGCATCGCTTATCCGTACAAGCCATCGAGAACAAATATCAATCACTACATACAAACTGTCAGGACAGCCGTGTTTTATTTCCATTACCCCAACCAAGAAGTCAACATCACCGAACTCGAAGTTCACACTTTCGGTAAATGTCATACGTTCAAATATCATTATATATATATATATATATATATATATAAATATATTTACTTATTAGTATTTCATAATTAATATTTAAACAATTTCGAATAGTTTACTTACAATTAATTGTTTTTTAAAAAGATACTTTACGTGAATACATGCATCGCGGTTGCTACAAATACGAATTTAAACCTCAATATACGGGAGGAAAGACCTGCTTAGAACATTGTTATAAAAAAAGGAAAATGTTTGCAGTGATGAAGGTAACAGTTTTAGATTTTTTTTATCATCACACCATTCTCAAAGCATATTTGTTACTTATGTTGTTATCGAATGCTCCGGTAGCAAAAGTTCCTGAACTGTCCGCTCTCATACTTGAGTATTGATTCTGCTTTTTATTTGTGCTTGAAACAGTTTTATAGCAGGGAGTTATTTTATAAACTATAATATCAGATAATCCGGGCTCTTATTTTAATTTTTTGGTTATTTTTCCCAAAAATATTTGAGGTTTTGGATTTCAATCTATGTCTCAATTCCTGAAGTTTATCATAAATACTTATAATTATTAAACAATAGAATGGCAGAGAATGTTGGTCTTATTTTGAAATCCTAATTATATATACATGATATTATATTTCATTTTTTTATAAAACAATTCAACCTAATCATTTAAAACATTGTCAGCGTTGAGCGACCAGTAAATATTAATAGAATACATAAAAAAATTGCACGATTCTCGTTTGCGAGTGGGCACATAAAATTAAAAAAAACCTAATTTTGAGTGGCATCCTATATACATACATTGTCTTTCATCTCATTTTTCTGTGTAAATGCAATACTCAATTTATTATATTGTAAGGGGGATTTCTGCGACTGCACAGACAGGGAACCATTAATTGAACTTCCTATATCAGATTGTTACCTTCAATGCAAGGATAAATACAGGTTTTGTGGGGGTATTAATGCGGTGTCTCTTTACTTCGGTAAATTTCTTGTTATTAATAAACGAATGTCAGTAGTTTAAATGTTGGATGAGTGGATTATTTAGTGGATGCAAATGGATGCCAGCACTCCAAATGTTGTGTAATCCAGATTTAAGTATTAATAAAATCCAAAGGGCAGCTAAATAGTTCTGAAAATAGGTATGTGAGGGTGAAATGTATCTAATAATAGTAATACAATTTAACTTGAGGGGCATTCATTTTGATTAAATATTTAATTAATTCTAGTTTACGTTCCACTTCCCCATTTCGACCATTGCCATATTTTTGATGAAGAGGCTCTAGAAAGTATCGGAAAAGATGAAATCAAGGGCGAAATGACGATTGAGAAGTGTCTACTGCATTGCGAAGAATATGAATACGCTTTACTGCATGTAAGATTTACGAACGAATGAAAAGATTGTCAATATAATATTAATCAAATGTTTAAAAATAATTGCGTGAATAATAATAGTAATAATAACTGTAGCAATAGTAGCGATGGTAGTTATCATTTATAATAAATATAGATAATGATAGTAATGAATGTGAACATTAACATTCTAATAAATACCCAAAAAACAAACTTATTGTAAGTCTGGAGATGTTTGCTTGTGCGATACCTTCAATGGAACGGATACAGGATTAATAAAAACACACAGCGATTATTACAAAGGTATGAGCATCAGGGGATGCAGGAATGAATGTTCCGCCGATCCAGATAATTTTTGCGGCGGACATATGCGCTTCAGTTTTTACAAAAGTAGGCAGATTTAATCGTTGAAAAATATAATGATATCGTTATTTATTGATTTATTAATTATGGAATTCTGTTACAGCCTGTCAAGGAGATATAAAATCTAATATAAATTGTTCCACGTTGCTTCGCTGTGCCAAGTCTTACGACAAGTTCGGAATGTGCAAGGGTGGCTGTGCAAGAGGCTTCTTTGGAGAGTACTGTCTTGAACGAGGTGATACATCCTTAATGCTTTTACTGTAATTTATAACGATAATAATTTTAATAATGATTCATTGAAAGAAAGACAGTTGAGAGCGAATGGCAATGTTGCAAATTATTGATAAAGTTCCTGATTTGGTATATTTATATTTTTCAGATTTTGATGAATGCAAACTTAGACCTTGTAAATCAGATTTCTTTGTATGTAAAAATCTGCCTGGTTCATTTACCTGCAATTGCAAGGCAGGCTACAAGTTGTCTTCAGCTGGAGACTGCCTACCTAGTAATTGACTACGTGTCTTGAATAATTTACTGCTTAAGCACACAATATAAAATATTTAAATTTAAGCATAGATTATTTAAATTCATTCGATTAGTAAACAAGTTCTTGTTTCCCCGAAAATAAGACAGTGTTACCTCTTGTTTAAGTTACCTCTTACATTAATTTGTGCTCCAAAAGTCGCACTAGAGTTTATTTTCCTACATTTTCATAATCAACAACCCATCAGAACCTTTTATCCAACCTACACGAAGTATTAAGGTGCAAGAGGCAAATAGTATACATTATTTGAATACATTTGATTAGATTGTAAGATTGTATTTAAATTGCTTTTGCATCTGCTTAATAATTTCATAAATATTACATATTTATTTTTAATTTCAGTCCCCGAGCCATGCGATGATTCATTTTTAAAGCAAATAATCATATACCTATTCATTACCATACTCACGATGTTCTTCATCATTCTTGTATTTGTTCAGTAAGTTGTAAATTGTTTTTCTTAGAAATTGAGCTATGGTAATATTCATAAATTAAAATTCGGTTACGAATATCATTACAAATAATTTTTTTTTCATGCAACAGTTTATTAGTTAAAGCGACCCAACGAAAATGAAGCAATTCAGACGAAACTGTTCGTATACTATGAAGCGAAGCAAAATTACAAATTATTTTCAACTATAGATTATCTATCAAATAGAGTATCTATTTCTGCAAACCAGAAAGCCCTATATAGATTAAAATAACCCTGTAGAAAATATCGCATGGGTATCTTTTTATTTCCCCTTTTAAGACGCTGTTTTGGTTCCAATAAGAAGTTTCAATAGTAATCTCCAGTCAGTTTATAACGTTCCAATATACAAACAATTGTGTATAGAAACTTATGAGAAAGTAGTTCTCTCTTAGCCTTACCAATATCTGCTTCGACACTTTTGAATGTTGCTGACAAGATATTTTCATCTGCCGCGTCTACAAAACATTTTACGATGATCGTCTTGGAGAAGCCTTCGATAAATCTAAAGCCCATTTTATGACTGGTTCTATTTCTTCGTTCATTCTTCGTAGCTAGAGTTTTTGTTGAAGTGGTTCAAAAGTGAACGTTATTTATTTTTTCGATTCTGAATGATTTCAATGTTGAACGAACTTTCATTGTGGCCGATTTAAATAGAGGATCAGAAAAAAACATTATATGCATTTAATGTAATTTTAATTTTGAATTTATTTCTTATATTTCTTTAATTTACTATGGAATAATTAATTTAATGCGTCAATTAAACGATTTTTGACAATGACTTCTTCCGTAATTTGGTGATGATTTCTGTTCGACAGTGTCAAACCAGTTTTCCCTTTAATTATGTTTCCTTATAAATTTAATTGTAACAAACGCTTCAAGCAACTAATAACATTTAATAACTTATATATATATATATATCCGTGTTCCAAGGACTTATTATATATATATATTGTATTGTACATGGGGAAATACGCTATGGAACTTCGGTTTTTTCATTAAAGAGAAGAAGAAAGTAATATAGTATTAGATCAGCAGATTATTATAAGTTAAAACAATTTTGTTTGACCCACCTCAATAAGTACGTCATTGGGTACTGAGTGATCAAAGCTTTCGCTTTGGTGCGGCTCCCAAAAGCATCTTTCAGATATAACGTTATATATAATACATTATTATTAAAAATATTCCAATCTTCTAGACTACATCCAATATTTCTAGGTAATTGCTTATATATGTAATAGTTGAAACAGCCATTAGTGTTATTATTGCAAAGAAAACATAACATAACAATTATTTATAGTGGTTAAAAAGACCTGGATCTGTGTAATAACCATTCTTAGTTGTAACTGTTCCTAAATAGTTGTAAGAATCGTATAGCATTGTTTCCCGAAACTTAACATCAACTCCAGACCCTAACCATTGCTGCATTTGTAAAATGGTTGAAATTGGTTTGACTTCAGAAAAAATGAAATAAAACAAACAAAATTTTATTGAAAGTGATGTTTGAAAAATTGCATTCAAGTAAAAGTGTTTAACTTCAAGTATATTTATTTTAACAACAATTCGCCATGGCAGTTGAGTCTCAAAGCCAAATCTTTCAAAATTCAGATGGTTCCGAAAACCTGGAACTCGCACAAAGTTAAGAATCCTCCATTGGTTGAATTGATTTGAGTCTGATAAACCACTACAAATCTTGCTTTTGGAATTGAAGGTCGGCAAAATATGGTAAACCATGATGCATTGACCGGTGGTCCCTGGTAAACACCACAAAGAGAATATTGGTTCCTGACCGGTTTTCTAATCAACCAAGAGTCGTTTGTGACGCCGATGGTGAGGTTCTTGTATCTGAGTGCTTAGAACAAAGTCAACAAACGACACATTAGATACTAGTCAATGGAAACATTAGTTTAACAATTGCTAGGCGATGCACACGTACGCAAGGTCACAATTATTATTATTATTATTATTATTATTATTATTAGTATTATTATTATTATTATTATTATTATTATTATTATTATTATTATTATTATTATTATTATTATTATTATTAGTATTATTATTATTATTAATTATTATTATTATTATTATTATTATTATTATTATTATTATTATTATTATTATATTATTATTATTATTATTATTATTATTATTATTAATTATTATTATTATTATTATTATTATTATTATTATTATTATTATTATTATTTATTATTATTATTATTATTATTAATTATTATTATTATAATTATAATTATAATTATCCTATCCACCCCGATGCTTCAACGGCCAAAAGATAAGAAGCAACATAAAGGTTCAAGAAATTGAATTGATATATTCCTGCAATTTACTAACGCTAAGTATCCTTATTTCCATGCCTAGTATGTTGACATGGAGATTGTTATTAAAAACAAATTACTAACAGAATCGTGTAATTATTGCAAGGTAATGCAATAAAAAAATAAATAATGCATTTATTTGCAGTCGTTTTTGTTTTCCGAAGTTAAAACTCGGGTAAAGATTTTTCAGATAAGTTTTGAAAAAATTCCTTCAACTTACTGACACCAAATGCCTTTGTTTCCCTGCCGAGCACGTTGACATAGCCGATGGTCACATAATGAACCAAATCCACAATAAACCAATTGTCGTAGGCGTCTCCAATCCCCGTGTTACTGCAGTCACCAGCTAGCGATGCTGTGCTATTTATATCATCCAGAGCCAGCCATGGACCGAGAATTTTTCCATTAGAGGCATTATTAGAAGTTTGACAGGCTCTGCGATATTTGGAGAGATTTTCACCTGGTTTAAATTCAATGTACGAGCTTTGACATAAGTTCATAATCCAAAAATCTAAAAATTCTGCACATTTGTTGCCTCTGAAGCTATGAATATGGCGCCTTATAAATTAATTATTATTATTATTGTTGTTGTTTATTGAAAAATTATTTTCTAACCGGAATATCCTTTTCCACCCTGTATGGTATTCTGAAATAATATTAGTATCAATGTAAAAAATTTACCTTACGGTAAAATATGTAGTGGATTGTTTAAATATGTATCAATCCCTTATGACTAATCCTTGCAATATTTTTTTTCCGATTTAACAATTCCGATACTTTAGTTTTGTGTGTTCTGTGTTTGTGCGCATGGCTTTGTTGGGTTTAAAAAAATTAAGACAATGAGAAAAAGCAACAAATTTCTTACGTCGTAACTCGAGCAAAGAGTCATGTTCGTGATTTTATAAGGTGTGGTTCCAAATATCAGACATGATTTAGACGCTTCTAAGTAGTTGAAATTGACGCAGTCTCTGGCAAGACATTTGACGGCGCATCGGAGTCTGCCCGTCATTCCTTCTAGAATTCCATTAGGTTCATCAAGTGCACATCCAGGAGCTCCATTGCAGTCCAAGGTTCGAATGAATAACTTGTGGATTAGTAAATCGGCTGTGAGAAATCTCATAAAGAACGGAGCTAGCAGAAAGAAAACTGAGTTTGGTCTGAAGGACGATTTCATGATTGCAAAGTCATCAAAAAACTATTTTGATGTCTTATAAACTTGCTGCACAATTGTTCATGTTTTCATTAAACAATGAAAAGGGTTAATAATTTCATAGATTTCTTTTTGCATTAAAGTTTGTTGCTTTTTGTAAACAGCTTTTGTTGAATGAACTGCTTGCATGTCTTGTGGCATATGTCTACAAATTGACAAAAGGCACATTGTTTCTCGAGATTTTGCAGACATAACCTCTCGGTTAAAGACAATATCGCAGTTTCGTAACAAATACCAGAAAAATGTTTGTACCAACTACGGTCATTATCAGGATAAGACTTTTCAAAATCCACTTGTTTTTTTTTTTTGAAATTTTGAATTATTCTATGTTGCGTTTTATTCCAACCTTGTGAAATAAATATGTATTGCTTTTGGGAGTGGTTTGCGTGCAGAAAATTTCTATTACATTGTTTGAAGTTCGTTATGGAATGGCGCCGTTACAGACGCTTAAAATCATTTAAAATCAGAAGGTTTCTGTTGGCAGGTTTGTTTATACGTCTACTTTAAAAAAAATAAATATACTAAAATATCAAATTTCATAATCACAGCTTTATAAGTAATTATCAAGCAAGACAATTTATTATTATCAAACCGCAATCAACCAAAAAGAGAATAATAATAATAATATTAATAATTAATTTGTAAGGTGTCATGTGCATAGCGTCAGAGGCTCCTTGAGTTTTCGCTGTCCAATGAAGACCTGAAGAGGTGGCTCTTGAAGAGCTCCATCGATGGTTGTGCTCTTATGAGGGGGTGGAGTGGGTGACCCGTCATAACAGCCCGGCGACAGAATAACCCCGACAAAACAGCCCCGTCAAAATAGCCCGGCGTCAAAATAACTCAAGACAAAACAGCCCCGACAAAACCGCCCCGACAAAACTGCCCCGTCGAAACAACCCGGCGTCGAAATAGCCCAAGACAAAATAGCCCCGTCAAAATGGCCCCGTCAAAATATCCCCGACAAAATAGCCCGGCGACAAAATAGCTCAGGACAAAACAACCCGACAACAAAATAGCCCCGTCAAAATAGCTCCATGTCAAAGTATTTTTAAAAAATGTTGTGAAACTGAATCAAAATTTAATTCGAAATTAGTGGCTTGAATGCTTTGACCGTTTTGAGTATTGTTTGTTGTTATTATTGTTCTCCAGAAGTTTAATTTGCATAGTCTTGCTTATTCAAATTTGTATCTGGCTTACAAATTTGTGTTGACATTATCCTCATCACAAGTTGCTTGTGAGAGGTCGTTTTCAAAATTGAAATACGTTTTGAACAGATTAAGAAATTTTCTGAACCAGTCAATTCTACGATCATTCATGCTGATGTCTTGTGAGAAAGACTCTTTTTCAAGAATCAATAACAATGAAATCATTGATGTTTTAGCATCGACTAGTGAAACGATGAAAAACTGTTATAATAGTTAATAGTGAATAGAAATTTTAGACTCTAGTGTTTCTTATGTTTAAGTTGATCAAACTAGGAGTTAAATAAAATTTCCCGGGCCGGTTTTTTAAGCCAGTCCGACCCTGGTGACAGGGCTGTTTTGACGGAGCTGTTTTGTCGGGGCTATTTTGTCTTGAGCTATTTTGACGCCGGGCTATTTTGACGGGGCTGTTTTGTCGGGGCTGTTTTGTCGGGGCTATTCTGTCGCCGGGCTGTTATGACGGGGTGCCGGTGGAGTGAGAGCGTTCCAAACAATAGGGGGGATTATGAGGAGCCTCTTTTAACGAGTGATTACTTATTGACGGGTTATTGACGGTTGGACGTCATTAGAGTGTGATATGTCGTGAGGGCGATTTTAAAGGTGATACGACTACGAACTGGCAACCAGTGCAACTTCTTCAGACTGTCCGTACTATTGAAGGTGGGGTTGAGAAGAACAAAATTTGCAAGCATGTTTTTGACATGTTGTAACAAATGTAGAAAGAGGTAGATGTACCTTAGAGAAAAGAATTGCAGTAGTCTAGTCCAGAGAGGACGAGGCTGCCGGAAATGGCAGAAGTTATGTTGACGGAAAGTAGAATGTTTTAACAATATAATTCTGATAATTGCTTTTATTTAAAAAAAAGCAAACTCTTTCTTCGAAATTTATGGAATTATGCTGTGAACTGGCCTAAGAGTCATTAAGTGCTCCTTCAAAATTCATTGCAAGCAAACCGCCAAACAACATTAAGAACATCAAGTCAAAGAGTGAAACATTATTTTATTGAAATAGCCGACAACAACTATTGAAGTTCATTCCATCTGGGAATTCATTTGAGGTTAGAAAGTACCATTTCATCCACAAGTAATCTAAATTGTAAGAACAATCGCCGCAGAACAATGTCAATCCGTCACAAATTGTTGACAAAAAATGCACAACATTATACATATTTTATCTATATCTAAAATTTTATGATCAAAGAACCTATCACACTAATAAAACTAAATAATCGGCTTTATTTTTAAAATCTACCAAAAACTTGAAATTCGCACAAGGATAAATACCCACCATTTATATCGTTTAACATTGCTTGGTAAACTATGACGTATCTAGCTAATGGAATAGAAGGTTTGCAGGAGATGGTGAACCAAGATGCATTCACGGGGGGTCCCAGGTACACACCACAAAGAGGGTATTTGTATCTGACGGGCGTCTTGACAAGCCAAGAATCATTTGTGACTCCGATGGTGAGGTTCTTATATCTTATAACTGAATTATTTCAATGCAATTATGATATAAGGCAAGGATCAAATTAATGAACAGAACTAGGTGGTAAGAATGTCTAACAATTCATTTTCTTATGTTATGACTGTCGTAATTGCGTAGTTGAATTAAATATTTTAATTGTATTTATTGTCATAATTATATTATTAAATTATTTTTCAACATTACAATGACAAAGCAATTTAACAACTTTTATCAAAAATTCTTGCTCCAAAAATATGATCATTTGGAAACTTTCAGGAAAATCATATAAAACCACAGATATATACAATAAGTGACAGATGCACCTCTCTAAAAATTGGTGAAATGAAAATCACAATCTTTTGCCATGAAGGACATCAATAAACTAACAATAGTTGCTGTCAGGAGTGGACCTGGCCAGGATGTTGACACTAGTGATGATTACGTAATCAACCAAGTCGATCATGAACCAATTGTTGCTGGAATCACCGCCTGCTGTGTGAGTGCAATCGCCAGTGGAGATGGAAGTTCTATTCAAATCATCCACTGCTAACCAAGAATGATAAATCAACTTGCCAGAAATTCTTGTTGAACTCTGGCAAGATCTTTTGAATTTGGAAAGATTTTCACCTTTTAAATAAAATTGTATAATAGGTTTGCCATTTTTCTTACCTTTGAGAAGGCAAAATGGACCAGTATACTTACCACGATACTTAATTTTATCGCGTAAATTTGTACTCTGAAATATATAAATGTTGAATGTTGACTAAACATATAAAATAGTCTTTAAATTAATTCGTGTTTACATCAAAACTGGAGCACAAATTTTGGTTTGTGATCATGAACGGAATTTTTCTAAACAGCAAACACGATCTAGAGCTGACTAAGTAGTTGAAATTGACGCAGTATCCTTTAACCAGGCAGATAATTGCGCAGTGTAATTCGCCCCGAATGCCTTCCAATGATTCAGTCGGGTTGTCCAAAGCGCAACCTGATCTTCCCTTGCTATCCAGAGTCCGTCGAAATATCTGGACATTTGGTAACGTCATTTGACTGTTGATTATTTTTATTACGGCTATACAGACGAGTACATATAAAAAGTGATTATCCATGGTTTTAGTTAGAGATCTTTGGAGCAACTAACCAAATGACAAATTACTGTGGAAATCTAGAGTTATAAGCTCGTTTGGTACGGTGAAAATAATTACTTCAATAATTGCAATGGAGATTCGTCGTTGCTAAGTTACCCGGCTTGTCTAGATTTTCTAAATTTGAAAGATTATCGAATTTTTTTTGTCTTCAATTTTTCAGTCAATCCTTAAAGAATTTGAGATGTTTCTCATTAATTTTAAATTGTATTAATGGTAAGAATCATGTAATATGATATACATTTTAAACGATGAACATTCTCGGATTTAGGGGTAGTCGGGATATGCAAAAGGGCAATCCATCAACCAGAAATCCAGAGTCTCAAAGTCTCAAAGTAGTAATGTGAATTAGCAATTTGCTGTTTCATATTATATTGTGCTTTTAAAGATTGAAATTGTTGGGCATGTTATGGACACTTTATGTAGTTCATCAATCGTTGAAAATCCTTCTCGACTAAGCATCTTTGTCAAAGGAAGCGAGGGTTGTAGACTATGAATGTTTGTTTAATGAGTTAGACCTGTTCCATAACTAAAATTGGTTTCTACTATTACTAAGCAACCTGACAGTTCTGATGAAGTTACTTAAAAAAGTCTTCTATGAGCAATAACTTGGCAATTTTTCTTCCTTCAAAAAGTGATCGTTATTTAAGTTTTACTTCTTATGTTCGTTGAATTTATTTATCATGCTTTATTCTATATCCTTAAGTTACATACTTACACGGTTGATTAATAATTATGATTCATGAGTCACTTAAGTGCCTCGTCAAAATTAATTGCAAGCAAAAATGTCTTGCATCCTTAAACAATGTAAGCTGGATTATCTGAGAACAATGAAATCGAACACTGAAACATTATTTTATTAAAACGACAAGCAAAAATGCTAAACATTTTGGGATTCATTTATATAGGGGGTTGCCTTTCGTCTCATTAACCGTTTGACATGTTATTGATTAATAACTTATTTTTTATTCATTTATTGCTCTTAAAAAAGTTAACATTGTGAGCGCAAAACTATGATTATAGAATATCGGGTGACCCGTCAAAATAGCCCCGTCAAAACATCCCCGTCAATGTATCTTTATAAAAAAAATATTTCTATGAGTTGATACATTAACCTGTAACTGATTTCAAATTTGATTAAATGAAATGAATTTTATGTTTTGATGGTGCTATTTTGACGGGGCTATTTGGTCGCCGGGCTATTATGACGGGGTGCCAGAATATCGAAACCCAGCTAAGAAACCTAAATATTATGAGTGATCGAAATATAATTGCCAAAAAATTGGGTTTTATTTTCTATGGAGTTATGGATTAGTTTACTGAAGACACTTGCCAAATAAATTAAATGTTTTTTGTGTGTGTGGGAATGCCTTGAAGTTTGAAATAATTCGGCGTTTACAAATTTATTAACGGTGAAATGTTTTCGCACTGGATGTCTATGTGTAAATGAGAATCATTGAAGTGCACAATCTATTTACGTAATCGCGTTACACGGCCATTATTAGGACAATAACTAGGACAAATACTATTTTTCATTTGACAATAGTTTCGTAATTATATTATTTCGTATTGTGATGTTTTTATTTTAAATGTCTTTATAACCTATCAAAATGAACTTTAGCATTAAACACATTAAAGATGTTTGATAAATAAATTAATTTCTTATTTTAACTTAAAAATATGTCAAAGGCGTGTGACCTTTTCCAATAGCGTCGGAGCGCTGTCCTGCAAATGCTTATGAATCATTATAAACCATCGGAACACAACAACGAAATCATATATTTTTGCTTACGGATTAATCTAATTTCTTAATATTAAACATATATTTTAATCGTGGCATATTAACGACAATAATAAGAATTTGTTATTTAAAAATTATTTTATGGCGCTCCTTCGTTTAAATCCTTTTCTTAGATCTCCTTTTAGAATCATTTACTAGCTGACTAAAATAGAAGATTCTGTCACACTGTTAGGAAGTCAAGCAAGCGAAAATACAAATCAACAAAATGAAAGCAGCCAAACAAGAGACGGAGTGAGAAACAATGAAAACCAGAAAGTAAAATGGCGCATCAGCATGCAATGCTACCTGAAGATTTCAAATTACGTATTATTATAAATAATTGTGGTGCAATATTTTCAAAAAGTTTGAGCATTAATTACATATTAAGTCTCTTCCTCTTTCTTAATAACTGGCTATCTTGCATCATGTCGATTCCATGTTCTTTTGTGTGAATTTATGTCAACTTTTTGTTTTCAGTACTTTTCGAATGCCAAACATATTATTGGTTAGCATACAAAACAATCGAGATTGTAATAAAAATAAAAAATAAAATAAAGACCAAACCAATTTAAGTGCATTTTAATAAATTAATTTCAAGAATCAATTACCATACTTTGAAATAGCAAAAGTAATAATACTAATAATAAATATCAGACATCAGTAAAAGAGAGACTTACATAGAAACGCAAGCAAGCGATCGAAGATGCTAGGCGCACAATATTTCCATCAGCTTCCTCATACAGGTGTGCGCTAAGGTGATGGCGCCTAACTCCAGCGAAGTGCCCGCGGAAGATTTCCTGGGAACGTGAGATGGATTTATTCGCTTTCAGAGGTGCTATGTGGTGAACAATTGATTTTATATAGTCGAATAAACAAATATCATTCGATTGTTTATTCTAAACAAAACAAGATTTTATCCACGACATTCTATGGTTAATGAGATTGCCATAATGCTATGTTGATTAGATAATGCAGCTTCTAAAATTTTCTGACAAAGACGAGAAGGAATAAGCCTAGCCTCTCCGCTGCTCATGGATTCCATCGATCGACCAAAGCACTCTTCCGGATCAACCAGGTCTTCCATCGTCAGCATCCTACAGCATCCTTCATCTTCATCTTCTGGAAAATTATCTATCGATCACGACGATGTCACTACGATTGGGTCATTCAGTGAAGGTGCAGAAAATAACAGCACATTTCTCAGCGAGAAGATGTTGGACAGAGTTCGAAGATTCATCAGCAGACTCGCCTCGAGGACTCACAACCTCAAGAAAATTAGACCTGATTCGCCATCATCCCTTGATAGCTACGTGACCAAGTCAGGTACAAACATTATATCCTAATGGTTGTGGAATTATGAAATCACAATATTGAGGTTAATGCCTTAGATAGTGTCTTTCAGTTTGCATGTAGCTTGCATTATTTGGTAATTATTCTGACAACCTAACATAAAAACGTTGCTGCTCACATGTCTGTGTATAAAAATAAACTGTTTCAAATTAAAAAAACATTTAAACAGTTCCACTAAAGACGAAGTTGAAATAAGATGTTTTCAATCAGATGCTAAATTTTACTTCATTTACATTTATTAGGCTTGCATGATACTAATAAATTTATCTTAATATTTATTTATAAACAGGCGTATCAAACGGAACCACCAAAGAGCCTGAAAAAGAGGAAGAAGGGAACGGACAAACACAACAAGACGGTGGCCATACCAACAAGAGTTCAAAACCACTTCAGAGCATTAAATTCCACGTGAGAAGTAAACTTAGAAGATTTACCAGTGCCGTCAGAAATCTAAAAAATGGTCCAACAGCCATAGACCCCACAAGTAAATATTAATATTAGGACCGTTAGTAATAGTAGTAAATATTATTTTTCTATGCCAATATATTTATTTCATATTGTAATGTAAGTACTGTTGTTTTTTTCGTGATCTCTAAAAAATGGTCCAACAGCCATAGACCCCACAAGTAAATATTAATATTAGGACCGTTAGTAATAGTAGTAAATATTATTTTTCTATGCCAATATATTTACTGTTTTTCTCGTGTTATCCAGCGTTGTTAAAATGATTTGATTCAATCCTAAAGGGCCTTTTAAGTGCAACAACGGTTACACAATTCAATGTATTTTTCATTTTTTTTAAGGCAAGGCTTACCTCATTTGGTTATACATCGTCAGCATGGCTTTTCTGTACAACTGCATGGCTTCCGTTCTTAGAGGCACGTTTACTGCTTGTCCTATCTATGCATGTTCAGATCCAGAAGTTGTTCCTTTCTGTCCCTCTGATCCTCTGCCATCTCTCATGACGACTATTCTGCCATTTAACTTCACAGTCGTTCTATTTTCTAATGAAACATTTTCTGAAGCTGCCAACTTTTCATCATTTGATTACTTCATGTCAACGCCCCCGTCTCAATCGTCATCATCTTTCCGACCAAACTCCGTCAACCAAACGTCATCAGTGTATGAAACATCTTCTCAAAAGTCAGCAACTCAGCAAGTTAAGACGATATATGCAGCTAAATTTCTATCTGACGAATCGCTGGTTTTCTGTCGAGCAATGCTCTGCAGACCAAAAGACCGATTAGAGCCAAGGGATGCAAGGACGGCGCAAAGTTTCACAACTTCATCGCCACCATCAACAATGAGTAACTCACAGAATCCTTCATCTTTTGCCAATGAGTCGACTCTTTCTACGATTGTCAACGTCACCAAAGCTTTTAGCACGTTATTCAACCCAGCTAGCACCGTTGCAATCACGAACAGAAGTCTGTCCGTGTTTTCAATTTTTGAATCCCAATTCTTCAATTCCACTCCTGATCTTAATGAGACTTCTCAGGTCACTCCTGCCATTGGAAACTCGACCCTTGAAGTTACTACCCATGTCGACGAAGAGAGGGTATTTACAAACGTCGGGACAAAAAATAGAGATTGCGTCATCATCGGTTGCTTCCCGGGTTACGAAACAGACCAAAACAGATATCTGTGGTGGATCTTCGATTACCTGTGTGACTTCATTTACATAGTGGACATGTTGCTGGTAAAGACCAGAGTAACCTATATTAGAGATGGCATGCTCGAGGTTACGGAAATTATTAAATTTATAAATTATTTAATTATTCTTAATTTCAACACTGGTACCGATAATAAGTAACATTGTAAATATTTGACTTAAATATGCTTCCTAAAGTAATAGTGGGAAGATGTCGATTTTGGAAAAGTAAGGTAAATGGTATGGCGCTCCGGACAAGAGCGCTATATAAATTGGAAAATTGATTTTGCTGATTAATTACTGAGGAATTAATTTATTTCTTGTTTTGATATTTTTCGTTAAATTTTTTTCCAGTCTAACAAAAAAGAAATCGCAAAGCATTACGTATACGGCATGAATTTCAAGGTAATTCCCCACAAAAATCGATAGCATTTTCATCTTAATGGTCACATCACGTGATAATAACCCACAGAAATGCTAACTAATAATTATTAAGTTAAACAATGTTTATGTTAATTTATAAGCATCAATGTTGATATTTTTCTTAGCAATTGATACTAATTAATAAAATAAATACATTAGTTTAAAATTATTTTCCAGCTAGACTTGATAAGCATCTTTCCGACAGACATTCTCTACTTTGTACCGGATGTCAGGTACAATTCACTGGTTCGTCTCAACAGGATTTTGAAGGTTAGAAAGCTTGTGAGTACGTTATGTGGGCACTTAATTGAACCTGGGATGAGAGGGTGAGTGGATGAGTAGCTGGTTGGGTGAATGGAGGGGAGCATGGGTAGTTTGATGGTTAGAAAAATGGGCAATGTTTATTTAGAGCTGCTAAACTTATTCAGAATTAATTGTGATGATTTTTCCATGTAAATGTTTTTTTTTTACTTTTAATTTGTTCTTCAAGTGAAGATTCGATAATAAAAGTCGAACAGAAATACATGTGTTATCTATTTAATCTTTGATTTATTTTGAGATGTTCATTTTTTAAGATTCAAACTTTTTGGGAATTTTACGATAGACTCGACCAAACTGTAAGCTCAGGTTACATCGTGAGGTTAATCAATTTCAATTGGATTTTGAGTAATATATTTATTAAAATCAAAATATAAACATCGCATTAGCACTAAGTGATCCGCTTCTTACAACCAATCAGAGTGGCCAAAACGATGACCTACATGTTGTATCTCATTCACATAGAAGCATGTATCTACTTTGTCGTCTGCAAATACATCGGAGTGGGAACAGACGGCTGGGTGTGGTCTGGCAGAACACTTCCGTAAGGGACTTTCAATAAAAAAAATTATTATAATTTGTCTCAATTTTTTGTTTACATTTATAATGGGAATTAGGCTTTTAAGTTTATTGAGTACTTATTCCGCGGTAATTAACCACTTTAAATACCTCAAGATGGCATTTGTAGTGCAATCTTGAAATCAATTTGCCCACCGTAGGTATTGCATTCAAACCAGATTTTGGTTTGGCATTTTATGGTCTCTAAAAAATATTTTAAATTATTTGTTTAAATCAGATAAAAATATTTTTATTGCAAATATTTTCACAATAGGAACACATCAATTTTAATCAAATTGATATCAATGAAAATGCAATCGTCCTAAGGAGAGATAATTTTCATACCTGCGAAAAGCATGCAAAAAGCAATTCGCGCCATCGATATATCAATATATGTTGTCAATCCAGGTATATACACTGCATGTACCTGGCCACGAAAACTGCAGCTTGCATTGGTAATAACTGGCAGCCCACTATCAAGGAGGAATACCTTTTCATGACTGCTTATTGGCTCATTGGTCTCTTCATCTTTGCCCTACTCATTGGCCAGGTGTGTAGCCCTTAAAAATAATAAATGTAATATTAATAACAATGTCTTATTAACACTTTGTTAAAAGTAACGATTAAATAATGAATAATTATAAGAAATAAGAAAAAAATAACTATTACGAAATAATAATAATAACGATAATGACGAAACTGTTTCCATGCCAGATCAGGGACATTTTTCGATCCTCTGGCATGAACAGAGAACGGTACAGGAAGGCCATTGACCAAACGATGTTTTATCTCAAGTCTCTGGGCGTTCCTCCACAGCTTCAAGGCAGAGTGATGATGTGGTTCAATTTCAACTGGCTAAACTCAAAAACCCTTGGTAAAGTCTTGGCTTACTATATGTGTAATATTTATAGATGTCTGAAATATCAATAAATTTAATCTATTTTAAATAATCTGAATTATTGGTTTGCTGATAAAGTAAGAAATTAAGAAATTTCTAAACATAAATAACGAAAAGCAATTTAATTCTGACTAATATTATTTAAAATTTGTTAATTTTTACAACTGAAGACGAGAACGCACTCCTCGATCCACTCCCTCGGAAAATGAGGACTGACCTTGCCATCCACGTGCATCTTTCTACACTCAGCAAGGTCAAACTTTTTCAGGTGAGAATGAAATGAATGAATTTTGGCGAATATGCTTCCACAACACCAAATGTGGATGCGTTGAAGATGTTTGTGGGAGGCTATGGACAAGTTCCCCATAATCGATTTGATATTTCGTGATTTCTGCAAAGCCATGCAAGTGATTTGTGGCTTCATAGTGTTTTCCCTGTTTTCTAAAATATTTTGTTTATTTTTTATTAAACTGAAGTCGAACAAAAGATTTTTGTTTAATTTAAAGATTTAAAATTATAGATATATACTTTTTTTTTAATTTAAAACAAGTAAATAACAGCCTATGTATTTGTCCACATTAATTGTCAGGATTGTGAGAAAAGCCTACTTTACGATCTGGTGTTGAAGCTGAAACCTGTGCTATTCTTGCCCGGTGATTACATTTGCAAAAAGGTGGGTCTAAAAGACCAGTAACATAAAGAAAACTATACTTTGTATGTTACTATTACTTTTAATGCTATCATCACCATCACCATCACTATAACACTGATTCATCAAAACAGTCTTTAGAGATTATGGTAAAATCTCAGCTCACAAAACTTAATCAGGTTGTCACCTTCCTTACAGGGTGAAGTGGGCACTGAGATGTACATAGTCAAAATGGGAATCATCGAGGTTGTTGGAGGACCAGGCAACAGCATTGTCTTTGCCACCTTGAAGGAGGGCAGTGTCTTTGGGGAAATCAGGTGAGTGAATGAGTGGAATAGAATAACTTATGATGATGTGGCGAAGCCAGGTGGTCTGGCAAATTGGAATAAACTAATAAAACCCGTAAAAAAGTTTATCAAGATTATTCATTATTTAATATTTTATTAATGAAAATATAGGTGTTTTTCTTTAAGAATATCGATTTCTGAAATTTATTATTTCTTAAAATATTTTATTTGTTGCTCACATCGCCCAGGTAGAGTTTACATGTTATTATTTTTTAGTAATATATTTTTATCTTGCTGTTAATTAAATTCCAGTCTGATGGCTCTCGCCGGAGGCAACAGACGAACGGCAGATGTTAGATCAAAGGGCTACTCACAGCTTTTTCTTCTGTCAAAGACCGACTTTGAAGAAGCTATGTCTGACTACCCTGAAGCCTACAAGATGCTGAAGCATAAATCCAAGTAATTAATCCAATTTTTATTAATGACAATAACATTTTATATTTAATATAATTAATACTTTTTATAATAATAATATATAATTTATAAATGCAGAGTTATGACATATTACATTTATCGGCACTGATTGTTAACTGAAAATATTAAGTTATTAAATGTTGACATATTATCAGAAAAAAGTTAACAAACAACAAAATTTTAAAATTGCTAAAATTTTTTATTAGCATGGGTTAAACATAAGAGTCAATCAAAGATTCAAAAAATAACAGTAAAATTGTTCTTATTATTATCTACGAATAACCACTACTACAATACTAATTCATTTCTCATATTGGCACAAGGAAACTCCTTTCCCAAAACAAGAAACCTGACGACAAGGTGAAAGAAGAGCCTCAGGAAGCCCTATCAGAAGACACGGGACCAAAACTATTTCAGACCGTTCTTAAGGTTGGCAGATCAACTTTGAAAATTTCCAAAATATATTAACTCGTAATACGTAAACTTCAGTTGTGTTGAATTATGAACAGGATTTTCAAAGACCTTTTTAATTGATAAACGAGTCTTACTAGTTGAACAGCACCTTGTTAATTTTTTTTTGTCGAATTGTATTTTTTTTAGCTTAATTTTATAATCATAACCAGGTTGTTGAAACAAACGAAGAACTAAGAAACAAACTGCCAGTTCTTAGTTTCCAGGCCTGGAGTTCAAATCCTACCCAGGCTCCAATCAGAAGATCAATCCACGATTCCGCTGACGATACGACGGAACCGAAAAAGAGGGGCAGAAAGAACAGAAGAAAAATTAAAAACAGAAAAGGCAAGAACGAAACTTCTTCTGGCATCGAGATTCCGTTAAGTGAACACAAGGACAATTTATCAAACTTCATGAAATTGTCCCTGACTGAATCCATTACCAGCCTGAACGAACCTGCCAACGAAAGTATAAATCCGAGAAGAAAGAGTTACAGAAAACAAAGAGAAAGCCTCACAGACACAGAATCAAACACCAAAACTTTGCAAGAGGACAAAGGATGCCCACCAAAAGCTGCTGTCGGAGAACTTCCATCGCCTCAGACTTCAGGAAGCGGAGAAATCGTCTTCTTGCATCATACTGAATCCACAAATCAGCAACATCATGCCCACGAGAAACATAACAAACTCAGAGCAAAGGCCCTCGATTGTTCGGTTCAAAAAAATATAGGATGCTTAGAAGAAGTCGAATCTGTTCCTAATCACAAACCAACTTCAATTGGTCCGACCAGCTACCTGGCTTATCTGTATAGCAAGATGCACCTGAAAAATAAGATGGCTAGATCTAACAATTCAGAGGTCAATGCAGGTCATCAATCTGAATGATTTAAATATCATCTAAGCTTTCATTTTTAAAATGCCTTTCTTTTTTAGATGTTCTCTTTCCTTTCAAAAATTTCAAAAATATATAAATTCGAAATACATAAAATTTAGTTGTGTTGCATTCAGAGACAGAATTCAGAGACCTTTTTAATTGCAAACTAGTCTTACTAGTTGAACAGCACCTTAATTTGTTTTTGTCGTATGAGCTTATTATAACAATAAAAACCAGGTTGTTAAAACAAACGAAGAACTAAGAAACAAACTGCCAGTTCTTAGTTTCCAGGCTTTGAGTTCAAATCTTACCCAGGCTCCAATCAGAAGGTCAATCCAAGTTTTTGTTAAATTTTAGAATTTTAACTGGACGAAGCACAAACCTTTACAGGCATCAATCCTTGGATCATCCTTTGCATCACTCTAATAAATAAGTCTTGTAATTATGGTGATTTTCTAATATTCTAAAGTAATTTGTAAAAAAGAAATAAAACCTACATCATAGCCAATGCATGAAGTGGCGGTTGTAATTTTATAAGGATTGCAATAAAATAGCAGACATTTTCTTGATAAATACCGATAATTGAAACTGATGCAAAACGCATGGATGTTACACAGAACCGCGCACTGTAATTCGTTCTGAGACCCACTGATTTCTTTTCTAGGGTCATCAAAAGCACAGGCTGGTATTGCAATCCAAAGTCATGCGATACGTTTTACAAGCATATGCATTGCTTTTGATTCCGAAATTTAATCTAATGATCAAACCTAATGAGCATTTCAATGTAAAACAGAGCCTTGCCTGCATGGTGGAACGGCTTAAAGACATTGCATCTAAAATCTAATATTCCAAAATATAGTCTAGATTCCTTTGTTATCTTTGAAAACTGTCATGGTTACCACTATTCGTTTAGAAGAATAAAAAGAAAAAGCATGATTAATTGTGATCCTCTTTGTAATAGATTCTATTTAAGTACTTTTGAACGGATAACGTACATTAAATACCTACCTAGTGAATACAGGGCCGCCTAATGGGGGATGGGCAAGTGCCTAGGGACTCGTCAATTTGTTGGGGACCTGCTCAAGTTTTAAAATGTTAAAATATTACTGCTGTAACTTGCGTTTCAATAACCGATACGTTTCTTATAAAAGGAGTGGTATTGGCTGTTCTGGGGGAATTGGTTTGGTGTGTCTCTCGAGTAGATTCCATATGATTTTCCTTGTGGCTTTGAGTTAAGTTAGTCTTACTTCATGCACTATTGATTTAATCGTCATGTTGACAAGAACTGGAGCTTTGTATGACGTTTGAAGCCTTTAAAGACTAAATACATTGAGTCGTAGTGAAGAGTTAAATAGAGGCCTCAGATTAGCAATGTACCTATTAACTGCTGCATATTTTATTGTGGCAATAAAGATTAGAATAGATGGGCATTTTGGGCTCTTGCATGCAATGTGAAGTACCGTTGAAAAGACTTCTTGAAACACAAAAATGATGCGCCCGAGTTACATGCTTACATGTAATCGCAGGATTCAGCCAACCCCGAATGGGCTGGCATCTGCCTGGGTGATTGGCCCTCGTGATCGCATCTCACCTGCGCCAGGTAAGTTTATTATGATCTTTGTCAAAGGAGACGAGAGTTGTAGCAATGGCTGTTTGATAAATGAGCTTTCATCATTAAATAAAACATCTTTCTCTCGTCACTAACCTACCTGACTGTTCTGAAAAGGTTTTTTAAAACTTTGGTTGGCGGTTTTTTATTTTGAAACGTTAAGTTTTTACACGTTATTTCTAATCGTTAATTATTTTTTTCTGCTTAAGTTTGTTGATTATTTTATTATGGCTCTATTTGTTTTTTAGCCATACATTTATGGAGTTGTGCTATGAACTGGTCTAGGAATCATTAAGTGTTCCTTCAAAATTCTTTGCAAGCAAACCGCCAAACAATATTAAGAACATCAAGTCAAAAAGTGAAACATTATTTTATTGAAATAGCTGACAACAACTATTGAAGTTCATTCCATCTGGGAATTCATTTGAAGTTAGAAAGTACCATTTTGTCCACAACTAATCTAAATTGTAAGAACAATCGCCGCAGAACAATGTCAATTCTTCACAAATTGTTGACAAAAAATGCACAAAATTATACATATTTTATCTATATCTAACATGTTATGATCAAAATACTTATTACTCTGATAAAACGACATAACTTAAACAATTCGGCTTTATTTTTAAAATCTACCGAAAACTTGAAATTCACACAAGGATAAATACCCACCATATGTACTGCTTAACTTTGCTTGGTAAGCTATGACGTACCTAGCTGAAGGAATAGAAGGTTCGCAGGAGACGGTAAACCAAGCTGCATTCACGGGGGGTCCCAGGTACACACCACAAAGAGGGTATTTGTTTCTGACGGGCGTCTTGACAAGCCAAGAATCATTTGTGACTCCGATGGTGAGGTTCTTATATCTTATAACTGAATTATTTCAATGCAATTATGATATAATGCAATGATCAAATTAATGAACAGAACTAGGTGGTAAGAAATTCTAACAATTCATTTTCTTATGTTATAATTGCGTTGCTTTAAATATATTAATTGTTATTTATAGTCATAATTACATTATTAATATATTTTCAACTTTGTAATGAAGAAGCACTTTAACAACTTTGATCAAAAATTCTTGCTCCAAAAGTATGATCATTTGGAATCTTTCAGGAAAATCATATAAAACCCCAGATACACACCGATAAGTGACAGATGCACATCGAAAACTTGTATGAAATGAAAATCACAATCTTTTGCCATGAAGGACATCAATAAACTAACAATAGTTGCTGTCAGGAGAGAACCTGGCCAGGATGTTGACACTTGTGATGATTACGTAATCAACCAAGTCGACCATGAACCAATTGTTCCTGGAATCACCTTCTGTTGTGTGAGAGCAACCGCTAGTAGAGATGGAAGTTCCATTCAAGTCATCCACTGCTAACCAAGAATGATAAATAAAATCGCTAGTAATTCTTGTTGAACTCTGGCAAGATCTCTTGAATTTGGAAAGATTTTCACCTTTAAAATAAAATTGTTGAATAGGTTAGCCATTTTTCTTACTTTTGAGAAACCAAAATGAACCAGTATACTTACCACTATTGTAAATTTTACCACGTAAATTTGTACTCTGAAATATAAAAATGTTGAATGTTGTTGACTAAACATATAAAATAGTCTTTAAAGTAATTCGTGTTTACATCAAAACTGGAGCACAAATATTCGTTTGTGATCATGAACGGAATTTTGCTAAACAGCAAACACGATCCAGATCCGACTAAGTAGTTGAAATTGACGCAGTATCTTTTAAGCACGCAAATAATTGCGCAGTGCAATTTGTCCCGAATGCCTTCCAATGATTCAGTCGGATTGTCCAAAGCGCATCCTGATCTTCCCTTGCAATCCAGTGTCCGTCGAAATATTTGGAGATTTGGTAGAGGCATTTGGCTGTTGGTTATTTTTATTACGGCTATAAAGATAAGAACATTCAAAAAGTGATTAGCCATGTTTTTAGTTAAGGATCTTTGGAACACCTAATCAAATGACAAATTAATGTGGAAATGGAAAACTTTGCTCTTTTGGCTTGTTTAATGTGAGTCTTTAAATATAATAGCAGGAACTCACAGTTGCTAAGATACCTGGTTAATTCTAGAAGTTTTACAATTAATTTAAACAATGCAATTAACTTTTATTTTTGAAATTTTCTGTAATGGTCCTCGCTCGTTTGGGGTTCCATCAATCAACTGCACCTGACTCACCATCTATGTGCATCCTGCCCTGATGATGAATTCTTCACGCGACAACAATGTATATATTGTTGAGAAGATACAAAACGAATATTGATTTAATTTTTTGAAAGAAATTATGAAAATGCATTTGTGACGCACCCAAGCCATTGTCCTTGTTGTAAAATGATAAATTGTGTTAATTGGTCACGTCACTGGAAGATCAGCAAAGTAGCGAAAATCGATCCATAAATTTCCAAACCCATTGCTACTCCAGAAAGCATCAAAGGGATTCACCGACTAATTTAGGGTTAAAGATTCTGAACGTTAGATGATGAAATTGTTGTTCTGCATCAAACTCTGACTCTGATGTCATTGAATGTACACTTCATGAGAATGTCAGTGTCTTATCAACCTCACTAAATCACTTTAAGTTACACATCTAGTCATCATTCTTTATTCGAATAAGAATATTAGTTATTTTTAGTCTAAAGGGGTTGAATTCATTTTTAATGAATTGAAAGCAGACGTGGCCTTTCGGCAGTCCTATTATTGTGGAATATTTTATTCTAAGCAACGCCAAAATAATTAAGTCGAAAAAAAAATAAGAACTCAAATTAAATTTAATTCACATAATACCTTTACAGTGCATACAGCTACTCATGAATTTGGAAAACAGTTTTGCCACAGTATCTGTTGCCGGTATCTTCGCGGACAAACGTCGGACTGTAACAAAAATTTTGGAAGTCCGTTTTATAAGTATATGCATCTCCTTTGCTTTCGAAATGTAATATAATGGTCAAACCTAACAGGCATTTCAATGTTAAACAGAGCCTTGCCTGCATGGAGGAACGGCTTAAAAATATCGAATCTAAAATCTTATTCCAAAATAGTCTAGATTAGCAATGTACCTATTAACTGCTGCATATTTTATTAAGACAATAAAGATTAGAATGGATGGGCATTTTTGGACTCTTGCATGAAATGTGAAGTACCATTGAAAAGACTTCTTGAAACACAAAAATGATGCGTCCGAGTTACATGCTTACATGTAATCGCAGGATTCAGCCAACCCCGAGTGCAATGGGCTGGCCTCCGCCTGGATAATTGGCCTTCGTGATCGCGTCTCACAAGTTTATTATGATTTTTATCAAATGTGGCGAGGGTTGTAGTAATGGCTGTTTGGTAAATGAGCTTTCTTCATTAAATACAACAACTTTCTGTTGTCACTAATCAACCTGACTGTTCTGAGGAAGTTATTTAAAACAGTCTTTGGATGGCGGTTTTTCTTGCTTTGAAACTAATCGTTAATTATGTTTTTCCTCTTAGGTTTTTTAAATATTTTATTATGCCTCCATTTGTTTCTTAGCTTTAAATTATTTTTTCGAAATTTATGGAGATGTGCTCTGAACTGGCCTAGGAGTCATTAAGTGCTACTTCAAAATTCATCGCAAGCAAACCGCTACACAACATTAAGAACATCAAGTCAAAAAGTGAAACATTATTTTATTGAAATAGCCGACAACAACTATTGAAGTTCATTCCATCTGGGAATTCATTTGAGGTTAGAAAGTACCATTTCGTCCACAAGTAATCTAAATTGTAAGAACAATCGCCGCAGAACAATGTCAATTCTTCACAAATTGTTGACAAAAAATGCACAAAATTATACATATTTTATCTATATCCAACATGTTATGATCAAAATACTTATTACTCTGATAAAACGACATAACTTAAACAATTCGGCTTTATTTTTAAAATCTACCGAAAACTTGAAATTCACACAAGGATAAATACCCACCATATGTACTGCTTAACTTTGCTTGGTAAGCTATGACGTACCTAGCTGAAGGAATAGAAGGTTTGCAGGAGACGGTGAACCAAGATGCATTCACGGAGGGTCCCAGGTACACACCACAAAGAGGGTATTCGTTTCTGACGGGCGTCTTGACAAGCCAAGAATCATTTGTGACTCCGATGGTGAGGTCCTTATATCTTTTAACTGAATTATTTTAATGAAATTACGATGCAATGCAATTATCTAATTAATGAACAGAACTCTGTGGTAAGAATGTCTAACAATTCATTTTCTTATGTTATGATTGTCGTAATTGAATTAAATATATTAATTGTTATTTATTGCCATAATTATATTATTAAATTAATTTTGAATATTGCAATGACAAAGAAATTTAACAACCTTGATCAAAAATTCTTTCTCCAAAAAAATGATCATTTGGAATCTTTCAGTAAAATCATATAAAACCACAGATACACAACGATAAGTGACATATGCACCTCTAAAACTTGTATAAAACGAAAATCACAAACTTTTGCCATGAAGGACATCAATAAACTAACAAAAGACGCTGTCAGGAGTGGACCTGGTCAGGATGTTGACATTTTCGATGATTACGTAATCAACCAAGTCGACCATGAACCAATTGTTGCTGGAATCACCGTCTGCTGTGTGAGTGCAATCGCCAGTGGGAACGGAAGTTCCATTCAAGTCATCCACTGCTAACCAAGAATGATACATCAAATTGCCAGAAATTCTCGTTGAACTCTGACAAGATCTCTTGAATTTGGAAAGATTTTCACCTTTAAAATAAAATTTTTTAATAGATTTGCCATTTTTCTTACTTTTGAGCAACCAAAATGGACCAGTAAACTTACCATGATACTTTATTTTACCGCGTAAATTGGTACTCTGAAATATAAAAGTGTTGAATGTTGTTGACTAAACATATAAAATAGTCTTTAAAGTAATTCGTGTTTACATCAAAACTGGAGCACAAATTTTCGTTTGTAATCTTGAACGGAATTTTGCTAAACAGCAAACACGATCTAGATCTGACTAAGTAGTTGAAATTGACGCAGTATCCCTTAACCAGGCACATCATTGCGCAATGTAATTTGTCCCGAATGCCTTCCAATGATTCAGTCGGATTGTCCAAAGCGCATCCTGATCTTCCCTTGCAATCCATAGTCCGTCGAAATATCTGGAGATTTGGTAGTGTCATTTGGCTGTTGGTTATTTTTATTACGGCTATAAAGATAAGAACATTTAAAAAGTGATTAGCCATGTTTTTAGTTAGATCTTTTCGGAGAACATAATCAATTGACTTATAACTGTGGAAATCTAGAGTTATAAGCTCGTTTGGTGCGGTGAAAATAATTATTTCAATAATTACAATAGAGGTTCGTCGTTGCTAAGTTACCTGGCTTTTTCTAAAAGATTTAAATTAAAAGGCTATCGAATTTCTTTTGTCTTGAATTTTTCAGTTATTTCTTAAAGAATTCTAGATGTTTCTCATTAATTTTAAATTGTGTTCAATGTAAGAATCGTGCAATATGATATATATTTTAAACGGTGAACATTGTCGGGATTGCATATGGCAATCCATCGACCAGAAACCCAGATAAAAACCAGAAAAAAATTCGCATATCCCTTCCAAGCCGTTGTTGTTGTTGTGAAACGATAAATTGGTAACTCGACACATTTGGAAGATTAATAATATAGAACCCAGAAGTTGGTGAGGCAGCCATTTGCCCTGGGGATTCCACCTAGACAATTCCTTCCCTGGTGATGAATTTGTCGCGCCACAACAACAATGTATGTATCGAATCAATAGCACAGATGCCTAGAAACAAAAACATATTGATTTTATTTTTCGAAACAAACAAATTCTTAAAAAATGCATTTCGCATAAACCTTCCAAGCTATTGTCGTTGTTGTGAAGGCATAATTCGGTAGTTCGACACATTTAGCAGATTAATAACATAGGCACCAACCAACTGTCCCTGGGATTCTACCTAGGCAATTTCAATGCCCTGATGATGAATTTGTCACGCCACAACAACAATGTATTGAATCAATAGTATTCTTAAAAAATGCAATTCGCATTATGAACCTCTTTCTGGATGCAATCAGTTTTCTAAAATTGTGCAACTTATGACTTTCTCAGAGCAAATTACTGCGACTTAAATCAATACCTGCACACAAGCAACTAGAATGTTTCGTTTGAATATTGGTTTAGCGTTGAAGACTGCTAGACAGAGTTTAGATACTAGATCGAGCAAGCATTTAAGCCTTCAGATTTCCTCGTCGCAACAAATCAAAACAGCTGCATCTCATTTACAGAATGCTGCGAACTAAATCAAAACTATGGAAAACCTGGAAGTGTGGGCGACGGGGACAAGATCAAACACTATAGTTTTCATAAAACCTGTCGTAACTCTATTATTAAGTACTACGCATCCCTTGAACTTAATCTGCTTTGGAGCATAAACATAGGTATATCCCATAGATACATCAGTAGAACAGAAGGTCCGAAATAGTTGGTAAACCAAGACTGTAAATCAATATTTGTAAGCAAAGATTTGTAAACCAAAATTTGTATCTATTAATGAGACTAACAATGCACTCAACATTGGATTTATACAAACTTTTAATTTGTTTTCTGTTGAGATTTGTTACTTCAGCGTCTGAAGCAGAATTACAAGTTTAGAAAACCTCAAGTTCACACAGGCATAAAAATCCTCCAAAGATTAAGTTCACAGGCACCTGGTGAAGTATAACGTATCTAGCGGGTGGTACCGACTGACAATTGATTGTGATCCATGTGGCATTCGATCTAGGACCAGTGTAGACACTACAGAGTGGGTATTGATTTTTAATTGAAATTTCGACAGATCCTCACCAACATCACAATCATCATCATCAACAAAACAGTTGCTGAAACTTTACAATAACAAGTAATTAAATTTTAACTTTTAAGTTACTACTGTTTGGGCGACTCGTCGTAACAGCCCGGCGAAAAATAGCCCCGTCAAAACAGCCCCGTCAATGTAGCCCGGTGACAAAATAGCCCGGCGACAAAATATCACATATGATAAAATGATAGAATTTTCTGTTTTCATGAATTTTATCATTGTGATGAGCGCACAATGCATGACGACGTTATTATGGTTTGAATTTAAATGTATTTCTGCACATCAGAGAAAGGTTATGAAGTTTTGCAGATATGAAATAATGATAACATAGTGATAATAAGTCTATTTGTATAGCGCCATAAGCGTAAGCGTCAGGAGCTCTCAACCATTTATATAGCGCCGCGATCAAGGGGCGCTTTAAGGCGGTGCAAGCTGGGTTGCTTTTGCCGTCGTTCGCAGGCACGCTACCCTCTGAGAACTTGCACGCCATTAGGCATGATGTTTCAACAATTTTCGTGAACAAAGGCTGATATCCATAGAATAATTTAACAGAGACTTCATTGAGAGCTACTAAAAGGATTACTTTTTCAGAGGATCTAATTCAGTTTTATAAAAGTTTCCAGCCAAGTCCCACATTTAGTAATAAAAGATTGCATTCAAATTCAGTTTAAAACTTTGATAACAAAATTATTATGTTTAAGCACAAGTATCAAAACTATAGATAATTATAAAAACATCTACGGTATTAAAAGGATTGTTCAAAAGTTGTATTTATTACAAATATAGCAAATAACGAAAGCAATGTTAGTTTAATATTATTATCAATCACGCAAGCAGTAGAAACTGATTAGTGCGGAGAAAACTAAAAAAATCAGAAAGCGGATTGATTGTTTTTGAACAAACCAACTTAAAATTTATTAAAACCGTGTGGCAAATTCAGAAATCGCCAAAAATTTCAACTTAACACAAAGCCATAAAACCTCCAAGACCAACGCTGTTCAGAGGCATCTGGTGAACTATTGCATATCTACCTGACGGAATGGTTGCTTTGCAATCGATTCTGATCCAAGTGGCATTAGCTCTAGGACCGCCATAGACACCGCAGATTGGGTACTGATTTCTGATTGGCTCCTTTACAAGCCAGGAATCATTCGTGACCCCGATGGTAATGTTCTTGTACCTGTAGTCTTCAAATTGTAATAATTTTTGAAAATAATAATTAATCTGAATAAAGTTAATTAACAACCATATTTTAATATTTAATCGTTTAAATGTTATAACATTATCAAAAAATTTCCTCTTGTTAATAAATAACAATCCCTAATAATATGAAACGCTCTATGTTAAGTGAAATGGATTTAAAGACATTTAATTAATCTAGCAAGTGATTCACAGCGGACAAAAGCTATCTGAAATTAAATTTTGATACTTAAAATAAACTAAACTAAATAACTAACACAGATTAACGTCTTGAAAATTATTTCTGGTCAGGATACGTACGTAGCTAACGGTAACGTAACGAACCAAATCCACCATGAACCAGTTGTTTTCAAAATCTTTACCATTTGTGTGGCTGCATTCGCCATTTTTAACCGTTATTCCGTACAAACCATCAACTGCTAGCCAAGACGAATAGGATATGTTTAGCGGACGATAAGTTGAACTTTGACAAGTTCTGCGGTATTTCGAAAGATTTTCTCCTTTGTAAAACATATAGGAATTAGTTGTAAACTTGTTTAAAATTATCATCGCTCAAAAGTTTGTTTTAACATTATTTTTGTTCTAAAATTAATTAAGAAGTTTTACCCAGAATTCCGAATGTCAGGTGACTCTAAAATATTACAAATATTTCGGTCAGTTATGTTAATTATTCACAATGTAATAATGAAAAATACTTTACATCGTAACTCGTGCACATTGTCTCATTTGTAATCTTGAACGGAGTATGTTCAAACAGCAGACACAATCCAGATGATTCCAAGTAGTTGAAATTGATGCAGTGTTCCAGGCATGCAGAGGCACATTTGAGTTTACTTCTAATTCCTCGTAAAGTTTCAGACGGTTGATCAATGGCACAACCTGGTAGACCTTTGCAATCGAGAGTCTTGCCATAATATTTATGAATTATTATATTTTCTTTACTAACTACATAAATTAAAGTAAGGAGAAGAAAATTGGTCAAAAAGCTGACAACGTCCATATTCGTTTTAATAATTTCCATGCATGTCAGACAATCTTTTCATTAAAAGATGTTTTAATCTGGTTGCTTAGTTACCACAGACTTTCATTGGAATTTATATATTATAAATGTATATCACGCATACCGTATGCGAAAGTGCGCATGACGAAAAGAAAAAGAAATAAAAAAGAAACAATTCAAAGTGAAAGTCGCGCATTAGCGCATTAAAATGATAAATTGTATATGAGTTCACGATTTAATTTGGCAGTGCACTCCATGGTTTTACGGTCCTAGTGCAAAAAGAATGTTTGGTAACGTATGTTGAAAATTTATCGTTTCTAAGTTTGAAACTGCGCCCTGTCGTGGCAATCCTGTGGAAGAGTAACAGATACTTGAGGGGGAGTCCGCAAAGCCATTTGGTAATTTGAAGCAAAATGTTAAGTAGGCCATGAGGTGGCGTCTCTCCAGTATCATAAGTTGAAGATGACTTTCGACGTAGGGATATTTATCATCTGAGGTTATTGGGAGAGTCAGAGGATTCGTCATTTCTTGTGTTGGTATCATCGTTTGCAGAGGTTGCTACTTTGGTTTCTATGATACATTGAACCAATCATTCTTGGAGATGACCCTGGACTCTTCATTTTTTTGTTCTTGGATATGTTGTCACTATCTCTTCTGGATTGATCTCCTATCCCATTGACACTATCCGTAGGCATATGATGATGACCTATGGTGAGGCCGCCAGGTACAAGGGATCCTTTTACTGTGCGATGAAGGTCATCAAGTCTGAGGGATTTATGTTTCTGATGAAGGGTGCTGGAGCCATCATATCCTCAGAGGTGTTGCTTGTGCCGGTGTGTTTTCTGGATTCGACAAGTTGTCTTGAGGGATCTGGTAAATTGTTTTTGTATTTTTTTAACTCTATCAATTAGATATTTGGTTTCATATTTCAGGGTTCCATACTGGTGAACAATATTTAAAAATTGGTCTAACGTAAGCGCAAAAGCATGTTTTAGGAGAAAGAGGAGAAAGATGTCCTCTGATCATCCATGAAACGTCTGCAGGTATGTGAGTGATTGTGTCAATAAGTCAAGGATAATGTCTGGTTTTGTTCCTATCGAATGCAAAGATGGACGATAAATCGTCTCTGTTTATTAATAGCTTTGAGGAATGCCTCGTTTATTCTTGCATATGATTCCTAAATAAGTCATACCTTGAATAAGAAATTCTTCTGTCAGATCAACGCTTGTGAATACATAGGCTACCTCCCATTACATTCTGACCACTTCTGTAACAAGGTGATGCCAATATTTTCAAAACACGTGCACCCTGAGTCTGATCTCTGAATTCATTTGGTTGACTCCCAAGATAAAGTCTAGTCCAAATAAAAAATACATTTAGAAGCAGCTGTTTAAAAATATAAATCATAGCATACGAATGTCTCTGAAGGTTTCTTCCTAAAATTTTTCAAAAATCTCGATTTCGCATAAAGTGAGATATCCGCCGTAGGTAAAATCAAAAAGTTGCATCTGGTGAATTATTACGTATCTGGAGGATGGCAGGAATGATTGGCAGTTTATCGTGATCCAAGTGGAATTTGCTCTAGGGCCATTATAGACGCCACAGACTGGGTATTGGTTTCTGATGGGAACTTTGATAAGCCAAGAATCATTTGTGATTCCAATGGTGAGGTTGTTGTATCTATCAGCTTAAAGTTAGTTTTGATTAAAAATTAATTCATAAGTTATAAATGATGCGTCCGAGTTACACGCTTACATGTAATCGCAGGATTCAACCAACCCCGAATGGGCTGGCATCTGCCTGGGTGATTGGCCCTCGTGATCGCATCTCACCTGCGCCAGGTAAGTTTATTATGATCTTCGTCAAAGGAGGCGAGAGTTGTAGCAATGGTTGTTTGATAAATGAGCTTTCTTTATTAAATAAAACAGCTTTCTCTCGTCACTAACCTACCTGATTGTTCTGAAAAGGTTTTTTAAAACTTTGGTTGGCGGTATTTTTATTTTGAAACGTTACGTTTTTACACGTTATTTCTAATCGTTAATTATTTTTTTCTGCTTAGGTTTGTTGATTATTTTATTATGGCTCTATTTGTTTTTTACCCTTGAATTTATGGAGTTGTGCTATGAACTGGTCTAGGAATCATTAAGTGTTCCTTCAAAATTCACTGCAAGCAAACCGCTGAACAACATTAAGAACATCAAGTCAAAAAGTGAAACATTATTTTATTGAAATAGCTGACAACAACCATTGAAGTTCATTCCATCTGGGAATTCATTTGAGGTTAGAAAGTACCATTTCATCCACAAGTAATCTAAATTGTAAGAACAATCGCCGCAGAACAATGTCAAATCTTCACAAATTGTTGACAAAAAATGCACAAAATTATGCATATTTTATCTATATCTAACATTTTATGATCAAAATACTTATTACTCTAATAAAACTACATAGCTTAAACAATTCGGCTTAATTTTTAAAATCTACCAAAAACTTGAAATTCGCACAAGGATAAACGTCCACCAAATGTACTGCTTAATATTGCTTGGTAAACTATGACGTACCTAGCTGAAGGAATAGAAGGTTTGCAGGGGACGGTGAACCAAGCTGCATTCACGGGGGGTCCCAGGTACACACCACAAAGAGGGTATTTGTTTCTGACGGGCGTCTTGACAAGCCAAGAATCATTTGTGATTCCGATGGTGAGGTTCTTATATCTTATAACTGAATTATTTCAATGCAATTATGATATAATGCAATGATCAAATTAATGAACAGAACTAGGTGGTAAGAAATTCTAACAATTCATTTTCTTATGTTATAAAAGTATGATCATTTAGAATTTTTCAGGAAAATCATATAAAACCCCAGATATACACACCGATAAGTGACAGAGGCACATCTAAAACTTGTATGAAATGAAAATCACAATATTTTTCCACGGAGGACATTAATAAAAAAATAATAAACTAACAAATGTTGCTGTTAGGAGTGAACCTGGCCAGGATGTTGACATTTTCGATGATTACGTAATCAACCAAGTCGACCATGAACCAATTGTTCCTGGAATCATCTTCCGTTGTGTGAGAGCAATCGCCAGTGGGGATGGAAGTTCCATTGAAATCATCCACTGCTAACCAAGAATGATAAGTCAAATTGCCAGAAATATACGTTGAACTCTGGCAAGATCTCTTGAATTTGGAAAGATTTTCACCTTTAAAATAAAATTTTTGAATAGGTTTGCCATTTTTCTTACTTTTGAGATAACAAAATGAACCAGTATACTTACCATGATACTTATTTTTACCGCGTAAATTTGTACTCTGAAATATAAAAATGTTGAATGTTGTTGACTAAACATATAAAATAGTCTTTAAAGTAATTCGTGTTTACATCAAAACTGGA
Organism: Whitmania pigra; assembly: GCA_021613335.1. Lineage (NCBI taxonomy): Eukaryota > Metazoa > Annelida > Clitellata > Hirudinida > Haemopidae > Whitmania > Whitmania pigra. The sequence continues at coordinate 767,415 of JAJTWR010000305.1, forward strand.
GCACAAATATTCGTTTGTGATCTTGAACGGAATTTCGCTAAACAGCAAACACGATCCAGATCTGACTAAGTAGTTGAAATTGACGCAGTATCCCTTAACCACGCAGATAATTGCGCAGTGTAATTCGCCCCGAATGCCTTCCAATGATTCAGTCGGGTTGTCCAAAGCGCATCCTGATCTTCCCTTGCAATCCAGAGTCCGTCGAAATATCTGGACATTTGGTAGCGTCATTTGGCTATTGATTATTTTTGTTACGGCTATAAAGATAAGAACATTCAAAAAGTGATTAGCCATGTTTTTAGTTAGAGATCTTTGGAACACTTAATCAAATGACAAATTAATGTGGAAATCGAAAGCTTTGCTCTTTTGGCTTGTTGAATGTGAGTCTTTAAATATAATAGCAGGAAGTCACAGTTGCTAAGATACCTGGTTAATTCTAGAAGTTTTACAATTAATTTAAACAATGCAATTAACTTTTATTTTTGAAATTTTCAGTTATGGTCCTCGCTCGTTTGGGGTTCCATCAATCAACTGCACCTGACTCACCATCTATGTGCATCCTGCCCTGATGATGAATTCTTCACGCGACAACAATGTATGTATTGTTGCGAAGAAACAAAACGAATATTGATTTAATTTTTTGAAAGAAATTCTGAAAATTCATTTGTGACGCGCCCAAGCCATTGTCCTTGTTGTAAAATGATAATTTGAGTTAATTGGTCACGTCACTGGAAGATCAGCAAAGTAGCGAAATTCGATTAGTGCTGGGTTCAAGCAAGCTTGAAAAAAATACTTAAGTAACAAGTAATTTTTAAAATATTACTTAAGTAATTCAAGTAATTTTTTAAAAGTAGTTAGAGATAATATACCGAATTTTAATTACCTTATTTATTACTCATCTATAAAGAAAAATTATTTGAGGATAAAGTAGCTGCGTGCAAAGCACAAAGAATCAACCACCTCATCACTTAACGATGACATCAACTTTAAAATAAACAGTCCAGCAGCATTGAAACACCTTTCTGCTTCAACAGAAGAGGGTGGAAGTGAGTTTAGACTTCAAGCTTTTCGAGATTTTGGGACATTCCTTTGTTGCTTCGTAAAATTTCATTTCTTTCTTAATGTGTGTCAAGATATTTTCTTGATCACAATCCAAATGTTGATCTTCTGGCTGGCATAAAATGTCATTGAGCTCTTCTGCTTTGGACTTTTTCATAGGGGGTTCCTTAGTGATGTTATGTTCAAAATTTTCAACACTCTCATTAATAGAACCACAGGGAAAAGGCCATTTGAAAGAACATTTATTGCCACTTCGGCAAGTTCTCGTTTCTTTGGATAACTTATGAGTGAAAACTCGACCACATGCTCATAACTGTCTGGAGTCTCTATATATCTCACAAGGCCACAAATGTCTTTATTTCTCCTTGATTCAGCTCTGTCATTGACAGCTGTCAATAATTCCTGTGAAATAGCTCCTGTTTCTTCTGTCAGCTTTTGAGAACATACTCAAAAATCTTTTCGCTCTTTGAAATTGTGACGTCACGTCTACAAAGAGCGGTTGCACCAACCTCAATTATTTCTAGACTTTCTGCCAAGTCTTTCACAACTGCAACCTCATCCTCTGTCAAGCATTTTGATCCTAGATTGAGCTCTATCAATGGGTGTCCTGGCTTCCAAGAATCGTTTGAGCATCTTAAGCAATCTAGTTTTGATGTCCAAGAGCAGAGAAAGTGTTTTCCCAATTCCTTTTCACAGTTCTTTTGCCAACAGTCATTTTTCAGGGGCTCTTTTTGAACAGCCTGACAATTGCTCTGACTTTTGAAATAGTATCACTCACCATGTCAACAAAATCTGCATTGTAATCATCTGGCAATATTACTTATAATTTTCAAGTCGTCCAAAAATTACTTAAGTAAATAATAAGTATAAAATTTACTTAAGTACTTAAGTACTTACTTACTTGAACCCAGTTCTAAAATCGATCCATAAATTTCCAAACCTGCTGCTCCAGATTCATCAAAGTGATTCAATGCTGCAATACTTTTAGTCTGATTCTTTTATTTTAAATTACAGACTAATTTTTGGTTAAAGATTCTGAACGTTAGATGATGGAATTGTTGTTCTGCATCAAACTCTGACTCTGATGTCATTGAATGTACACTTCATGAGAATGTCAGTGTCTTATCAACCTGACTAAATCACTTTAAATTACACATCTAGTCATCATTTTTTATTCGAATAAGAGCATTAGTTATTTTTAGTCAAAAAAGGTAGGATTCATTTTTAATGAATTGAAAGCAGACGTGGCCTTTCGGCAGTCCTATTTTTGTGGAATATTTTATTCGCCAAAATAATTAAGTCGACAAAAAAATAAGAACTAAAATTAAATTTAATTCACTTAATATCTTTACAGCTGCTCATGAATTTGGAAAACAGTTTTGCCACAGTATCTGTTGCCGGTATCTTCTTGGACTGTAACAAAAATTTCGAGCGCATTATCTGAAACGAATCTGGGAGTAATGGAGTGGTGGTGGCGAATATCGCTTCTGTCGCCATCATTGCCGGTGGTGTCTTGCCTTGCGTTCCTCAATATCTGAGCATTAAAAGGACTAGAAACACCCCAAAACAATTCTGGATTCACCCAGGTGGTTGTTGACATCATCATACTGATGCAAGTGGCTGCCTACAGGCCCATCTATAAATGACAATGGCGTCTCACAAATGAGGTTGCATTTGTTACCTACCGATGGACATGTAATTGTAATCTCGTAAACTCTGCCTAAAATGATTTGACATGCATTTCATGTTCAAACAAGCTATTGCCTTGAAGTTTGACATTAAGCTCATTTAACTTTTCCATAACGTCAATGGCAAACATGAGGCCTGACTTCCACTCTTCATTAACAATGTCAGTAACAAAGTCACAAATAAAACCCTTCACCTCCAGGAACATAACTATTTCTTCCTTGAGATCCCACAATCGCCTCAATATCTTGCCTAGGCTTAGCCAGCGGACACTGCTGTGATAGATAAAATCAGAATTTTCAGTTTCCAAATCTTCAAGCAGTGCCTGGAACTGCACGTGATTATCACACTGACAACTGACAATAACATGTTTGATATTCAACGTAGCTTTACACTTACTTGATGTAAGCTCTTGTGACTTACTTTCGCCAAATGTCGTAGTTGCCCTGCCAAGTATGTTGCCCTGGTTTATGGTCACATAATGAACCAAATCTACGATGAACCAGTTGTCATATTGATCGCTAGTCATCGTGTTACTGTAGTGACCAGCGGCAATTGATGTTCCATTCGAATTGTGTAGAGCCATCCATGGTCCTAAAATTTTGCTGCCAATGACATTAATCGAAGTTTGACAAGCTCTGCGACATTTGGATAGATTTTCACCTAATGTAAAGTCAAATAGGTAAAAATAGCAGATTATTTTTTAAATAATTCTTAAATTTTAAACTTTTACGAAGCTTTTAATCATGTAAAAGGTTTTAAATTCTAACCGAGATATCCTTTTCCACTCTGAATTAATAAAACAAAAAAAACAAAGTTTTCATCTTTAAAGAAATCATTTTCTTAAAAATACCTTACATTGTTACTCAAGCAAAGATTACGTCTCGTGATCTTGTATGGAGTTGTGTAAAATAGCAGACACAATCCAGATTATTCTAAGTAGTTGAAATTGATGCAGCCTCTCACAAGACACTCCATCGCACATTGTTTTATGTTTGGCAATCTCTTCAGTACTTCATTAGGATAATCAAGTTCAAATCCTGGATCTCCGTTACAGTCGAGGGTTTGAGTAAATAACTTGTATGTTTGAAGATCACTACTGACTTTAAGCATTTCCACAAAGAACGGACAACAGCGTTGTCTTTGCCACCTTGAAGGAGGACAGTCTTTGGGAAAATCAGGTGAGTGAATGAGTGGAATTACATAACTTATGATGATGTGGCAAATTGGATTAAACTAACAAAACCTGTAAAAAAACGTTTATCAAGATTATTCATTATTTAATATTTTATTAATAAAAATATAGGTGTTTTTCTTTAAGAATACCGATTTTTGGAATTTATTATTTCTTAAAACATTTTATTTTTTGTTCATACCCAGGCTCCAGATTCCGTTAAGTGAACAAAAGGACAATTTATCAAGCTTCATGGAATTGTCCCTGACTGAATCCATTATCAGCCTGAACGACTCTGCAAACGAAAGTATAAATCCGAGACGAAAGAGTTACAGTAAACAAAGAAAAAGCCTCACAAAGACAGAAACAAACACCAAAACTTTGCAGGGGGACAAAGGATGCCCACCAGAAGCTGCTGTCGGAGAACTTCTATCGCCTCAGACTTCACTAAGTGTAAAAATCGTCTTCTTGCATCATACTGAATCCACAAAGCAGCAACATCATGCCCACGAGAAACATAACAAACTCAGAGCAAAGGCCCAGATTTTGTTCGGTTCAAAAAAATATAGGATGCTTAGAAGAAGTCGAATCTGTTCCTAATCACAAACCAACTTCCATTGGTCCGACCAGCTATCTGGCTTACCTGTACAGCAAGATGCACCTGAAAAATAAATTGGCTAGATCTAATAATTCAGAGGTCAATGCAGGTCATCAATCTCAACGATTTAAATATCACCCGAGATTACATTTTTAAAATGCCTTTCTTTTTTAGATGTTCTCTTTCCTTTCGAAACTTGCTGACTTTGATGAAAATTTGCGAACATTTGTTACAACATTGAATTTCAAAGTTCGTTATTAGATTTTAAAGCAGCTGGGTTTTTGAAAATGTTCCATGATTTTGTGATGTCATTTGAAAAAGAAAAATAATACTTTACCACCATTGTAGAATATTACCGAATTGTTATTTTACTCAAGCTATGGTAGAATGCTTAAAAAATGTGATATAATAATTGGTTATTTTGCAACTATTATAAACGACTTACAATTTCTAACAAAATCCCATTAGTAATATTTCTGGAATTTAATAAACGAAATACAGCTTAATCTTTTATGTCTTTTGAGGACCAGAATGACAGGTAATTGTCGCGAGTGCAAAAGTTATTGCATAAATTCTAAAAATTTAAAATATCACATTTTAAAATTCTGTTTTCATGAATTTTATCATTTTGATGAGTGCACAATGTATCACGACGTTATTATGGTTTGAATTGATATTTCTTTCTGCACAACAGTGGAAGGTTAGAAAGTTTTGTAGATACGAAATAATAATAACATAATGATAATGATAAGTCCATTTGTATAGCGCCGTAAGCGTAAGCGTCAAGGGCTCAACCATTTATATAGCTCCGCATTCAAGGGGCGCTTTGTAGCGGTGCAAGCTGGGTCGCGAACACGACTGTTGCTTTAACCGTCGTTCGAAGATGATGTTTCAAAAATTTGCAAGAATTGAGAGCTACTAAAATGGTTATTTTTCATACTAATAATGCTGAAATTTGTATTAGTTTCAATCCATATTCCCACATTTAGTAATAAAACATTTCATTCAAATTCACTTATGTTTTAACAAAATTATTATGTTTAAGTACAAGTATATATAGATAATTATAAAGACATCTATGGTATTACAAGGATTGTTCAAAAGTTTATTACAAGCAAATAACGAGATCAATGTTGATGTAATAGTAGTTCAATGTTATTATCAATCATGCTTGCAATAGAAACTGATTAGTGCGGAGGAAACTGAAAGTTCAGAAGACGGATTAATTGTTTATGAACACAATCCAGATGGTTCCAAGTAGTTGAAATTGACGCAGTTTTCCCGGCATGCAGAGGCACATTTGAGTTTACTTCTAATTCCTTGTAAAGCTTCAGACGGTTGATCAATGGCACAACCTGGTAGACCTTTGCAATCGAGAGTTTTGCCATAATATTTATGAATTATTATATGTTCTTTACTAACTACATAAATTAAAGTAAGGAGAAGAAAATTTGTCAAAAAGCTGACAACGTCCATATTCGTTTTAATAATTTCCAAGCATGTCAGACAGTCTTTTCATTAAACGGTGTTTTAAACTGGTTGCTTAGTTACCACTGACTTGCATCTGAATTTATATATTAAAAATATATATCACGCAAATCGTATGCGTACAGTGCGCATGACGAAATGAAAAAGAATAAAAAAAGAAACAATTAAAAGTCAAAGTCGCGAATTAACGCATTAAAATGAGAAATTGTATATGAGTTCACGATTTAATTTGGCAGTGCATTCCATGGTTTTACAATCCTAGTGCAGAAAGAATGTTTGGCAACGTCTGTTGAAAATTTATCGTATCTAAGTTTGAAACTGCGCCCTTTCGTGGTAATCCTGGGGAGGAGTAACAGATACCTCAGGGGGGATTCCGCAAAGCCATTTAGTTATTTGAAGCAAAATGTTAAGTAGGCCATGAGGCGGCGTCTCTCCAGTGTCATAAGTTGAAGATGCCTTAGTCTTTCGATGTAGGGATATTTATCAACTGAGGTTATTGGGGGATTCAGAGGATTCGTTATCTGGTGAACAATATTCAAGAATTGGTCTAACGTAAGGGCAAAAGGCAAGTTATAAGACATTCTGGTTTCTTGAGGAGAAAGATGCCCTCTGATCATCCATGAAACTTCTGCAGTGAGTGATTGTATCAATAATTCACGGATGATCTTGCTAATGTCTGGTTTTGTTCCTATCGAATGCAAAGATAGAAGATAAATCGTCTCTGTTTATTAATAGCTTTGAGGAATGCCTCGTTTATTCTTGCATATGATTCCTACATAAGTCATACCTTGAATAAGAAATTCTTCTGTCATAGCAACATAAGCTACCTCCCATTACATTCTGACCACTTCTGTAACAAGGTGATGCCACTATTTTCACAATACGTGCACCCTGAGTCTGGGACATCGTCTTCTGGAACTACCGTTATGTCTGATCCCGGAATATAATATTTTCATGGCAACGAACTTTATCCAAATGTATCGAAAAGCAGCTAGCCATGTTTTAGAACTTAAATTTTTACAAATTTGCCAAAGTATTTCAATAAAAATTCTAGCGATAGAAAATTCATTTTATGTATTTCAATAAACAGGGACCATTTTGTCACTAATAAAGCTGCACTCTAGAAATGTTTTGGATTTAATTATCCAGATATTTTGAAAGTTTAAAAACAAAATAAATAAAATGAAGTTTTTTACAAACTACCCTGAATTACAATTTATGAATTAAACATGAGAAAGATTTTTATGCAATAACATGGATGACTTGGGAAATTAGTTTTTTTTAAAAATGATTTCAATAAATGGCTGAATATTCAATATTTCTATTGAAACGGCTAACATTTTGAAATAACCCGGGAGCCCGCAAATAAGCATCTTAACTAATAAGTTTATTAGAGCATGTAGTTAAGTGTTTAAGGATTGAGATATTTAAGGATGCAAATGGATATTTGGGCTTCTGAATTGCCTCGACTCTCGCTGATTGTCATGTGATTAGCGAGAATGCTTTTTTAAACAATAATAGCGATACCACGTGCACGGAAAAGATACTAAATATAATTAAATATAAATTTAATTACATTAGCAATATAAACTTATTTAATTTCAAAAACTGCGTTTACAACAATATTCTACATCACACTTACTAATCAACAATGAGTCTAATTTCACAGGTGAGATTTGTATAACGATGACAAAACATATTTAGCATTTTGCTGCAGGCTGTCCGTGAGACAAAGAATGTAAAAACATGATTAAAAAATTTTAATTTGGCAATTGGTTTGGAAATGTTTAAAGATTTATTTAGAATTATGTATATTAATTAATAGTATTAATCAAACATATTATTATATTAATAATAATAATAATCAATTTATATGACATAGCATAAGAGACGCTTTTTGTCTTCGCTGTCCCATGAAGTTTCAAATATGTCAAACAAATCTAACAATCCTTTTGACTTCGCTGTCCCATGAAGTTCCAAATATTTCAAACAAATCTAACTTTAAAATGAAAATTGTGAAATATTTCAAACAAATCTAACTTTAAAATGAAAATTGTGAAATATTTCAAACAAATCTAACTTTAAAATGAAAATTGTCAAATATTTCAAACAAATCTAACTTTAAAATGAAAATTGTCAAATATTTCAAACAAATCTAACTTTAAAATGAAAATTGTCAATCTAAAAAGTCCAAAGTCTAGTGCAAATTAAAAATATATTTAGAAGCAGCTGTTTAAAGAATATAAATCAATTTCTCTGAAAATTTCTTCCTAGAATTTTGCAAAAATCTCTATTTATAAATTATTATATTTTCTTTACTAACTACATAAATTAAAGTAAGGAGAAGAAAATTGGTCAAATTTGGAAAATTAGTCTGATTCTTTTATTTTAAATTACAGACTAATTTTTGGTTAAAGATTCTGAACTCTGACTCTGATGTCATTGAATGTACACTTCATGAGAATATCAGTGTTTTATCAACCTGATTAAATCACTTTAAATTACACATCTAGTCATCATTCTTTATTCGAATAAGAACATTAGTTATTTTTAGTCAAAATAGGTTGGATTCATCTTTAATGAATTGAAAGTAGACGTGGCCTTTCGGCAGTCCAATTTTTGTGGAATATTTTATTCTAAGCCACGCCAAAATAATTAAGTCGAAAAAAAAAAATAAGAACTCAAATTAAATTTAATATAATACCTTCATAAAATTGTTTCTATTATTATCTATGAATAACCACATAATTAATTTCTGACATTGGCACAAGGAAACTCCTTTCCAAAAACAAGAAACCTGACGACAAGGTGAAAGAAGAGCCTCGGGAAGCACCGCCAGAAGACACGGGACCAAAACTATATCAGACCGTTCTTAAGGTTGGCAGATCGACTTTGAAAATTTCCAAAATATAATAATTCGAAACATTTAAACTTCAGTTGTGTTGCAGTATGAACAGGATTTTCAGAGACCTTTTTAATTGCAAACGAGTTTTACTAGCTGAACAGCACCTTGTTTATTTGTTTTGTCGTTTGAGCTTATTTTAATTATCAAAACCAGGTTGTTGAAATAAGTGAAGAACTAAGAAACAAACTGCCAGTTCTTAGTTTCCAGGCCTGGAGTTCAAATCCTACCCTGGCTCCAATCAGAAGATCAATTTATCAAGCTTCATGGAATTGTCTCTGAATCCATTATCAGCCTGAACGACTTTGCAAACGAAAGTATAAATCCGAGACGAAAGAGTTACAGAAAACAAAGAGAAAGTCTCACAGAAACAAACTCCAAAGCTTTGCAAGAGGAAAAAGGATGCCCACAAGAAGCTGCTGTCGGAGAACTTCCACCGCCTCAGACTTCCGAAAGTGGAGAAATCGTCTTCTTGCATCATACTGAATCCACATTATCAGTAACATCATGCCCACGAGAAACATAACAAACTCAGAGCAAAGGCCCTCGATTGTCCGGTTCAAAAAAAATATAGGATTAGGATATAGGATAGCTTAGAAGAAGTCGAATCTGTTCCTAATCACAAACCAACTTCCATTTGTCCGACCAGCTATCTGTATAGCAAGATGCACCAGAAAAATAAGATGGCTAGATCTAATAATTTAGAGGTCAATGAAGGTCATCAATCTGAATGATTTAAATATCACCTAAGCTTACATTTTTAAAATGCCTTTCTTTTTTAGATGTTCTCTTTCCTTTCGAAACTTGCTGACTTTGATGAAAATTTGCGAGCATTTGTTACCACATTGCATTTCAAAGTCAGCGAGGAAAAAATATATATTAGATTTTAATCTAGCTGGGTTTTTGAAAATGTTCCATTATTTTGTGATGTCATTTAAAAAAGAAAAATAATACTTTACCACCATTGTAGAATATTACCGAATTGTTATTTTACTCAAGCTATGGTAGAATGCTTAAACAATGTGAAATAATAATTGATTTAAATTTTTAAAAAAATTTAATTTTGCAACTGTTATAAACGACTTACAATTTCTAACAAAATCCCATTAGTAATATTTCTGGAATTTAATAAACGAAATGCAGCTTAATTCTTTATGTCTTTTGAGGACAAAAATGACAGGTACTTGTCGCGAGTGCAAAAGTTATTGCATAAATTCTAAAAATTTAAAATATCACATTTTAAAATTCTGTTTTCATGAATTTTATTATTTTGATGAGTGCACAATGTATCACGACGTTATTATGGTTTGAATTGAAATTTATTTCTGCACAACAGTGGAAGGTTAGAAAGTTTTGTAGATACGAAATAATAATAACATAATGATAATGATAAGTCCATTTGTGTAGCGCCATAAGTGTAAGCGTTAGTGGCTCAACCATTTATATAGCTCCGCATTCAAGGGGCGCTTTGTGGCGGTGCAAGCTGGGTCGCGAACACGACACGTAACGACTGTTGCGTTCGCAGACACGCTACCCTCTGACACGCCATTAGGCATGATGTTTCAAAAATTTTCATGAATAAAGGCTGACATCCATAGAACAAATTAACAGAGACTTTATTGAGAGCTACTAAAATGGTTACTTTTCAGACTAATAATGCTGAAATTTGTATTAGTTTCAAGCCACATTCCCACAATTAGTAATAAAACATTTCATTCAAATTCACTTATGTTTTAACAAAATTATTATGTTTAAGCACAAGTATATATAGATAATTATAAAGACATCTATGGTATTACAAGGATTGTTCAAAAGTTTGTTACAAGCAAATAACGAAATCAATGTTGATGTAATAGTAGTTCAATGTTATTATCAATCATGCTTGCAATAGAAACTGATTAGTGCTGAGGAAACTGAAAGTTCAGAAGACGGATTAATTGTTTATGAACAAACCAACTTAAAATTCATTAAATTTGCATGGCAAATTCAGAAATCGCCAAAGATTTCAACTTCACACAAAGCCATATAACCTCCAACACCAACGTTGTTCACAGGCATCTGATGAACTATTGCATACCTACCAGACGGAATGGTTGCTTTGCAATCGATTCTGATCCAAGTGGCATTAGCTCTAGGACCGCTATATACACCACAGAATGGGTACTGATTTCTGATTGGCTCCTTTACAAGCCAGGAATCATTCGTGACCCCGATGGTAAGGCCCTTGTACCTGTAGTCTTCAAATTGTATTGATATTTGAAAATAATACTTAATCTGAATAAAGTTAATTAATATTTATATTTTAATATTTAATCGTTGAAATGTTATATTAAACTTTATCAAAAGATTTCCTCCGGTTAATAAACAATAATGCCTAATAATATGAAACGTTCTATGTTAAGTGAAATGGATTTACAGACATTTAATTAATCTAGCAAGTGATTCACAGCGGACAAAAAAGCTATCTGAAATTAAATTTGACACTTAAAATAAACTAAAATAACTAACACAGATAAACGTTGTGAAAATTATTTCTGGTCAGGATACGTACGTAGCTAACGGTAACGTAACGAACCAAATCCACCATGAACCAGTTGTTTTCGAAATCTTCACCATTTGTTTTGCTGCATTCGCCATTTTTAACCGTCATTCCATACAAACCATCAACTGCTAGCCAAGAAGAATAGGGTATGTTTAGTTCACGAAAAGTTGAACTTTGACAAGTTCTTCGGTATTTGGAAAGATTTTCTCCTTCGTAAAACATAAAGGAATTAGTTGTAAACTCGTTTGAAATTGTCATTGCTCAAAATTTTGTTTTAAAATTATTTTTGGCCTAAAATTAATTAAGAAGATTTACCCAGAATTCCGAATGTCAGGTGACTCTAAAATATTACAAATATTTCGATCAGTTATGTTAATTATTCACAATGTAATAATGAAAAATACTTTACATCGTAACTCGTGCACATTGTCTCATTTGTAATCTTGAACGGAGTATGTTCAAACAGCAGACACAATCCAGATTGTTTCAAGTAGTTGAAATTGATGCAGTGTTCCAGGCATGCAGAGGCACATTTGAGTTTACTTCTAATTCCTCGTAAAGTTTTAGACGGTTGATCAATGGCACAACCTGGTACCCCTTTGCAATCGAGAGTCCTGCTATAATATTTATGAATTATTATATTTTCTTTACTAACTACATAAATTAAAGTAAGGAGAAGAAAATTGGTCAAAAAGCTGACAACATCCATATTCGTTTTAATAATTTCCATGCATGTCAGACAATCTTTTCATTAAACTGTGTTTTATACTGGTTGCTTAGTTACCACTGATTTGCATTGGAATTTATATATTATAAAATATATATCACGCATATCGAATGCGTAAAGTGCGCATGACGAAAAGAAAAATGAAGGTCATCAAATCTGCGAGATTTATGTTTCTGATGAAGGGTGTTGGAGCCATCATCCTCAGGGGTGTTGATGGTGCCGGTATGTTTTCTGGATTCGACAAGTTGTCTTGAGGGATTTGGTAAATTTTTTGTGTATTTTTTAAACTCTATCAATTAGATATTTGCGTTGAGAGTTCCATACTGGTGAACAATATTCAAGAATTGGTCTAACGTAAATGCAAAAGGCAAGTTGTAAGACATCCTGGGTCCTTGAGGAGAAAGATGCCCTCTGATCATCCATGAAACTTCTGCAGGTATATGAGTGATTGTACCAATAATTCAAGGATAATGTCTGGTTTTTGGTTCGGATCCTCTAAAGCCTTGTCATGCATTTTGACAAAAGGATGATCGACTTACCTTTTTTGGGAGCATGTTATACTAAAGTTTTGTTTCTATCGAATGCAAAGATAGAAGATAAATCGTCTCTGTTTATTAATAGCTTTGAGGAATGCCTCGTGTATTCTTGCATATGATTCCTACATAAGTCATATCTTGAATAAGAAATTCTTCTGTCAAAGCAACGCTTGTGAATACACCATTAATGTTACCTCCCATTACATTCTGACCACTTTTGAAACAAGGTGATGTCACTATTTTCACAACACGTGCACTCTGAGTCTGATCTCTGAATTCATTTGGTTGCCTCCCAAGATTTTTTTGAAAGGGGATTAAAAAGCTCCAAAGTAAATGGGCAAAGGTTATATCTAATGATGATGAGTATTTTGTGGAACAATAAAAATTTTTCAATAATATTTCATTCAATTATTATTCCTAACAAAAATAGGGACAGGAATTTCAGGTACCCCTAATATCTAAAGAATTAATCTAATTTTCAGTTTACACTTCATTTTCTTGCAGTAATACGGACAAAGAACACCCGGTATTTCATGGATTTTGTCAGCTATGTCATTAACTAGGAAATAAAAAGCCTTTTGTAAATGATGGTGGTTGTTAAGTTCAATTGAATATATAGCTTGATGATTACAACATTATTTAATGAAACTGACACTGTAACGAAGAGAACTAAATAGGTTTACTAAAATATAAAAAAAATGGTGCTGTTTTTGAAAGAAAATATTTTTGAAAAATATCTTTTTCAATGTAAAAAAAATTCTAGCGATAGAAAATTCATTTTATGTATTTCAACAAACAGGGATCATTTTGTCACTAATAAAGCAGCACTCTAGAAATGTTTTGGATTTAAATATCCAGATATTTTGGAAGTCTAAAAACAAAATAATTAAAATCAACTTTATTACAAACTACGCGGAATTACAATTTACAAATTAAACATGAGATATATTGTTATGCAATATCGTGGATGACTTGGGAAATTAGTAAATTTAAAAATGCTTTCAATAAATGGCTGAATATTCAATATTTCTATTGAAACGGCTAACATATTTTACATCAAACTTGCTAATCAACAATGAGTTATTGCAGGATAATTTCACAGGTGAGATCTGTATGACGATGACAAAACATATTTAGCATTTTGCTGCAGGCTGTCCGCGAGACAAAGAATTTAAAAACATTATTAAAAAACTTTATTTAGGTGATTGATTTGGAAATGTTTATAGATGTTTAAGAAACAAAGCCCAACAATGATAATGGCAATGACAATGACAATGATAATGACTATGACAATGGTAATGATAACGGTAATGATGATGATGATGATGATGATGATGATGATGATGATGATGATGATGATGATGATGATGATGATGATGATGATGATGATGATGATTGATGATGATGATGATGATGATGATGATGATGATGATGATGATGATGATGATGATGATGATGATGATTGATGATGATGATGATGATGATGATGATGATGATGATGATGATGATGATGATGATGATGATGATGATGATGATGATGATGCTGATGATGATGATGATGATGATGATGATGATGATGATGAATGATGATGATGATGATGATGATGATGATGATGATGATGATGCTGATGATGATGATGATGATGATCTGATGATGATGATGATGATGATGATGATGATGATGATGATGATGATGATGATGATGATGATGATGATGATTGATGATGATGATGATGATGATGATGATGATGATGATGATGATGCTGATGATGATGATGATGATGATTGATGATGATGATGATGATGATGATGATGATGATGATGATGATGATGATGATGATGATGATGATGATGATGATGATGATGATGATGATGATGATGATGATGATGATGATGATGATGATGATGATGATGATGATGATGATGATGATGATGATGATGATGATGATGCTGATGATGATGATGATGATGATGATGATGATGATGATGATGATGATGATGATGATGATGATGATAATAATAATAATAATTATAATATTAATATTAATAATAAATTTATAAGGCATAGCATAAGCGCCGCCTTTTGTCTTCGCTGTCCCATGAAGTTCCAAATATTTCAAGCAGGTTCAACGATAAAATGACACTTGTCAATCTTGTCCAAACTAAAAATATATTTAAATGTTTAAATTTAAATATAAATCATGGCATACGAATATCTCTGAAGGTTTCTTCCTAGAATTTTGCAAAAATCTGGATTTCGCATAAAGTGAGATATCCGCCGTAGGTAAAATCAAAAAGTTGCATCTGGTGAATTATTACGTATCTGGAGGATGGTAGGAATGATTGGCAGTTTATCGTGATCCAAGTGGAATTTGCTCTAGGGCCAGTATAGACGCCACAGACTGGGTATTGGTTTCTGATGGGAACTTTGATAAGCCAAGAATCATTTGTGATTCCAATGGTGAGGTTGTTGTATCTATCAGCTTAAAGTTAGTTTTTATTAAAAATTAATTCATAAGTTATAATTGTTAATATCATATGATGTTTTTAGATATCAGAAGAGATTTTATTAAATACTTTATTAGCCATTTCGTACTTTTTATTTGCAAATTATGACAAAAATAATATCAAACCAAGTCGTATATTGATCGGGCAGAGCCTGGTGAGAACATTAACGTGCGAGATGATCACGTAATAAACTAAATCCACCATGAACCAGTTGTTTTCCGAGTCATTTCCATTTGTGTGACTGCATTCTCCAAGAGGTACAACTGTTCCATTCTTATTGTCCACAGCCAGCCATGATCCGTAGACCACATTTTTTGGAATGTGAGTTGTGCTTTGACAGGTTCTGCGAAACTTTGCAATATTCTCGCCTTAGAAAATCGTTTCAACATTACTCAATATTGGTTAAAGTGTACCTAAGTTTTTATTAAATTTTAAAATTTATACAAGACGAAGCACAAACTTTGGCTGGCATAAATCCTTGGATCATCCTTTACATCACTCTAATAAATAAGTCTTGTAATTATGGTGATTTTCTAATATTCTAAAGTAATTTGTAAAAAAGAGATAAAACCTACATCATAGCCAATGCATGAAGTGGCGGTTGTAATTTTATAAGGATTGCAATCAAATAGCAGACATTTTCTTGATAAATACCGATAATTGAAACTGATGCAAAACGCATGGATGTTACACAGAACCGCGCACTGTAATTCGTTTTGAGATCCACTGATTTCTTTTCTAGGTTCATCAAAAGCACAGGCTGGTCTTCCTTTGCAATCCAAAGTCATGCGATACGTTTTATAAGTATATGCATCGCCTTTCATTCCGAAATTTAATCTAATGATCAAACCTAATAAGCATTTCAATGTGAAATAGTGTTTTGCCTGCATGGTGGAACGGCTTAAGACATCGCATATAAAATTTTATTCCAAAATATAGTCTAGATTCCTTTGTTAGCTTTAAAAAGTGTCATGGTTACCACTATTCATTTAAAAGAATAAAAAGAGAAAGCATGATTAATTGCGATCCTCTTTGAAATAGATTCTATTTAAGTCATTTGAGCGAATAAGTTACGTTAAATACATACCTAGTGAATGCATGGCCACCTAATGGGGGATGGGGGCAAGTGTCTAGGGACACGTCAATTTGTTGGGGACCTGCTCAAGTTTTAAAATGTTAAAATATTACTGCTGTGACTTGCGTTTCAATAACCGATAAATAAAACAGCTTCCTGACTGTTCTGAAGAAGTTATTTGAAACAGTCTTTGTAAGGCGGTTTTTCTTATTTTGAAAGTAATCGTTAATTAAGTTATTCTGCTTAGGTTTGTTAAATATTTTATTATGCCTATATTTGTGTTTTAGCCTTAAATTATTTTTTTCGAAATGGAGATATGCAGTGAACTGGCCTAGGAGTCATTAAGTACTCCTTTAAAATTCATTGCAAGCAAACCACCGAACAACATTAAGATCATCAAGTCTAAGAATGAAACATTATTTTATTGAAATAGACGACAACAACCATTGAGGTCCATTCCATCTGGGAATTCGTTTAAGTTTAGAAAGTAGGTCAGTTGCATTTCGTCCACATTTATCGTTTGACAGGTTATTGATAGAAAGCAAGTAATCTAAAGTTTAAGAACAATCGCCGCAAAACAATGTCAATCCTTCACAAATTGTTGACAAAAAATGCACAACGTTATACATACTTTATCTACATCTAACATTTTATGATCAATAAACTTATTGCTCTAATAAAACTAAATATCTTAAACAAATCGGCTTTATTTTTAAAATCTACCAAAAACTTGAAATTCGCACAAGGATAAAAACCCACCATTTATATCGTTTAACATTGCTTGGTAAACTATGACGTATCTAGCTGAAGGAATAGAAGGTTTGCAAGAGATGGTGAACCAAGATGCATTCACGGGGGGTCCCAGGTACACACCACAAAGAGGATATTTGTTTCTGACGGGCGTCTTGACAAGCCAAGAATCATTTGTTACTCCGATGGTGAGGTCCTTATATCTTATAACTGAATTATTTCAATGCAATTATGATGTAATGCTATGATCAAATTAATGAAAAGAACGAGATGGTAAGAAAGTCTAGCAATGTATTTTCATATGTTATGATTGTAGTAATTACGTTGTATGAAATTTATTAAATGTAATTTATATTTATAATATAGATATTGACATAATTATTTTATTAAATTAATTTTCGACATTGTATTGAAGCAATTTAACAACTTTGGTAAAAAATTCTTGCTCCAAAAGTATGATCATTTGGAATCTTTTAGGAAAATCATTTAAAACCACAGACACACAACGATAAGTGGCAGATGCACCTCTAAAAATTTATGAAAAGAAAATCACCATCCACGGAGAACATCAATAAACTAACAATAGACGTTCTCAGAAGTGAACCTGGCCAGGATGTTGACATTTTCGATGATTACGTAATCAACCAAGTCGACCATGAACCAATTGTTCCTGGAATCACCGCCTGCTGTGTGAGAGCAATCGCCAGTATTGATGGAAGTTTTGTTCAAGTCATCCACTGCTAACCAAGAATGATAAATGAACTTGTCATCAATATACGTTGAACTATGGCAAGATCTCTTGAATTTGGAAAGATTTTCACCTTTAAAATAAAATTGTATAATAGGTTTGCCATTTTTCTTACCCTTGAGAAGGCAAAATGGACCAGTATACTTACCACGATACTTAATTTTATCGCGTAAATTTGTACTCTGAAATATATAAATGTTGAATGTTGACTAAACATATAAAATAGTCTTTAAATTAATTCGTGTTTACATCAAAACTGGAGCACAAATTTTGGTTTGTGATCATGAACGGAATTTCGCTAAACAGCAAACACGATCTAGATCTGACTAAGTAGTTGAAATTGACGCAGTATCCCTTAACCACGCAAATAATTGCGCAGTGTAATTCGCTCCGAATGCCTTCCAATGATTCAGTCGGGTTGTCCAAAGCGCATCCTGATCTTCCCTCACAATCCAGAGTCCGTCGAAATATCTGGACATTTGGTAGAGGCATTTGGCTGTTGGTTATTTTTATTACGGCTATAAAGATAAGAACATTTAAAAACTGATTAGCCATGTTTTTAGTTAGAGATCTTTGGAGCAACTAAACAAATGACAAATTACTGTGGAAATCTAGAGTTATAAGCTCGTTTGGTACGGTGAAAATAATTACTTCAATAATTGCAATGAAGATTCGTCGTTGCTAATTTACCTGGCTTTTTCTAAAAGATTTAAATTAAAAGGCAATCGAATTTCTTTTGTCTTGAATTTCTCAGTTTTTTTTTTAAATAATTTTAGATGTTCCTCATTAATTTTAAATTGTATTCACTGTAAGAATCATGTATTATGATATACAATTTAAACGATGAACATTCTCGGATTTAGGGGTATTCGGGATGTTCAAAGGGGCAATCCATCAACCAGAAACCCAGATAAAAAAACCAGAAATTAGAAATAGTTTTGAGGCTTATAAACAAAAAGTTATTAATTATATTTTTCGAAACGAACAAATTCTTATAAAATGCAATTCGCATATCGAACCTTTTTCTGGTTCGTCATACAATCAGTGTTCTGAAGTTGCACCTTATGACTTTCTCAGAGCACATTAATACAACCTAAATCAATATCTGCACACAATCAACTGGAATGTTTTGTTTGAATATTGTTTTGGCGTTGAAGACTGCTGGACATAGTTCCGATACCAGATCGAGCAAGCATTCAAGGCTCACGTGTCCAGACTTCCTCATCGTAATAAATCTAAACAGTGGCATCCCCCACTCATTTACAGAATTCTGCAAACCAAATCTAAACTATGGAAAACCTGAAAGTGTGAACAATGCGTCGCGGACAAGATCGGATACTATAGTTTTGCTAAAACCTGTCGTAACTGTATTATTAATATCGCATTAATATAGGTGGAATTTTATCAAATATCGTTCCTGTGACCAGTGGTGTCCCCCAGGGCAGTGTGCCTGGCTCCACACTCTTTTTATTGTACATCAATGATCTTCCAAGCATTTTCAAATATACTTGTAGTGACTGTACATCCCTACGAAGGATGTTTTGTTTACATTCTCCGAGTTTTTACCGCGCTGATGCTTTTCATTGTCGTCAATCCGTTTATGAGTTATACCGATTGTACGTTCGATTAAAAGTCAAGTGTTAGCCTGGTTTAACACTTCATTGGTGACCCCAACTCTGAACACAAACTCTAAAATGGAATCGCAAGCAGCTTCAATTTCTATCAAACCGATTGTTTTCAACCCAGCCGAGGCATCGGCTTGGTTCAGAATAATGGAAGCACAATTTACTCTTTCCAACATCACGGTTAGCTCAACAAGGTTTTATCACACATTGGCAGCCCTACCAGGGTCTGTGGTAATGAGCCTTGATGATGACACTGTCGAGGCCATGGATTACGACCGCCTGAAGAGTGCAGTGCTTGAGCAAACCATGCCCAACAAAGTGGAGCTCTTTGACCAGTTCCTGCAACAAAATCCGCTAACAGGCAGGCCTTCGCAACATTTGGTAGCAATGAGAAAGCTAGCACAACAAGTTGGTGCACCTGAAGACATGGTTCGCCACAAGTTCCAAAAATTGTTGCCTGCCAATTTGGCCCTCGTCATTGCAGCACAGAAGAATTTGTCTTTGGAAGAGGTTGGGAAATTGGCAGACGAGTTGATTACCATGACATCAGTTCAACACACACAGACGATCCAGAAACCAAAACTGGATTTTGATGCAATCAAAAGAACCATAGGAACCAACAGAACAGTGGAGCCATTCACTCCAGGTCAACCACCAAAAGTTTGTCGTGCACACATTTATTTTGGTCCTGAGGCTAAATCCTGCCGACCCTGGTGCGTTTGGCCTGACAAGCGTGGCGCTCGAGTTGCCCAGTCTAGAAATGCTTCTCCGGTGTCTCACAAGCCAGTCGGTAAACTAGAAGGCTCTGCTTCGGTTGCGACCATCGAAGGCGGCCCTACATTTTATGTCGCATTTTCCACAACAGCTAAAACCATACGTCATCAATTCAAGTTTCTAGTCGACACCGGATCAGCGGTATCGATCATTCCCCCAAAAGTGTTATCAAACATTTCAGTTCCAGTCAGAGCGACAAACGTCAAGTTGAACACAGCCAACGGTATGCCTCTCGAGATCCATGGAGAAGTTACACTAACGATAAGCAGTCAAGACCTCCGAAGAGAATTCACCTGGACGTTCATAGTGGCAGTCACCACACAACCAATATTAGGGGCTGATTTCTTCATTCATCACCATCTACTTGTTGACTGTCGCAACCGCCAACTTCTGGACACGAAGACGTCACTCTCCACAGCAATGATAACAACGGTTGGGGAGATTATTGCCCCTGTATTCGACTGTCCACCTGACACCCCCCCACTCATCAAGGCATTAATAGAACGTCACACTGCTCTGGTTGGCCCTTGGCAGATAGACCTCCGTTCACCTTCATTGTCAGCACAGCATACAATTGAACTAACATCAAACAAGCCAATCTGTTCCCGTTTTCGACAACTCCCACCTGACAAATTTGAGGCCGCTAAGCAAGAATTCGCAATGCTGTTAAAGGCTGGGATTGTTCGACAATCTTGCAGTTCTTATTCCAGCCCACTACACATGGTCCCCAAAAAGGACAACCAATGGCGGCCCTGTGGAGATTATCGGAAACTCAACAGTGTCACAAAACCTGACAGATATCCTCTGCCAAGAATTTCTGATGTGACAAGCCGACTCAGTGGCAGTTCAGTATTCAGTAAATTAGATTTGGTGAAGGCATATTACAATATCCCCATTCATCCAGATGATATTCCAAAGACAGCCGTTACAACTCCTTTTGGTTTGTTTGAATTTACTCGCATGCCATTCGGCCTCAGAAATGCAACTCAAACATTCCAAAGATTCATGGATGCAACTTTTCAAGACTTGCCGTTTGTTTGTGTGTATATTGACGATATTTTGGTAGCCTCAAACAATGAGCATGAGCATATACAGCACCTCAGAACTGTCTTTCAGCGGCTGGAGGAAAACAACCTCCGGATCAACGTCAGTAAATGTATGTTTGCCCAGAGCTCTGTTGTGTTTCTAGGCCATAGACTATCTTCGACTGGAATATCACCACCTGAAGATAACACACGAGCCATCATCGATTTTCCTAAACCGAAAGACTATGCAGGTTTACGACGTTTTATTGGCATGATTGGATATTATAGATCATTCATCCCTCATTTTGCCCAGATATCTGCCCCCTTGTATACTCTTTTGGGAAGTACAAATCAACGTAACCATCAATTGACGTGGGAAACCTCTCAGTGCAAAGCTTTTGAAGATGTAAAATCATCTCTAGCAGATGCGGCCAATCTTCATTACATTAGCAAGTCTAGTAACCTATACCACCTAGTGACTGATGCATCTTCGGTAGCCATCGGTGCGGCACTTCATCAGGTTGTTTTGGGCATGCCACAGCCAATTGCTTTTTATTCCAAGAGACTTTCTAAAACAGAATCAATATACTCTGCATTTGACAAAGAGCTTTTGGCAGCATACTTGGCTGTCCTCCATTTCAAGCACATCGTTGAAGGCAGGGAACTCCATTTATTTACAGACCACAAACCCATCTGCCAAGCTTTTCAGTCCAACAGGGACCAGAAGACCCACATGCAACAACGACGTCTCTCCATCATCTCTGAATATGTGACTGAAATACATCACATCAGAGGAGCTGAAAACATAGTAGCAGATGCACTTTCCAGGCCAGTCACTGCACTGCAACTTGAACACCCAGATCTAGCGAGTATTGCCAAAGCACAGACTGAAGATCCGGAAATACAAAAGTGCAAGGATGCTCTCACATCCCATCAACTCTCGGCGGACTTGACAATTCTTTGCGAAAACAGCTCAATTTATCCCCGTCCATATGTTCCCTTAGCACAACGACAATCAGTGTTTAGGCACCTTCACAATCTGGCACATCCAGGTATACGAGGATCTACTAATTTGACTGCAACAAGGTATTATTGGCCTAAAATGAAAGGGGACATCAAACAATGGGTCAACAACTGCTTAGACTGTCAGAAAGCCAAGGTCAATCGTCACAACAAGAGTATCCCAGAACAACCCATGTATCCATTCAATGATCGATTTCAAACAGTTCACATGGACATAGTAGGACCTCTGAAACCTTCAAAAACACTTGGTTCTCATTACACCTCAGAGATGCAATATGTTGTGACACTCATCGACAGAGCAACGCGTTGGTTTGAATGTGTTCCCGTAGCCTCAATCACAGCTACCACAGTTGCTGAGGCATTTTTAACCCACTGGATTAGTAGATTTGGAGTACCATTGTGCCTCACTACAGATCAAGGACGACAGTTTGAAAGCAGTCTCTTCAATGCTTTGTCCCATTCTATTGGTTTTCATCGATTACGCACCACTGCTTATCACCCTCAGTCCAATGGGATGATCGAGCGTTTCCATAGAACACTCAAGACAGCACTTGTGTCTCGAAATGAAGAATGGCTCATAGCACTTCCAATAGTTTGCTTAGCATTGAGAGCTTTACCGACTGAACATGGGTATTCACCGTTTACAGCCATGACGGGCTCAGACATCTTGATGCCACATGTCTTCTTTCACAAAGCGAATCCTTCTACTAAGGAACAGTTTGAAGCAATCCAGCAACTCCACAAGCACATGCGTCAACTGGACTTTACAACTCTCTCTGAAGGTATACACCATGGTCGAACCATCCGCCCACAGTCAGTTACCTTGCAACCTGGACAATATGTCTGGTTGCGGATAGATAGAGTTCGACAACCTTTAGAGGCTCCATACCAGGGTCCTTACAAAGTCCTTGATACCAAGCAACATATTGTCAAGATAGAACTTCCCGATGGATCCACCAGTTGTGTTTCACTGGATCGTGTCAAACTTGCCAAGATGCCGATGACGACGCCAGGGACGCTTGTTGACCAGACAGCTCCTGCATCCATCACAAATTCTCCCAATAACCCACCTGAACCCCCACGCACAAGATCAGGAAGATGTGTTCGTTTCAATCATCACCGGGATCACATCTACTACTGACTCCGTCTTCCCAGGGAGGAGCTCACTGTAGTGACTGTACATCCCTACGAAGGATGTTTTGTTTACATTCTCCGAGTTTTTACCGCGCTGATGCTTTTCATTGTCGTCAATCCGTTTATGAGTTATACCGATTGTACGTTCGATTAAAAGTCAAGTGTTAGCCTGGTTTAACACTTCATACTGGTGTCGTTTGCAAACTATTTGCTGATGATGTTAAGCTTTATTGCTTCCCAACTTTGTCCGAAACCCAACTGCAGTCTGCTCTCGACAGCGAAGTTCAGTGGAGTCACATCTGGCAACTTCAGCTCGCACCAGGGAAATGTCAGGTTTTCTCCGTAGCGGGTTGCAGAAAGAAAAGAAATAATCATGAGTATACTATCAACGGTCAGACCCTCCAACGAGTAGACATGATTAGGGATTTCGGGATTATGATCAACCAGAAACCCAGAGTCTCAAAATAGCAATGTTAATTAGCATTTCGCTGATTCATATTATATTGTGCCTTTAAAGTTTGAAATAATTCGGCATGTTATGAACACTTTATGCAATTCATGTATCTTTGATAAACCTTCTCGACTAAGCATCTTTGTCAAAGGAAGCGAGAGTTGTAGATTATGAATGTTTGTTTATTGAGTTAGACCCTTTCCATAACTAAAATTGGTTTCTACTATTACTAAGCAACCTGACAGCTCTGATGAAGTTACTTAAAAAAGTCTTCACTGGTGCAATAATTTGGCGATTTTTCTTCCTTCAAAAAGTGATCGTTATTTAAGTTTTACTTCTTATGTTCGTTGAATTTATTTATCACGCTTTACTTTATATCCTTAAGTTATGTACTTATACGGATTCATGAGTCATTTTAGTGTTCCGTCAAAATTAATTGCAAGCAAACTTGCATCCTTAACCAATGTAAGCTGGTTTATCTGAGAACGATGAAATCGAACACTGAAATAATATTTTATTAAAACGACAAGCAAAATTTCTAGACATTTTGGAATTCATTTGTATGGGCCAGTTGCCTTTCGTCTTATTAACCGTTTGACATATTATTGACTAAAAACTATGTAATCTAAAGTTTAATAACAATCGCCCATAAATTTCATTCAACAAACTGTAAACAAAGAATTATCTAATTAAGAATTAGAAACATTATTAATATTTTATCTAATTCTAACATTTAATGATCAAAGATCTACTACATTCACTACTAAAACTAAACAACATGACAAAGTCCGCTTTATCCATAAAAGGTACCAAAAACTTGAAATTCGCACAAGGATAAATACCCACCATTTATATCGTTTAACATTGCTTGGTAAACTATGACGTACCTAGCTGACGGAATAGAAGGTTCGCAAGAGATGGTGAACCAAGATGCATTCACGGGGGGTCCCAGGTACACACCACAAAGAGGGTATTCGTTTATGACGGGCGTCTTGACAAGCCAAGAATCATTTGTGACTCCGATAGTGAGGTTCGTATATCTTATAACTGAATTAGTTCAATGCAAATATTGCTCAAATAGTGAACAATTTCTATTTATTAGTAATTCCTGTTAGTGATAAATTCAAAATTATTCATTTTCTTATATTAAGATTGTCATAACTACATTGAAATTATTAATTGTCAGAATTATTTTGACAAGTTACTTACAATTACTAAACAATTTATTATTCTCATGGCAAATCAAATTTTTTTGCTCCAAAATTATGGATCTCGAATGTTAAGCTATCATAATTATCCGATAAAATCCCTACATAAGCAAACGATAAGTGCTGTCTGTATATTTAAACTAAAACTTGATGAAATGAAAATCATAATCTTTTGCCAAGGAGAACATGATTAAACTAACAATAGTTGCTGTCAGAAGTGAACCTGGCCAGGATGTTGACTTTAATGAGGATTACGTAATGGGCCAAATTGACCATGTACCAGTTGTTGGTGGTAGCATTGCCGTTTGTTTTACTACAATCGCCAGCTTCGGCGGAAGTTCCATTCAAGTCATCCAGTGCCAACCAGGAATTTAATTTCACACCGTTCCAAGTTGATGTCGAACTCTGACAAGATCTTTTAAACTTGGAAAGATTTTCACCTTTTAAATGTAAGGTGACAGGTATTAATGGAGTGATCATTTTCATTGCTGTTTGACAAACAAAAATGTATCAATGTACTTACCAACATCATTCAATTGACTGCGTAAATTGGTATTCTGAAACATAACAATATTGAATATTATTTTCCAAGCATATAAAGTTGTCCACGAAATATAATGTTTACATCAAAACTGGAGCACAAATTTTTGTTTTTGATCTTGAACGGAATTTTGCTAAACAGCAAACACGATCTAGATCTGACTAAGTAGTTGAAATTGACGCAGTATCCCTTAACCACGCAATTAATTGCGCAGTGTAATTCGCTCCGAATGCCTTTCAATGATTCAGTCGGGTTGTCCAAAGCGCATCCTGATCTTCCCTCACAATCCAGAGTCCGTCGAAATATCTGGACATTTGGTAGAGGCATTTGGCTGTTGGTTATTTTTATTACGGCTATAAGGATGAGAACATTTAAAAGATGATTAGTCATGTTTTTAGTTAGAGATCTTTGGAACACTTAATCAAATGACAAATTCATGTGAAAATCGAAAGCTTTGCTCTTTTGGCTTCTTGAATGTGAGTCTTTAAATATAATAGCAGGAACTCACAGTTGCTAAGATACCTGGTTAATTCTAGAAGTTTTACAATTAATTTAAACAATGCAATTAACTTTTATTTTTGAAATTTTCAGTTATTTCTTCTAGAACGTTAAATGTTCCTCGCTCATTTGGGGTTCCATCAGCCAACTGCACCTGACTTTCCATCTAGGTGCATCCTGCCCCGATGATGAATTCTTCGCGCGACAACAATGTATGTATTGTTGCGAAGAAACAAAAAGAACATTGATTTAATTTTTTGAAAGAAATCCTGAAAATGCGTTTATGACGCTCCCAAGCCATTGTCGTTGTTGTAAAATATATAATTTGTGTTAATTGGTCACGTCACTGGAAGATCAGCAAAGTAGCGAAAATCGATCCATAAATTTCCAAACCCGTTGCTACTCAAGAAAGCATCAAAGCGATTCAAAGCTGCAATATTTTTAGTCTGATTCTTTTATTATAAATTACAGACTAATTTTTGGTTAAACATTCTGAACGTTAGATGATGGAATTGTTGTTCTGCATCAAACTCTGAACCTGATGTCATTGAATGTACACTTCATGAGAATGTCAGTGTCTTATCAACCTGACTAAATCACGTTAATTTACACATCTAGTCATTATTCTTTATTCGAATAAGAGCATTAGTTATTTTTAGTCAAAAGAGGTAGGATTCATTTTTAATGAATTGAAAGTAGACGTGGCCTTTCGGCAGTCCTATTTTTGTGGAATATTTTATTCTAAGCAACGCCAAAATAATTAAGTCGAAAAAAATAAGAACTCAAATTAAATTTAATTCACATAATACCTTTATAGCGCATACAGCTACTCATGAATTTGGAAAACAGTTTTGCCACAGTATCTGTTGCCGGTATCTTCGTGGACAAACGTCGGACTGTAACAAAAATTTCGGAAGTCGGCGATATCGACGCTTCGAGCGCATTATCTGAAACGAATCTGGGAGTAATGGAGTGGTTGGTGGAAAATATCGCTTCTGTCGCCATCATTGCCGGTGGTGTGTTGCCTTACGTTCCTCAATATCTGAGCATTAAAAGGACTAGAAATTCGGAGGGATTTTCGACAACAGTTTGCCTGACCCTGCTTATTGCCAGTATATTGCGAATACTTTTTTGGTGACTATATTTCTTTTTTCTTTTGGTTAAATTGCTGGCAGCTGAACCCATGACAATGACAGAATGGCATAAGATTGTCAAAGTTATCTGAACTGTAATTCATAATTTTTGGATGTTTACATGCTTCAGGTTTGGCAGACATTTTGAATTGCCTCTTTTGATCCAGAGTTTCATCATGAGTGGTGTCATGCTTTCACTTGTCAAACTCTGTGTTGAGACCAGACCAGGGATTGGCACAACAAGATTGTTTACAGGTTTTTAAAATGTTCTTAAGATTTAATGTTTCAAAAATTGATGTTTATCCACAGGTTTTAACTATTATTATTTATATATTACTCATGTGTATTTTGACCATTTGTTTTATGCTTTGTTTTGGATATTTATTATAATTGATTTGAAACAATCAAAACTTATTAGAAGTTTTAGAAGCTAAGCAACACAATCACTTCTGAGAACAGCCAATTATTAATTATCAATTAACTTCAGATTTTAGGATTGAAGATTTCTGGAACTGGACAGATTTTCTCAGCTACCTTCAGTTCCTGGCCGTATTCGTCACCCTCGCATCACTCCTGACCTACCTCTTCATCGAGTCTCCAGTTTTCATTGAGAGTCTCGGCCTGATGGCCCTACTGGTTGAAGCTACTCTGGCTATTCCTCAGCTCCTCCACAATGCCAGGGTAAAGTCAACAGCTGGTATGAGGTAAGGATGAATGAGATGGTTTTGATTTTGGGTTGCCTATCGCATGGGCATTTGTCGGCTTGTTTCTTCAATTTTAACATAAATTCACTTTTTTTTTTCTAATCCTCAGCGTGAGTATGGTACTCTTGTGGACTGCTGGAGACATTGGAAAGAGTCTGTACTTTGTCCTGAGGGACACCCCGAAACAATTCTGGCTTTGTGGATTCACCCAGGTGGTTGTTGACATCATCATACTGATGCAAGTGGCTGCCTACAGGCCCATCTATAAATGACAATGGCGTCTCACAAATTAGGTTGCATTTGTTACCGATGGACATGTAATTGTAATCTCGTCAACCTTGCTTTTGTTTTCGGGAAGATCTGCTCATATTATTTATTATTTATGTTCGGCATCGTTGGTGTTTTTGAGTGATAACCAACTCTGTTGTACCTAAATGCACTCTCCAAGGAAATATAGATTTTATAATCTCTTGTCCACTATTCCTAGCTGTTTGTAAGCATACACTTGCACAACAATTTTAGAGAAAAAATTATGAAGTCAAGATATTGTTGTATTGCCTTTTTTCGACACACGTTTGAGCTCACTTTGTGGTCACATCACGATCTAAGTAAGAAGTAACAGTACAAAATGATTAACAAACGACATGTTCTATTCTTAAAAAGTAAATTTTCTTTTCAAACAATGGCAGCTCAATGACCCAATATCCCAAATGGCAACCTCATGCCACAGGATTCTGCCTCGACAATGTCCTCTTGTGGAACCCAAATGCCTGATGAATTTTCAACGTAAAGCGGTATTTTTCCGTGGGGCCTTAAAGAGCTGGGCTTCCAATCAGATGGTGAGACCTTGAGTCCCCCCTCCACATCTTCAAAGGCACTCGGCATGACCTTGACATCGCCCGACAGAGAGCTTTCGTCTTCGATGTCACAGTGAAAAAGTTGAACATGTTCACCATGGGCATTCCTGGATGAGAAACATTCCTCGCAATTGGTGCACCTTACCCGATGGTATTGGTTGATGTGAGGTACGATGTTCTGGCTGGTAAACTGGCATTTGCAGTAGGGACACGGATGCCCTTGGGGACGTGTATTCTTCCTCTCTTGTTCGTTGATGCCAACAGAACGGCTTAACTTGAGGAAATCTATTTGCCCTTTCTCCGCAGGGATGGACTTAAGTAGAAGGGTGATGAAACTAGAAGATGGGGTATGATGCTTTAGGGTCTCAATTGATGAGCATAGGTCAGAAGGAAGACCTTCACCATTGGAGATTTGAGAGAAGAGGGTCGAATATAGGGCTTGGCGATTTGGAAATGCAGACTTATGAAGAGTCAGCATGTGGGTCTCAAAAGATCGGGGACAGCTGAGTTTTTCTGCGCAGAGGGCACAAAATTTGGACATTAACATGTCGGCAATAGTGACACGGTGTCTTGCCATGTATGTGGTAATGTTTGGAAATTCAGTCTTTCTCCAATTTGAGTGATAACTACCCTCAAAAGATGTCTGAAGATAAAATTAATGACCCTTAAAATCTTTGGACTCCAAATTTACCAATAATTCTTAACAACACAATTATTAAACTTAACAAGAAAACTAAGTGTAATTACTGTTCAATTCACCAACCTTTTCTGATGGAGAACTATGTACAAATTCTTCATGCAAGGTCAGGCCCTTGATACTCCAGAATCGATCCCCACATGTAGTGCAGGGAAAGAAAGGTTTGGGGGGTGCACCGAGTGGATCAGACCTAGCTAATACCTTAAAGGGAAGATGGGAAAGATGAATTTTATGAAGGATGGAAAGGTGGTATTCCAAGGAGGCAGGAGAGTCCCACAGTGTACAACATATTTCGCACAAGTGGTTCTGAAAAGAAAAAGGTGGTAACGACGATAACCATAACAATTCCATATTTAATAAACAACTAGCACTTACAAAAATTTGGGGAAATGCCTTCAGAGGTAGATGAACTTCTAGAGGTACTGTGGCATGGGCTGGAACCCCAGATGGGTCAGACTGGGAGACTTCCTGAAGCTGGTTGGTC
This sequence comes from Whitmania pigra, assembly GCA_021613335.1. Lineage (NCBI taxonomy): Eukaryota > Metazoa > Annelida > Clitellata > Hirudinida > Haemopidae > Whitmania > Whitmania pigra. The sequence continues at coordinate 797,362 of JAJTWR010000305.1, forward strand.
GACACTCTTGAATAGTGTCAATTTGACTTTGGGATACTTCTTTTACTTTATGTGAAACAGAATTGTCCTTGTCGCTCGATTTGGCCTTAAGGCTTGACTCGATTTCGAACGCTTCTTTACATTTCTTGACATGTTCATCAAATTTCTTTTGGTACTCCATGGCCACCACATAAGGGCAGAAGGTGCAGACCAAGGGGGCCTTCTCGGCAGAGAGTTTTGAAAGTGAATGAGTCTTTTCAACATGGTTAGAAAACTTCTCAAAGGATTTGCATGTGAAGGAACACAAGCAGCACTTGTGCCTGGGGATAAGATTAGGTTTTTTAATTATTACAATGCTTCCAACAATACATTTACTTATTGTTTTTGTAATAACATTGTTAAGGATATTCACTGTTAATTACAACAACAATAAAAATAGTGGTCTGTAAAATCACTTCTAAAAATGATAATAATATCTAATAATAATAATAATGGTAATAATAATAATAATAATTTAAAAAAGTAAAACCTTAAAAAATCAATTACTTCATTGTTTGCAATAACTTGTAGAAACAGAAACTGCTTCACAAAGTTCATATTACATCAACAAACCTTTTCTTAGTGGAACTTCCAAGCCTCCAGTGGTCAGAGAGCTGAGCCTGGCTGGCAGCTTTAAAACCACACCCAGCACAAGCAGTGGTAGAAGTTGTCTTTGAGAATTCTTCAACAATCACCTCCATGTTGGAATCCTTATTTTGGGGCCCTTGCGTAAGTGCCTCATCTGTGAGTCCCTGGTTCATAGAGTTGTCCATATTAGGTTCGCCAAGGTTGAGCCTTTTTCTTGGCCAATCTGTTTCTGTCTCAAACTCCTCTGGAATGGCTCTCTGAAATTGGGGAGCGTTAAAATGGATTTATTAAATGAAATAAAATCGATTGAACGAGATAGTTAAAACTGATAATTAATTGTTATGAAAGTCATTAAACATAAGTAGCCATTAAAAAGTTTGTCATTATAAATTAATCATTATTATTAATAATAATTAATGATTAAATTAGTTGGTTTAATTAGAATGAATGAGTTGAAATAACTGGACTGACCTTCCTAGAGTTTGTTTTGCCGTTTTGTAAACCCATATTAGCGACATGATCCTTTTTCAAGTCATCTTTGTTTACATCTGATGGTGATGGAGCTTGTGCAGGTATATTATCCAAGGTGGGTTCAAAACCATTTGCATGATCAACAGGTGATTTTAACATCGCTTCAGATTTGGTTTTCTGCAGCAGAAAAATTTTAAACTATACTCAAGCTACCATTATAATAAAACAAACATAATTAACTGAATTGCATAATTTCAAATAGTAACCTAAATAAGTTAACATGTTTTCACTAAATTTATCTGAAGCAAAAAAAATTATTCAAATGATCTGTAAGCTTAAACCTGCACCTACCTTTGACTTTTGCTTCTTTCCCTGTTCTGTTGTGGCTTTGATCAAAGTCTTTTTGGCCTTGGCCAAAGTTTTCTGCAATGACTTTGTTGCATTGTTTCCCTTGGCTGGCTGCTGAGAGGGGGCAGTAGATTTGGGTTTTCGTCCTTTACGGGGAACCGGGTTGATCGAAGTGTCTACCCCGTGGGTTGATTGATCTTGAGATGAAATATCTTTTGAGGGTGTCATCTGCTGTTGGAATTTGAGAATGCACTGAATTGTGAAAATCCAAAATATGTTTTAGTTGGTGATAATAGGGATGTTATGGTGTGTGAAACAACATAACAAAATGTTCTTAGTAATAAAAGATTTAAATGCAATTTATTTGTCAATGTTTTGTAAAGGTTATAATAATTAAAAATGGATAACTGAGGAGAAGTTTGAAAATAGTAATAAAATTAATATTCAAGACTTATACATTTTAAAAGTTAACAATAAAACTTAAGTTAAAATTGTTAATGAATTCAACATTAGTAAAAGACTAAAGCCATCAACAGAAAACAATATGTTCTATGAAAGATGTCTTATGTCAGTAAGATAGAGAAAAAATATCTTGTTCTAATAATCATATTATCAATCAAATTGAACAGCAATTATGGCATTGCTAATAAAATTTAGATATTCATTAATGATAATTATTGTGAATATTATTACTATAATGATGTGGTAATAACTAATAATGTATTCAAATGAAAATTTAAGAGCATTTTCATTAACACATGCTAATGTCTGACCTCTTGAGCCTCACCACAGAACAACATGGAACTTCTTGGAGGACCCAGGAAGCATGATGGAAGGTCAGCCTAATAAGCATAATTTATTAACATGAACAAACAATTAATACTTCGTTTAACAATTCATTGCCTACTAATTTGCATCAGAATAAAAATAATATCAATTAACAATGATGCCATTAAGCAAGATATTTTGTAGCCAACCTTATAGGATGTGTCACAAATGGACAATAAATGGCTCTTTTCTGTCGTCAGACGACATTGGAAGCAGAGTTTGAGCTGTCAGATAACAACAATTGATTGAAACATGTTAGTAATTCATTCAATTCAGCTTGAATAACTTTGAAAAACCCTCATACATATTCATGAACATCATCTTCAGCCACGGGCCAAATGCAGCCATCCAACGCTGCCCGTAGGGTCCCTTGAAAGTCCAGGTGCTCCACTCGGCCAGATGGACCGGGGCGGACGTGGCATTCCGATATCCTCTTGAAGCACTCCAGGTAGGATGTTACGGGGGTCAACTCGGTCCCTGCTTTCCTCGACAGTTGCCGGAGGTTACCGGGTTCTGAATGGAAACAAAGAATTTTTGTATTATTGTTTTCACAATTCTGATTAATGGGTTTTATTTGTTAAGTTTGAAAATCGTAAAAAGCTGCAATGAAATGTTAAATATTAGCTTAGCAAATAGCAGTTTATCAAATATTATCCCATTTGAATCAATAATAATTTTAATTGTGAAGGTTCTACCCAGATCTAAATGGCAAAAAGGTATGCAGTTCATTTACCATGAGCGATTTCAATATTAATGATAGCATACTCATCATAATAGTTATTATTAATGATGAAGTATTTATTATTATTATTATGTATTTAAATAAAAAATTTAAAATTAATTATGACTCCACCCACCAACAACTTTAAAGCATTTTGACCATTCCTCCACAATTTGCTTTTCAGCTTCGTTCAACATGTCAGAATGTCTTCCATGTTTCAGATGGAAGATGATTCCATGCAGGAAGTTTTTCCATCTTCTCCACTTCAGCTCGCATTCCTCTGGAAGCAACAATAAATGGGCTGTGTTTTTGTGGTGTGCAGAGATATTATTGCAGTGCAATCTATTTGCATTAAATCGTTTTGTCTAGTGAATGAACGAGATTAATATATTATTTAGGAAAGTTTTAACAACAGCAATAGTTAATTTGTATGCTCAGCATTAGTGTCATCTGTTATGAATTGTGAACAGCTGCTATGAGCAGGGACTTAATTTAGGGGGAGGGGGGAGCAGGGGCAATGGCCCCCTGACTTTGGACCAGACCCAAAAAAATCATCTTCTCATGTTTTCAAGGGTTTGCTGAAATAACGTCCCTGGCTATGAGTCGATGTTTTAAATCTCTTAAATTTGATTAATTTAGTAAAAGTTTAATTACCTTCTGGATCTAAACTAGTTTTAGAATTCTGAAATTAAAACAATTAAGTGAAAAAAACTATAAAAATCAATGGAGCATCAAAATTCAAAACTATGATTATGATCAAATTATTATTAATAAAGTAATAATTGACAAAATATCTAAAACATGTACAGAATATAACTTTATCTATCACAAATTGTGGTCACCTCAAGTGTCATTTGAACTTTCCACATTTCACGCTGCATGACTTAACCCCTTCTTAATGTTTTGTTGTTTCTGATTCTCAAATGTAAAAAAAATCTGTCAGCATTAAGTGAAACCAAAAAGCTCTGCAGGTATTTATCCAGTGAAACAAGTCGTCAAAATTCTACTCCGTCTGTCTTTTATCGCAAATTCTCAAATGCAGACAATCTAACATAATTCTTATTGATGGATGCAAGTAATTTAGTCTGCGATTATCAGTTAACATTACCATAACGTTAAAGGCCCGGGAAAAGTAAGGCTCGCTCCTTGTTTACTCCCACCCGCATAATGAATTTAAAAGTAGATTATAGTTTTTTGACAAGAACGCTAAATTATTAATAATAGTTATTAGATAAAAAAATAAACATAATTGATTTTAAAATATTTTGAAGATACTAATTAAATATTAAAATTCAGGAGGAAATGCATCATAAAGTCATCAGATGAACCAGTTCGGCGGCCGGATGCTCCCCGTACCTCCGAGTGTCGGGCAGCAAAGCCCAGTGACAAATTTGTTTGAATCATCGCTTTATTTTACAGACAGCAACGCTAATTCCATAAAGTTTCAAAAACATCTATTATTGGACGATTTTCTTTGCATCATGAATAAATTTCTTCGTAATCAGCGTTAATAATTCGCACAAAAATTCTCTGGGTCATCAGCAAGTGAATATCGTAAATTAATTTTAATTTCAGGAATGCACGACACGAGCGCAGACAAGTTCTTAGAAATTTGAAATAGTCCCCATAAAAACTTTATTCGGTCTATAAATAGTCAACTCTGGCGCTGGAAAATATTGTGAATTGTCAAACAAAAATTGGCGTAAATCAAACTCGTTGTCAAAACTGCTCTGCATCCGAAATAAAGATGATGAGCGTAAAGTCTTACCTGTGCCTGTTGAGCGTCGGAGGTTAGTTAGTTAACCGTAATTAATTGATGTTACTTATTTTATTTACAAATTCCGGTTAGTATTTTATATTTAATTTTTTCTTCAAAATAATTGGCATTACGAATCCCATGATTTGGTTCTTTTATAACGATAAACCGATGCAGTTTCACGGCACTTGATTATCATCATCTTAGAGCCAGTATTTATTTTTTTTTTGATGAATTGATTGGCAGACGCAATTTATTGAAATTAGATGTAATTGATACTGTAATAATTGATAACATATTTGGTATTAATTCTTTCCAGAGGACACCGACTACCCGCAACCATAGCTGATAGCATGAACTTAGGGAGATCTCTACAATCCCCGAACTTTTAATCATCCAAGATTTAATGATTCGCTTATAAATGAAGAAACGATACCAGATTTTCCAGCCATTTAGCCAGCTTTTATGATCCTCTGATAGGAATTGAGTGAATAACCAAGACTATTTTACTTTATCATACAATAATGTCTTTAAGCTCCTTGATGGAATAATTTGTTCGGGTGTTTTTCTGGCCATAATATTTTTAATTAGATCAATTTCCTGAAATTATTAGCAGCTTTCAATCCTAGAATTTGTTCGATTACTTGTAATTACTATGTGCTTAATTAACTGTTAGCATCATCACATGATGAGGTTTTCTCCGATTGCATTTTGAAAATTATTACGGTTATGACAATGACCAGGATAAAGATTGTTCAAATAAAGTCAAATGTTCAAATTGACGCCGTTCTTGTCGCATTTGCCTATCTAAAAGAATAGCTGATTTAAATATAAAATTTGCACGAAGCTCATCAGGCAGAGATCGCGTTGGGAGTTAACAGCATAAAATGCCTTATGTCGGCTGAAGGATCCAAAATTAAGTCTGTCCAAACAAAAATAAAAGTGCCAAATAAACCAAAGCCATTTATTATTTAAGTTGAAAATTTTGCTTATCGATATCGTTAAAAATGAAAATGTTAACTTATTCAAAATGGTTTAAGAACATGACAAAGTAGAAAAATTAGAAATAATTTTGTTTTAATTTTTTTAAACAGGTTTAGGGTTATTTCTTTAATAAACGCAATTTTTCTCTTCGACGGGGAAAACGAAATTTGCGATGCAATGTTTGTATTAATCGATTTTCACTTTCCCATACCTAGCACCGAACAATTGGTTTGCGAATAGTTCAGCGGATGTATCATGCTGTAGTTGTATAGTCATATTGGTCTTCAAAGTCGATTCCTATTCAAGAACCAATTTCAGAAGTCTGGCCTCCCGTTGATCTACTAATTCAAACAGGTTTTAGCAGTGCGCACTAGAGCCCTTTTCATCCTTGCTCCCAGTTGCTCTATTTCTGAAGCTTCAATAAGCTTATAATGAATAGATTATACCAATAGATTGTTGTTTGGATGGCTTAATTGTTCGACAACAAAAATATTGCTCTATTTCTGAAGCTTCAATAAGATTATAATGAATAGCTTATACCAATAGATTGTTGTTTGGATGGCTTAATTGTTCGACAACAAAAATATTGCTCTATTTCTGAAGCTTCAATAAGCTTATATTGAATAGATTATACCAATAGATTGTTGTTTGGACGGCGTAATTGTTCGACAACAAAAATATTGTTTTGTAGCGATGAATCACAGTAATAAATTTAAATATGAATTTTAGAGCTTTATTTTCAAAGGTCAAGGATATAAGTTTTTTTTTTTTAATTTAAAACTAATTACAATTAAGTAATAAAATTGCATTAATCAAAATTAATTTAATTATATTTACTCAGTTTTATAAAATTATTGTTTAATTTAAAAATTTATGATCTTTATTTTTATACATATTCTGGTGGAAGTTTGTTTTAACCTATCAACTAGATTCACATACTTACACGTACCCATATACGCAGTCATTTTTATATATAAGATGGAGAATAAGTTTTTACATTCCTTGCAAAATTTGAGATTTGCATCGGCAGCGGATGTGGAACATTTGGTACAAAATACGGAGTACAGGATTTTGGCGGATGCGTTGATAATCGTCGAAAAAACAATAAGATCGTTTCCGCTTGACGAATGGCTTTTTACCAACATCCTCTATGCAATCGTCGGTATTTTGAAACGCCGAAAATTGTCTGAAGAAACTGAATTGTTATCGAATCTAAAAAATACTTTATATACGATTAATGAATATCGTCCCTCGGAATTAAGCACACTCATGAATATGAACATAGGAGAGGTCCTATCGATTTTCTTGAAGAACGAAATTGATAAACAAGCATTACGGAGTAACGCTGACGATTCCTTATGGATTCGCATAATTTCCATATTCTTACCAAGTATTGATGACCCTATCTATCGAGGCATCAATAAAAGTTTTAATGAAATTTTATTCAAGGGTCGGAGAAATTTTAGGGAACCAGTTATTAATTTCATTAAATTCATTTTTCCAACCTTGTACAGCATCTGCAAGATTCCAAAGTGCCCAACATTATATCGAGTCCTTTTGCTAAAAATGATTTACTGGGCCAATAAATATAATGAACTACCAAATTTAATAGCCATACGGGAATTACTACAGTTCACACGTTTTTTGATGAGTAAAAACCCAATTCATCAAGATAGTTTTATTATAGGTTTCATAATTTTGACAACACTCTTCGAAAGGCATAGGGAACTTATAATAAACGATAGGTGTAGTGAATTTTTGAAAGGAACATTTGAAATCGTTTCTACATGGGCTGAAGATAGTTGCTTTAGCTGGATGTCAGAAATGTACCGTGGCTTAGTGACATTTTGGTTGAGTAAAGTGACCATCTCCAGGCTTAAAGATGAAGAGGAAAACTTATTTTCAAGAATTGGAAATGTAAATTCAGTCTTAGAATTCATTATGCCAAACTCAGAAAATGGAATGTCAATTCATGCAAAATTTGACGAAAACTACAATCGTCTAAGGGAATTCACAAAAAACATTTTAAATTTGCCAGATGTTTCGGGCTTGAAGGAGAAATTGACTGTGTGTTCAGAAAACATCAAAAAGTTTAACGATTTAGTTCGCTTTACCGTAAAAACCTTGGACGCCATCATAATTCGCTTTGACTTTATGCTTAAATACAACGACCTCGGCGACATAGAGGAATATCAGCATGTCCCTAAAACTCCCATAGACATTCAATTGGAGCTGGGCAGGTCAGCAGCTTTCGACAGAGTGCTCGGATCGTCAAAATCTCAAGAGGAGCTGAAGAGGAATCCGTTGGTAAGAACTTTGAGGCTGTTGTCAATCCTCTACGAAGTGAATGAAAACTGGGGAGTCTTGTTTTGCAGCCTGTCGACAGAGAGAATAATTGATAGGAGTTGTTTCATCAGCGAATTATTCGATGAAGTCATAAATAACGTTAAAAAGATACCCAGCATGTTCCCGTCATATCTTTATCATATAACGGATGAATATCCCTTTCTGTTTTCCATTAAACAACGCCAATTTGTTCTGAGATATCAATTAAATGTGAGTACAAAATCAAATTTATTCATTACGTTTGGGGAGATGCCGAGAAAGAATCTCTTCAACCATGTTGCCAAAACATTGAATGAGATGAAAAAACAGGCACACAAGATTTGGAAATTCACATTTTACGGAGAACAGTCGATAGGTGAAGGACCGTCCAAAGAGTTCTATTCCGAATTTTCTCGCGACTGCCAAAGATTTGATGTGGGTCTGTGGTCAGGAGAGCCTGGAAAAAAAGTTGATGGTGTTTCTTATGTAAACTCTGATTTTGGTTTGTTTCCATTGCCAATACCTCGAAATGATTCAGATAGAAATTCTTGTCTACGTGCGGTAGGAGTGATAATGGCGAAAGCTATTGCAGATGATCGCAGGTTGAATATCAATTTTTCAAATGCTTTTTATAAGTGCTTATTTCAGTCAAACCTTGATGCTCAAATACTCTCGCTAAAAGACATAAAAGACGTAGTAGCGCCATCAACTTTTAAATTTGTCCAAAGTCTTGTCGATGTTCTGCGAGAGAAATTGATCATAAAGCACTGTACACATATGACTCCTGAAGAAAAGAATCAGGCCCTATTCAATATCACTTGCGATGGCTGCTCTTTTGAAGATCTCTGCATCAACTTCACCCTTCCGGGTTTTCCTGACATTGAGATGATGGAAGGTGGAAGTGACACATTTCTAAGCATTCACAACCTGGAAAACTACCTGCAGCTGTTTGTTTGGTGTTTATTGTATAAGAACCCTCAACAAACTATAAAGGAAATAAACAGCGGATTCAGAAACATTTTGAATCCACATTTCATGAAACGTTTCCATCCTGATGAGTATGACGAATTATTGTGCGGTTTGACTAGGGAACAATGGACAGTGGATTATCTGAGGCAGAATTGTAAACTTGATAAACTGTACAATAACATACCGACTGTCCAGTACTTATTTGAAGTGCTCTCATCATTATCAGCTAGCGACCAGAGAAACTTTTTACAATTTGTTACAGGTTCTCCAAGATTGCCTATTGGAGGTTTGGCTGCTCTTAAACCAAAGTTCACAGTCGGCATAAAAGGGGCTGATGGAAACCCTGACCAATATTTGCCTTCAACTTTTACCTGCCATAACACTTTATTTATTACGAAGTACAGCTGTAAACAAGCACTAGAAGAGAAACTTCTAATGGCCATAAAGGAGGGAATAAATTCGTTCCACTTCGATTAACTGCCAAGTCACATTGTTGAGCACATTATTGTAACTTTTTTATTGTGAAAGGATTAATTAAAAAAAATTTATGACATAAAATTATTTTCCATTATGTTTACAAATAAAAATGTTACCAAAATAATTAGATTTGTTATTAAGCATGTTTTCTTCACCTACAAAATTTATTATTGATAATATTAAAATAATAATACTAATAAATCAGTTTTATGGCGTACCGACCCTTGGATTTGAAAAGACATGAAGAAACACATATTAAGCCTTAACAAGTTATTCTGAATATCATTTGAATAAATTATTAATGGCATCCAAAATTTTATAATCAATATAAGATGTCACACCAATCTGCAGACCATTCAAACCGCATAAATGAACCACCAAAGCTTCAACGTTTCCATATATTATACATAAAAAATATAAATATTATAATAAATAAAAATACAATCAATCTTTACATAGAAGTTTAAAATTTCTAAAAATAATAAATAAGCACGGTAATGAATTATTGTAATAAATAATATTGTAATAAATAATATTGTAATAATTACTTTAAATTTTGTTATTGTTACTAATATATTTATTATTATTATTAATATTATTTAATAATGATGATGATGATGATGATGATAATGATAATAATAATAATAATGATAATAATAATGATAATAATAATAATAATATAATAATAATAATAATAATAATATTATTATATATATATTATTATTATTATAAAACCTCGACAGTCATTATTTTAAGATCGGTTTATTGAGAGCATCAATCAAATCAAGAAATTGCGATATTATTATACTTGAGTAACTGAGTTTCAAATAATTCTAAAATTAAAAAAAGACGTTTTTTTGTAAATTTTATTTGACACAAAATAGTTAATTTAATTTTATAAAAATTTAGTTTTATAGATAAAAATTAAATAATGTTCACAGCAGGTTCAAAAATAAGCGAAGTTTGCCTGAACTTGGCATACTTGGTGGTAAGTTGCATAAGACAGATCTTTTAGTCATTGGATTATTGTATTATTGATTATTGATTGATTGTATTGTTTTGAATGAAAATTGAACATTAATATTAATTTGATAAAAATGGACGAGAATAACATTTATTTACAGCAACCTGCCAAAGAAGGCAGTGACGTTTCAAGACATTGTGGAATTATTAATAAATTATGATAATATTGTTTCAATTGGCAATTTAAAATTCTGGAAGCACCGCAAGCAGCACTGCGATGAACACTCTCATTTAGTCTGCCGATTTGTTTAGGAAGACTAAAAGAAATAAATTAAATATCTATTAGTAATACAGTTATTATAATTTATTATTAATAATAATTGTTATTTAAAAAGAATTATTTCACAACCTCGTAGGTCCAAATATCCAGAGGAAAGTGAATCAAAGAGAAGGGATCTGCTGAATACAGTCGATGAAGAATTTAAATGATTTGAAGACGACATTTAACATTTAATTTAATAAAACAGATTTAAACTGATCGTTTGAAAATAAAGTGAAAATTAAATAACAAATTAATTTAAAAAACGTTATGGTAGAGTTTATTTTTGGCAAAAAAAAGTGAATTTCTTTCTCAGCTATTTATTTTTAATAATTTCTGAATAAAAAGTTTGATGAATGAACAAGTAAATTAAATTTTGTTTAATGTAAAAAAATATTATTACATCAACAAATAAATCATTAATAATATTAAAATATTGTAATTTAATAAATCAATATTAATAATATTTAAATCGCAACCCACGTCTAGAATAAATTCTGCGTTCGACCATTTTTCTTCTTTTCTTCGTCAAATGTAAAAATATTTTCACGGATTGTTAATTATTCTTTAATTTCTTTATAAATTCCAAGCCTTGGTATTTCAAAACGATTTCAAGTTAAAATCTGTTGCCGGGGTTGCGTTTATATTGACTTTGAAAGCAAATGATTCAAATTGATCGAATTTAAACATTCCTGGAATTTTTGAATTAATTTCACGAATTTAAATCAGAACCCGGAATAATTTTGAAATTGTGTTCAAATGAAATTTGTTACACTCATAGGAACCAAACGTCACAGTTATGTAAAAATTAAGAATTTTAATTAATTCAATAAAAACAATAATTTTAATCAATTCAATAATACAATAATGCCATAATGAATTATTCGTTTATCACCGGATTCCGTGTTTGAAATATTTTTTCACGTCATCGAATCATTGCCACTTCTAAGAATAGCACTTCTTATTTTGGTATCAGTGAATTTTAACGATTAATAAGTAAAAACAGTTATTAAATAATTAATGAATTAAATCCATTTTTAAAAATTAATAAAAAAATTAATTATTAAATTAGTAATAAATAAAAACAATAAAATAAAACAATTATTGACATCTACCCGCTAATTACTAACGGTTAATTAATAACGCTACTAGCGTTATTTCCACAATAACGAACAGCATCACCAAATGATCACTATCATCACCATCATCATAATAATATTAGTAATAACAACTTAATAAAATTAATAGTTATTATAATATTACAATAATGTTATTAACACCAACGTAATCGTCATCGTCATCGTCATCATCGTCATCGTCATCATCATCATCATCATCATCATCATCATCATCATCATCATCATCATCATCATCATCATCATCGTCATCGTCATCGTCATCATCGTCATCGTCATCGTCATCGTCATCGTCATCGTCATCGTCATCGTCATCGTCATCGTCATCGTCATCGTCATCATCATCATCATTCATCATCATCATCATCATCATCATCATCATCATCATCATCATCATCATCATCATCATCATCAATCATCATCATCATCATCATCATCATCATCATCATCACCATCATCCTTTATCAATTCAAAACCTGCATGCATTAACCATCCGTCATAGTAATCATCACCATTAGCAGATCAAAAATATTAATTTCTTGAACCGGAGAACAGGAATATTTTTTCATTTTTATTACTGCAGTTATTTAATTATTAATTGTTTAATTTAAATATTTCAATTTATAATTACATGTTTCGAATGTCTGTAGTAACTCCAAACAAAATAGGTTTGTTTAAAAGAACAAATCTGCCACATTAGCACTTATGTTGTTGTTATTATAATCGTAATGACATTATCATCATCATCATCATCTGTTAATATTATAATTATCTTAAAACAACATACATGCATTACAAATCATCGACATCATCGTCATCATAATCATCATCATCATCATCACGGTCATCCGTATCGTGACTTTGTCATTGACCTTGACCCAGAATTAAGAAATGAGGGCATCGCAGTAATTGAGCAAACGACTCTGATGATGAAATCGTCGTCAATTCGGGATTTCCTCATCAACGTCATCATCTTCCGAATTTTTGAAGAATGACGCGACAGGATTGGATGAGCAGCAGTGGTAATTAAATAATTAAGTGGTCATATTAGATGTGCTTACTCAGATAGTTATTGTATGTAATTTTGAATTATTGTAAACGTTTATTTGTGCTTACATAAGCAAAGGTATAATAATAATAATAATAATAATAATAATAATAATAATAATATAATAATAATATAATAATAATAATAATAATAATAATAATAATAATAATAATAATAATATAATAATAATAATAATAATAATAATAATAATAATAATAATAATATAATAATAATAATAATAATAATAATAATAATAATAATAATAATAATATAATATAATAATAATAATAATAATAATAATAATAATAATACTAATAATAATAATAAATAATAATAATAATAATAATAATAATAATAATAACAATAATAACCGGGTTTAATATTAATTATTAAATAATTTTTTGATTATTAATAGTGCTCCTATCTTCTTTTCGATATCCATATATCGGGGAAATTGCTACAAGGTTTCTTCTTGAAAAATATTTTAAAAGTATTTGATTTAAAATTTAAAAATATTTATAATTAAAATTTGTAAAAATTTATTTTTAATTAAAAATATTTTAAGAATGCCGTAACTTCTTAAAAGTAATTTCTGTTTTTAAATTCAATTTTGTCACAAAAATAGCATCTTTTTGAGCAACAGTTTTTTGTAATTAAGCTAAATCTCTTTTTTTTGTAACGTCTACAGCATTAATTTCTTAAAAATGGACCTGCCAATTAGAAGTTTAGCTAATACTTACGATAAAAAAGATTCATAATTGCTATTATTATTATTAACAATATTACCTAATCTAATAGTTAGTTAATTAAGCAGAATATTAATATTAATGTTGTTATTATTATTCCAGTAATGTTTTTATGCTTTTTAGTCGATTTTCTTTGGATAATTAAACGTTTCATAAAATCTTCAGCCGAGAGCCATATACGAGAACCAATTAATTGCGATGTTTTGAAGGTCTAGCAATTGCGATGGTAATTATGAAAAATATGAAAGTAATTGCAAATTATAATATTATAATATCAAGATTGAAAACTATTTTGGTTTGTCTGCAGATGATTTTTGTTTTTGCAGATTTTATTTTTCAACTCATCTGATATCTTTAAGAATAGAATTTAAATAAAACACTGGAAATAACTTCCCAATGTAAGTCAAAGAAAAAAAATATTATAATCCGAGTAAATTTCATCCTAAAAAGTACGATTTCAAGAAAGCAATGAAATCAAATAAATAGTTTGATCGTCTGTCAATACTTCTTCAATTTTTTTTCATTTAATACTTAATTTTCTAAATCTCAGAATTTCAGAAACTCCTTTTGTAAGTTCTCCTTGCCGGCAATGACGAGTGACTCAGAGATCGAATGAGGGACTTCAAGATGGCTCCGTCCATGACGCTTTGGTCGTAAGAACTTCTTTTCGACACAGGTTCGTCGTTTTCATCCTGGAATTAATTTTAGAATAAATATTTATATCAATTTTTAGATTTAAGGTGAAAAAATTAAATAAAACCAGGAAAAGGAGGAAGTGGCAGAATGGAAACTGATCGGAATTAAATTCTTGAAAGATGAAACTAATCCGGCTGTTATTTTCACTTAGCGTCTCGGATGTTAAAATGCATTACCTTGGAATTTTGTGACATTTGCAACTGAATTTAAAATTAAACCATACAGGAGTTTTTTTCCTGACCATTTCTTTCCAATTTATTATTAAAAAGTGTAAATATATATATATATATATAATTAATATTTGTTTATTACAATGTTTATTGAAATTATTACTTAAAATTCTTTTTATGTTCAGAGAAATTTTTATTTCTTATTCAAAATCCATCAATGCACCTCCTCATTAAATTTGTAAATATCGCATAAAGACAAAAATTATTCCAAAAATCATAAAAAATTATCCAGCCAGTCAACATTAATAACGTCATAAATTGAACTATCGTAACCAAATAATTCCAATTTCACAAATCTAAATAAGATAATAACTCAACAAATTTTAAACTAAAATAAATCAATTTCCAAACCCACTATTAATTAACTAATTAATTAATGAAAAGGTAATTTACAAATACGAAAATAACTTCCCAATTTTTAAAATCTAAAATTTATTTGCCAACATTAATCAACAAATTATTCATAAATCTAAGAATAATCTGCCGGCATTATTCATCAATTAATTCATAAATTCAAAAATAATTTGCCACGATTAATCATCATTTAATTCGTAAATTCAAAAAAATAATTTGCCACCTCGAGTAGAAATGACGTTTCATCGTCCAGCATGAACCTCCCATAGCCGATGTCATCGGGCATAAGAAAAGACTGGCAAAGGTCAAAGGTTGTGAGGGTCAGGAACATTATCAGGACCAGGATGATGCAAGTGCAGTTTGCAGAGGATTTCATGTTGCAGGACCAAAGGTGATAACTAGTAATGGACACATTTGTCAGATGTTTAACGTTCGGATGATGATGATGATGATGATGATAATAATATTAATAATAATCATAATCATAATAATAATATCTATTATTATATATATAATTATAATTATTATATATAATATATTATATATATATTATATATTATAAATTATAATAATTTATATTATATAATAATGATATTGCTTTCATAATTAAAACCTATAATAATTAGTGATGCCTAAAGTGAATAATTTTGTACAATGAATTTATTAAAGTTATTAAACAATTTTTAATTGAAGTTAAACAAGGCAATTACCAATTTGAAACTTGACAATAAAATTTTTGTTTAATGACAGGTTTTGCTAAGGATTTGAAATAAGTGTAATCCTTTCAATAATTCAACAAATCTCTATTAATTTATGGAGAATAGCTCCGGAAACCTAGAATTAACAACACTATTTAAGAAACGACTACATTAGCAGAACTTAAGTGCGTCATAAAACATTTACACATTCAAAGAGCATTTAATCCATTGAGACAAGTTTGAGATCAAATGGAAAACTATGCTAGGTGTGAACAGGTGCATTCATTTAATTTAAGACAGGAATCTCTGACTGTCTGACGTAAAAATTCAAAAAATTTTTCCCACTGGAAACTTGCCTGTCATTGATGAATGAAATATAAAAAATCGATGTACTTTTTTTTTTATTAAAAGCGATTCCATTAACAATTTAAGTGCTGGATTTACTGGTGTCAGATGAAGTCTTAGAATTTTTAGAAAATTTTTAATTTGTGATTGCGGATTTTGTTTCTGAAGAGACGCTGCCATGGCAACAAACGGAAACAAAATAGATGACATTTTAATTGAAAATTTCGAATCGTTATTAAATCTAAAACAAATAAATCTAGAACGTAATTAAATCTAAAACAATTCAATCTAAAACAAATAAATCTAAAACTTAATTGAATCTAAAACAAATATATCTAACACAAATAAATTCTAAAACAAATAATTCCAAAACGTAATTAAAATCAATTTATACTGCGACTTTTTCATGATACTTTAAAACAAACAAAAAACACATAATTTTTCAAAAATTCTAAACTAAAAAGCATTCCAGTTTATTATTAATCCAATATTATTAATTATTATCATTAATATTGTTGTTGTCATGAAGTTTAAATTGTCAGAGAAGTAAAACTCCTTACCTCAGTTTTGCACTCCTCAAGTTACTAAACTCTCTTTGACACCGTTGACCAAACGTCAAATTGTCCCCCTTATATGCGATCAACAGCAGTTCCAAATCACGTAGTGAGGCGATATGCAACGAGTGATGATCATAAAAATATCATCTCAATTATCCAATTATTGAAAATATCATTGTTTCGTGTAATTTTCTAGGAAATCCCGGTAATTGTTCATAATTATTATCAACTTCCTGTACTCAATATGAATGCATACTCGTTCAAATTAGTTGACCCATTTATATCGTTTATATTAATTGCAATTATCATTATTGCTGTTATTATAAATGTAAAATAGTGCATTTATTTAAAATTACATATACTAAATATTACATTTATTTTGAATGACATGCAAAATGTTGCAATTATTTAGGTAAACGTTGTAAATATAAATATGAAGTATAGCTTTACATTATATCATTACATCTATGAATCGATACAATCACCTCATGTTTCATCCTTGAACATGAAAGAGTACAAATGACGTGATGGGATTAACCCAAGCGCATGATGCGATGAACGTCACTTTGTCTGGGATATCACAGTGTTTGAACAAGTTTGCCTTGCTTGAGTTTAATATCTAATTTAATTAATAACATTTTGGCAAGATTTTTAGAAGATTATAATTATTCCAACATTAGTAATCGTTACCTAACCACAATACGGTGGTGTCTATTCTGTTTAATTCAGTTTGATTGTTTATTGTGAGTCATTTGATGTTTTGGCGGCAATATTTCCCGCCATGAAATAACCCAAATTCTCTAAGAAGTCGTTTTGATGATCACATGATTGTGATTATGATTATGACTATGTTTAGCATAGTTTATTATGATTATGACTATGATTATGCATCTCCATAATATTAAAATTTACTATCGATTATGATATACAGTTTATTATTTGATAATTGGTGATAATTATAGTTTATTATCAAGTTGTTATAACAACAAAAATCTAACCCCGTTGATTTCGAAAATCAACAGCTCGATTTATTTATTTATTTTAAACATTTATGTTTTCCAGGAGAGACAAATAACAATTAAAAATAAGAATAGCAGGTTATGAATCAAATTTTAAATAAATTTAAGTAATATTCATACTTTGATACTAAAATTCTGTAGGTTTGTATCCGGAAGTGCTTTAAAATGTTGCCTTTGAATAATTCACTTGTTGTGCAAAAATATAATTTTGGTGTCCAGTGTGCTTTATAATTATATTTATTATTGAATTGACATTAAGGTTAACTACTCATCCCGTCATTTTTTAATCATGAAAAATTATATTTAGTTACTTAAATAATTTACAATTTGTAAATTCATGTTAATTTGAAATAATTCCTCCGAAGTTTAAAGATGACAATTTTTAATTTAACTTTATTTGTTTGAAATTCAAATTAATAAAAGAAAAAGTAATTAAAACGATATTTCTTCGAATTAGCTTTTAATCTCAGAATCTCCTTCTGTTAGTTCTTCTAGGGAGGTGACGAAGAGAGTGGATAAGTGATTTCAAGATAGCTCTGTCACTGAGACCTCTGTCGTACGAATTTCTTTTTGTCATAGCTTCGTCACTATCATCCTGTGTATAAAAATGAAATTTAAATAATTTTGATTTTAATTGTAATTGTAATTGTAACTTCATTTATGTAACGCCATATGCATAGCGTCAGAGGCGCTTCTTGTAACCATTTATATAGCGCTCCTTCCCAAGGGCGCTGGCGGCAGTGCAGGCTGGGTTTCGAACACGACACATTACGACTGTTGCCATTACCGCCGTATGCAGGCACGTAACCCATTCGGCTAACCTGCACTAAGACGATTAAGATCATTTAAATGAGCAAAACGTAACTCAGATAATTAATTGTTAAGTGATATTAGTTTATTAGTTAAACTTAGTTATTACAAAAATACAAATAAAAACAATCCCTGAGTCAGATAAATTAAATCGTCAATAACCAACAGTTATTTTAGAAATAATTTTCCACGATTAATCATCATTTAATTCGTAAATCCAAAAATAATTTGCCACCTCGAGTAGAAATGACGTTTCATCGTCCAGCATGAACCTCCCATAGCCGATGTCATCGGGCATAAGAAAGGACTGGCAGAGGTCAAAGGTTGTGAGGGTCAGGAACATTATCAGGACCAGGATGATGCAAGTGCAGTTTGCAGAAGACATGGTGTTGGAATATGATAATTTCTTCGAAAAATAATCTCGATTACAAATGAATAAAATTGTTGACAAACTTTATAAATTTTAAATCTATAATAAGTTATAAGGTTAAATAAATTTGTAATTTCAAATTTATCGATTCATACCTAACCACAATGTTATTAGTTATACCTCTGCGATTCCTGGATGAAAGGCTTCTCAATTTATAACACCTCAGATGGTCGCAAGCAATCTCAATGCACTATAATTTCATGTCTCCAGTAATCGTCTACCAATCATGCACTCAACATGATTGCATTGAATAATTGAGTAATAATAATAATAATAATTAAAAAAAATTCCTTATCGTAATATTTTGTATTGAGCTACAAAAATACTTGGATATGCGAAGGTTGTTGAATGTAAAAAAAACCTAACAGGATGATGAGGTATTTTATTTAAATTAACAAAAAATATTATTAATTACTTGATAGTTAACCACCCGAGAGCAGCACTTTATGTGAATAATTTCGACCAGATTTTAATAAATCATAATAGTAATAATAATAATTAAGTAATAATATGATAAATAAATTTTAATTAATTGTAATAATAATAAGCAATTTTTTCTTTTCTCTACTTATTGGACAAAAGATTCTGTAGAATTGGCAGTAATAATGAATCAAGAACGTATTTATTAATTTATTAGAGTCAGTTGCATAACTAATATGAGTTGGACCATAAATATATATATAAAACCATATGCATAGCGTCAGAGGCGCTTCTTGAAACCACTGATGTGGCATTCCTTCCCAAGGGCACTCGTGGCAGTTCAGGCTGGGTTTCGAACACGACACATTACGACTGTTGCCATTACCGCCGCATGCAGGCGGTAACCCAATCGGTAAATCTGCAGGGTTTATATTTCGTTCAACTATTCCCACAGTTTTTAAAATATTAAAATTTTACAATGGTGATTTTTTTACTACTTCTACTACCAAATTAATGTAACTCAGGGATCCATAGCCGATGTGTCTTGGGACCCGAAACTATTGTATTTTTTCTACAAAAAATGGTGATACATAATATAAACATACATAAACATTACATTTATATAAACACGATAAACATACTTATTTAATTTGAAATTTGAAAATAACTCTAAAAACGTTAAACGCGTTTCGCGTTTGGGTTTTACAATTCACGAATTAAATTGACAATTTGAAGATTTTGAGAAAAAAATAAAAGCTCTTTTTTTTTTATAAAATTTAAACTGCTTTGAAGTCTGACAGTAGTCTGATGAAGAAATTTACTAGTGGTGAATTCTTGAAGAAAGCAACTTTAATATCCTCAAAAAAAAAAACACACAACGCTAACACCCTCGACGGCAGTATTGTTTTGCACGTTGGAATTATTAAATTGATTTCAAATAATTGAGATTCCTTGGTTAAAATATCATTAATCCAATAATATTAAAAATGTTATAATAAATCTCATAACAACTGTTTTCTGTTAAGCGTTTATTGTTAAGCGTTTGATTTCATTTAATGCAATCATTATTTCATGTCAAGATTTGATTTTATTTAATGCAATCATTATTCCATGTTAAGATTTGATTTCATTTAATGCAATCATTATTTCATGTTATTCAAAGGCAGACGACGGCCAGAAGATTTGTATGGTTTCCTCTGGAATGTTCCCAATTCTTCTCTTTTTGGCTGGTTTCTCTTTGATATTTTTGCAGTATTTCCGTAGTCATCGTAATCAGTATACTCTTTCTCAGGATCCTGTAAGGACAAACACAATGCTTAAATTACCATTGAAAATTATAAGTGCTATTTAATAAAGTATCATTTCATTTGCGGTCTCTTGAATGATAAAAAAAAAGTAACATTAACTTCCCAAGATTTATGAATGTCCTAGGCAGGATAAGTTGCTTAATTTAAATGCAGTCATAAATTTAGGACTACTGCAACTACTTGTTACTGCAAACATGAATTGCCGTAAGAAGGAAATGCTGCATTAAAAACATCTTTGGTAGCAGGATTTGAAATCGTCCATCTTAGAAACACGACTAACCTCCAACAGGAAAGATGTTTCATTGTCCAACATGAACCTTCCGTACCCGATGTCATCGTGCATAATGAAGGACTGGCATGGAATGAAGCTTCTCATGTAAAGAAGAATAGAGAGTAGCAAAATGAGGCAAGCGTAATTGGCGTTGTGCATGGCTTTGCACAGGATCTATTTTATTTAAAATTTCAATTAATTGTTATATTCAATACTTAAAATTGAGATAGCTAGATATTCTATTTTAATCTGACAAATGTTTAAATTTAATTTTTTTTATTTAATTTCCAAATTAATTTGCAAACTATCTTAACATATTTGTAGATGTCTGATTGGTGCAAACCTTAGGATTTACTTAGAAAGATCACATCACACCCTGTGGCTTATATAGCAGCTACTAGTGAGTCTCACAGATAAGTAGTGGTTATAAATTTCCAGAAAAGTGTTTCCTACCGTAAAATTGGCATTCGAAGAAATTGATATAATCTATTTTTGTTCTCTTTCATACTTCTGGCTATTTTCGCCTTCCAAATGTCTGGGTTTTTTTTCCTTTACAAGGTTTTGAGAATAACAAAATTGTTCAAAATGAAATTTATACTTAACAAACGAATATTATTAAAAAAAACAAACAAATATATTATCTAAAAGGTTTTTTTAGCCCAAAGATCTTGGTTCAAAATAACATATAATCTGAATTAAAACCATTCGAACGTTTTCTAACCTGACATTTTTTAAGCTTAACTTAAAATTGTATTTCTAGGTTACAGAAGCTTGTAAGAGCGAATCTTAAAAAAGAATCAAAACAAATCACTTTTTTAAAATTAATTACCCATCATTGTACTTTCAATCCATGGAATGTATTTATCAATACCTATGAATACCGCAAATTTATCGGCTACACCCTTGGTTTTGTCTCCTGTGAGACCAACAATGCCTTTTAGTTCCCATCGTAGTTTATCTTCGTCCCAACACGAAAGATGTCCTCCATTGTACTCAGGACAGATGCTTCCCAGGGATGGACCGATGTTGAATGTAATGGCGCAAAATCGCTCGGGCATCATACTGCTCTCTCCAGTAAAGTGCTGGCATTGTTTTTGGCTCACCGGTGTAACTCTTAAGTGTCGAAAAAATCTGGAACCTGGAGTTGAATCTGCTCCTGTTAACACGCAGAGGCGGTATTTGTAGAGCTTGTTTTTCTTTGGTAAGCAGATTGAAGATATCCTGTTGTTAAATGTAATCCTCTTGTCTAATTTGATCAGAGCGATGTCGTTTAATAAGTTATTTTCGAATGAAGGATAAACGTGAATTCCAGTAGAGTGACTAATAATTACTCCGTCTAGATACTCTCTATCAATCTGTTCGATGAATATTTTCACTGAATCTGGCATAATTGTTTTGAGATCAACCTTTTCGGTTTTATTGAATTTGACGAGACAGTGGGCAGCTGTGATAATCCAACTTTGATTGATGATGCTTCCGCCACAAGATCTTCTGGGTTCTTTGGAGTCTCGATAAAAGGATTCCACTCTAACGTGCCATGGCCAACGGCCGGGTTGTTTTATAATTTGGTCGCTGATCGCGAGAGCTGAGATTTCGCGGGGATTCTGCTTTGTACCGCATTCAGTTATTTGGCAGATTAATTTTATTAGATATTGTCTGCAGGTTGTTTTGAATGAAATAGCGATAGATTTAGTAGAATTTTCAATCTTAACATCAACTGTTGTGTTAGGATTGGAGTACAGTTCACCAATTTCAAACTCGAGCTGTACATCATAACCGGCTCGTGTGCAAAGCTCATTCTCTAGTCCCCTCCAATCGTCTGCACAAACATGGTACTTTTTCCCGCCATATAACAACTTAGGAGGATCGTTCTCGTACAGTTGGAGACAGTGAAGCTCATCACTTTTGTCGAGATGACCACAGTCCATCTGTTCGTCACATCTTTTTTCAGCTTCAAGGCAACGTTTAGATATTTCGCACCAAAATTTACTACCAGCGATGCAAGTGAATCGTTTGCTGTTTCTGCAGACCTTTTCTTCCTCGTCATCTCCGTGCAGACAGTCTTGTATACCATCGCAAAGATATTTCTTAGCGAGACATTTCCCAGTCTTGCATTGGAATTCAAAATTGGGAGAGCACGGACAGTTTTCTTCATCTTCTCCATCGAAACAGTCGTAGAATCCATCGCAGATGAGGTCCTTCTCGAGACACGGTTTAACTGGTTTGCACGGTTTATCGGAACCCACTTTGCACGGCTCGGCCGAGTAATTCGAGTCTCTTAACGTTGGTTTGGAGGCTAAAAGTCAAAAAATGAGATTTGTGATTAGCGAACATTAGTAAGTGGATAAAAATTAAAATTAACTCTAGCAAAAGTACTCATGCACTATTAATGGCTTATATGTTTATGATTGTAGTATAATAATTCTGAATTAACCTGTTAAAAATTTTGCGTCAACGGAAATTTTACATTAAAAATTTATCCAAGGTATACGATTCACTTTTCAAGCTGTTATATGTTGTTCTAATGACAAATCCAAAGATAATCAGCAAAGAAAGGAGGACTATGAACCACTTGAACGCTTTTTGACTTCTCAAATTCTCAAGGTTTCCTTGGGAGAATAAAAAGTGGTTTAGTGTTATCATTATTAACTTTTTTTTTAAATCGGTCAGTACACGTTGTGGGAAAAGAGTAGGTCTTCTCGAAGCATTATGGAAATTTGAAATATGACTATGAGTCACAGCTAATAATTATTAAAATATATTTGTGTGAACACATTTGCAATGAAAAGTATTTCATTAGTCGATTCAACGTAATTCAAACCAAACCAATCTGGACTGAAGCCAAATTCAGGCATTTTTTACAGATGATTCAGAAATCGGGTTCTTTAAAATCCATGAAGTATTATCAATCTTTTCGATTCTTAGCATCTTGAAAATGTTGTTTGGTCAATAGGCAGTTCTAAGTAAACAAACATAGAAGGCAAATTGTATATCCTAATTAATAGATTTAAAGCCGCTGTAAATGCTAAAATGGTTTTTTTTTTCATAAATTCAAAAAGTGCGTTTTGAGGTAATATTTAATATTCACGATTTTGAAGTAGTCTATTTACAACGAAAACTGCAGACGAGTTTGCTTTTTTCTTCTGCTTTTATTACATTCGTACAATCACAAATGTTTATTTGGATGCCTGGAACAAACCCTAACGAATGAAGCGATAATGAATTCTAGCTTGTGATATGGTGAAAAGTGAACAATTTTCTAATAATAAAAACAATGCCATTTTTTTAATAACATTGTCAGAACAGAACTGTCAATGTTTTGAATGAATCCATCATTCATCTATATCATTATTCGTTCGCGATTGTGCTTCCAATCCAAGAGTTGTACTCATCAACGCGGATGAATACGCCCAATTGACATTTATTGGTGCCTTTCACTAGGTCCACTTTGTTGCTCTTGCTCGCAACGAGACTGGCAATACCCGCCAGTTCCCAGCGGCGCTTGACTTCGTTCCAACACGAAAGTGGGCCTCCGCTATCACCGAGACAGATGTTTCCAGAAGATGAACCGAGATTGGAAGAAATGGCACAGAATCTTTCCGCCCTCATACCATTCGCTCCAATAAAATGTCGGCATTGTTGCGAACTTGTAGGTTTCACTCTGATTTGCTGGAGGTATCTGGATGCTTTATTGGAAGAGGTCAAACCAGTTCCAGTTGCCACGCAGAGTCGGTAGCCGAAGAGATTGTTCTCTTTTGGTAAGCAGATTGATGAAGCTCTGTAGCTGAACGTAATCTCTTCGTCTAACTTGATCAAGGCGATGTCGTTAGGTAGGAAGGCGCCGAATGACGGATGGACGTGAATAGCCTTGGATCGTCTGATGATTACTCCATCCATATTCTGATTATCAGTCTGTCCGATGATTATTTTAACCTTTTCTGGCATGATGCTTTTGAGATTAGTCGAGGATTTTTCATTCATTTGACTAGAGTTGAACTTGGCCAGGCAGTGAGCAGCTGTTACTACCCAGCTTTCATTTACGATGCTACCACCGCAGTTTGTTACGACCTCTACTCCGTCAATTAAGTGCAAAGATTCCACAGTAACGTGCCACGGCCAAACTCCAGGTTGTTTGACCGTTCGGCCGTTGATTATGTAGTTGGATGCTGTTTTTAAGTCTAATTTTGTTCCGCATTCTGTTTTTTTGCAGTTTAATTTTGTTACATGATGCTTGCAGGTTGTTTTCAGAGAAAAGTTTGTCAATTTATTGGATATTTCGCTTATGATCTCAATCGATGTGCTTGGAATGGCGTCCAGGTTTCCTATCTGAATTTCAGTTGAGGTTTCGTAACCTGCTCGCATGCAAAGCTCGTTTTCCATTCCTTTCCAATTGTCTGCGCAGATGTGATAGCTATCATTGCCGTAAAGCAGCTTGGGTGGTCCGCGATCAAGTAACTGGAGGCAATTAAGTTCGTCACTCGCGTCCAGATCTTCGCAATCGATCCAACCATTGCACTTCTTCTCAATTTCGATGCACCGCTTTGACTTTTCGCACCAGAACCCGTTGCTGTTGATGCATTTGAATCGGCTGGTGTTCTTGCAAATGTCTTCTTCCTCATCATCTCCGTGCAGACAATCTTGAATACCATCGCAAAGAAATACCGAAGCCAGGCATTTGTCACTATTGCATTGATACTCCAACTGTGGATAGCACGGACAGTGTATTTCGTCTTCCCCACTAAGACAGTCGTAGAATCTGTTACAGACAAGAGCTTTCTTGATGCACTTTTTGTCCGATTGGCAGAAAAAATCTGAAACCATCTGGCACATCATAAACTTGGGGTCTAATGTCAAGTTTGATTCTTTGACAACTGAGTTTTGAGAGCCTACAAAATTAACAAGTATTTTACATAAAATAGGTGATTAGTAATGCATATCCCAATAAATAAATAGCATACCAGAATGATAGAAATATGTTTATGCTCATTATAATTTCGTTATTACAAAATCAATAAACCTACTTTATTGATGATTTTACTAATTCTCCCGTAAGTAATACCTATTACTCTTAGTAACGATTTTTCTCCCTACCAGCTGCCACCAGAAAAAGTTGAAAAACCAACCGTTGAATGCAGCAAGGAGCTTTGCCAGATTACCTTTTACCATGGGCACTGATTCGAAATCTTTTTTTATCATGTCCTTCCTTTTTCTCGTCAAGATCAGAGTCGTGCTTATTAAAAATCCGCACATGATGACTAAAGATAGTGCCAATATGATCCATGTGAGTAGCCTGAGACTACGTTCCGATTGTGGCTCCAAGGTTAGGGCAGCTTTCGGCAAAGCTCGATGTTCAGTGTCTTAGGTCGAAAAGTTTAACAGATTAACAATTTTTTTAAAATTCGAATTGAGTTATCGAATATTCTGACATCAAGATTAAACCAAACCTGGCATATAATGCATATCCTAGATCCTGTGCATATACATTTTATAATGGCTTAATATTGGTAATACTTAACCCAGTTGCAAAGGCATTTTTTTCACTATGAATTTCAATTTATAATTTACTAAAAAATTAATAAATCATTTGTGCCATGCGATTGTCCAATCTTGGACTAACCTGGGCTAAGAATCAACTTTGGCATTGTGGATTCTTTAAGCCACCCCAGCTGATATAAACAGAGCCAATAAATTGACTCCTGACTAGTTTTAAATCATGAATTGTTATTGGTTATGTAATCGTTTATTATTAGAAATTGTTTATAGCAATTCGAAATCGGACGTCATGAGGCATTCGATGGCTTCGTAGCAGACTACAAATTACGTCATCAAATTTAATATTTTGTTTCATAAAAATTAGAATTTCGAATCAAATGCAATTCGGTGTGAAAGAAAACTTTATCAAAGTGTGCAATTGATTTATTAAAAATTCTAATAAACAACAAAGTTTGATAATAAAATAGTTATCTAATTTAACTTAACAAATTTTTATTTTTTAGCTTGACGAAATAAGGAAATAATTTTTTTCTTTAAATGTCCAGTTTTTGGATAATTAAATCAATAAATTTGGCCCAGCTTCTTCGAGTAAATTCATTTTTAACGACAGGGAGTTGCTTGAGTTTCTGATGATGGTGGTGATGGTGATGATTGTGCTTCATCAGTTGTTTCATATCCTGTAAATAATTAAATTTAATATTTTTGTAATAAATAAAGAAAGTTAAATGAGCATTATAGAGTATTTCTTAAAATGGTGAAGATAAAAAATTTGTAAAAGTCCCATCATAATTTTTTGTGAAATGAACATCAGAATTTCATACCGGTAGTGCCAGTGGTGGATTGCGGATTGATTGTGGATTGTGGATTGGTTGAAAGGTTTTGGGTTGTTGGAAAAAAAACATCCATTGTGCTATTAGCTAAAAATTACCGATTACAAGACATTTATTAAAACGTTTGCAGTAAACATTAGTGGTCAAGAAGTCATCCTTTTTGTTATTGCTATTGGTTCGGTTATTGATGACGTACTTCCGTAAATCATTACAGAAACAGTAAAGTTTGAAAATATGTTAAAACTAAATGTTTAATGTGTTAAAATGTAATGTAAATTATATGCTCCTTATAGGATGTTACTTACTGGTTTGGTCAGTTGAAGAGCTCTCAGTTGTAGACTCGTTGTTGTTGGATGTTGATATTGAAGTTGATGTATTTTCAGAAGTCGTGCTGGGGTCTGAAAATAAATAATTCTTGTTATGAATAATGCAAATTATTTATGGAGTACAATTATTGACATCTTTAATATCAATAATAGACCACATGTATTTTCTTTTTACCAGATTGGCCGATAGGAGTGGTCGATTGCTGAATTTCGGTTTGACTAATTGTTGGTGTGGTTGATGGAACATTATCAGAAACCGTCGCATTATCTACAAATTGTGATGTTTTGATGTAATGATTATGATGATGATGATGATGATGATGATGATGATGATGATGATGATGATGATGATGATGATGATGATGATGATGTGATGATGATGATGATGATGATGATGATGATGATGTGATGATGATGATGATGATGATGATGATGATGATGATGATGATGATGATGATGATGATGATGATGATGATGATGATGATGATGATGATGATGATGATGATGATGATGATGATGATGATGATGATGATGATGATGATGATGATGATGATGATGATGCTGATGATGATGATGATGATGATGATGATGATGATGATGATGATGATGATGATGATGCTGATGATGATGATGATGATGATGATGATGATTGATGATGATGATGATGATGATGATGATGATGATGATGATGATGATGATGATGATGATGCTGATGATGATGATGTGATGATGATGATGATGATGATGTGATGATGATGATGATGATGATGATGATGATGATGATGATGATGATGATGATATTGTGTTTCTTAAGTTGTTTCATAGCTTGAGAATAATAAGATTTAAGTGTTAGTTGGGTATATCCTGGTTGATTTCATGGGTTATGGTGGCGTCTGAACATATGAGAATAAAAATAATTTTGGCGATCCTCATTCTAAAATTTCTTTCTGTTAGAATGAAATTTAATGTAAATTATCTATTTTGTTTCTTACCTAGTGTACTGGTTGAAGGGTCTTCAGTGGATGTTTGGATATTTGGAGAACTGTTGGATGGAGTTGTTTCGGTAAATGATGATGTATCTTCATAAGTCACGCCTGAACCAGTAAAGTTTAAAAATATGTTAAAACTTGATTTTTAATATGTTAAGTATGTGATGTATAAATGTAATGTAAATTATTTCTTTACTATAAGATGTTACTTACTGGTTTGTGCAGTTGAACAGCTATCAGTTGTAGACTCGTTGTTGGATGTTGATATTGAAATTGATGTACTTTCATAAGTCATGCTGGGGTCTGAAAATAAGCAATTCTTGTTATGAATAATGCAAATAAATTATCTCTTTTGTTTCATACCTAGTGTGCTTGTTGAATAGTTTTCAGGGGATGTTTGGATATGTGGGGTACTGTAGAATGGAGTTGTTTCGGTACATGATGATGTATCTTCATAAGTCATGCCTGAACCAGTAAAGTTTGAAAATATGTTAAAACGTGATGTTTAATATGTTAAGCATATAAATTATTTGTTCACTATAAAGTGTTACTTACTGGTTTGGTCCTTAGAAGAGCTTTCAGTTATAGATTCGTTGTTGGTGGATGTTGATATTAAAGTTGATGATAACGTACTTTCATAAAGCGTGGTGGGGCCTAAAAATTAGCAATTCTTGTTAATGAATAATGCATATTATTTATGAGCTTTATTTGTATCAACAATACGTATTTTCTTTTTACCAGATTGGCTGGTAAAATGATCTACTGCGGTCGATTGCATATTTTCGGTTTGACTAAATGTTGGTTCGATTGGCGGAACTTTAACAGAAGTCGTGGTATTATCTACAAATTATAATGTTTTGATCACGAATAAATTTTTTTCTATTAAATCTGAAAAATATTTGATTCAAGTTGTATTTCATGACGTGCAACATTAAAATCTTATATTAAAAAGTAAAGTAAATGTTTAATATTTGCCATCATTAAACCTATTAAAGGCTTTACTTGAATTAAAGGATTATAATTTTTCTTACCACAGTTTCTTGGTGGAGTAAGCGAAATTTCATCAGGATTTTCACTTGTTGGTGTCTTACCTAGCAATTATAGTAAATTATAGGGCATTTTAACTATTTTATGTTAATTTATTTATTCGAAAACAATAATTTTATAGATAATATGATGGTATAATAATGTATAATATAATGTGATATAATATAATATATAATATATATGTATATGCTTAATATAATATAATTATTGTTTATAATTTATAAAGTAATTCTAAAATAAGAAGTTAAGTTTTTTTAATTGCTTAACTAATACTTTCATAAAATAATTATTCTAATTAATTTAATTAAATAATTCTTATTACGTCACTACCTGTTACAGCGATGGTCTGAGGCTCAGGCGATGCAAATGTCGGCTGATGGGAAGTAGATGTCTTAGCTGTTTCATCATCTAAAAATGGTTATGAGTACATAAAATGTATTACTGTAATAAACGAGTATTGCTTTGTAATTTGTCTTACGACAGTCGTCATGAACTGGAGATCTGCTGGTCGATGATGTTCGCTGATCATAAATGAGGTGATCGTGGCCTGGATGGTCGACTGTTAAATTATCAAATTAGTATTAACAATTATTAATTAACAACAATTGATTAATGCTTTTAATTAACCAGTTTCAATTACTTAGTGTTGTGATACAAAATTGTGCATAAAAGCTGCGAATCTAATTACCAAATCCACTCGAGTTGCCCACTGGTTGCGAATTTTTAGTTGGATGGCCTTGAAAGGACAATTATTAATTTAAATAATTTTAAATAAAATGTTTTATTTAAAATCTTAATTGTCACCTAAGCTAAAGAGAAATCCAAGACAAACAGGTAACAAGTAACACAGAATCATGGCTTTGCTTCACTTTCTTCTCGAAGTATTCAAAATTCTTTCCTAGTTGGAGAAATAAATCAGCAATTAATAACAATTAATTTCCAAGATGTTTAGATTCATTCTGTTACTTTCCCTTTTATACATTTTCTTGGATGATTATTAATGTTATCAGCAATTGATTGAACATCAAGCTTCAGCGGCAAACAATGGCAACCGCTTGAAAAATATTTGAGTGCTAATTCAACTTGTCCACGAATATTGAATACACTATTTTTCAATATCAAAAGCCTCTGTTGCGGAGCAAAGTATTGGATGTTTGATTGATGCATCCATTGTTCTCCTTCAAATAATCGAATCAGTTTCATGTAACTGATGAACGAGATGCCAATGATAAAAGAAGTGATGCATTTATTTGTAACTGGTCTTGTAACTAAAAACTTGAAATATTGAATATACGATTTTCAGCGTTAAGAACAGATGGTGTGCAGGTGTAAAGAAATAAATATTTTGGTTGATGAATGGTTCATTCAATAATCTCACAGTTTTACAACACTAGCCATTGTTTGTCAATAGCCAGACGATCAATCTTGTCAACATTGCATTAACCATTGCAAACGATGTTAGTTCGAAACAGGCGAAACGAATAATAGGAGATAATTAATTAAATTCCATTCATTATCTTTTAGCATTTAATTGTACGAAGATCAACAGTTTAATTTGTCATGGTTTTGCTAAACATCTCCGCCCTCCAGTGAAAACCTCAAAAAGTAATTTTTAAACTGGACGAGATCAACTAATCTGAAATTGTCGGGAATTGCTAAGTCGTTAAATTGTAATAATTTAAATAATAATACTATAATAATTTTTACAATTTACTATTGGGAAAGCGTCGATTCGTATACAATGAGTAAAAGACTCATGAAAGAAAGGCCTGATATTTGTTTGTGAATTTGCTGGTACATTTGGCGATTTGTGACTTATAATGTAAAACTTGTAATGAACGCATTTGACCATTCTGTAAACTTGCCGACATTATTTTAACCATTCCAGTTCAAGTGGTTGACAATCAATTGGGTTGACGTGCATATCATGAATCTAGGCAAAATGTTACCAAAGTAATCAAACGATCGAAATAATATTTGTTAATTTGTCACATGTATAAATTAACAATTAATAAATTAATTATAATTAATAATGTAATAAATTAATGATTTTAATAATTGGGGTCTTCCTAACAAAGTGTTTCTGTTGTTCTGGAGGCTGTTGCTGTTGTAGGAAAATATCTTTGATCTGCAGGATTGTTTTAATAGCAAATAAAATGTTTTTCAGAAAACTAACGTTGATAACTTTGTAAATTTGAAACATAATTTTTCAATTAATTTAGTTAATTAATACTGAATATGGGAAAATAACACCAAAGCTTACAAAATGATGTTGTACTAGCTGGGGTTGTAGGCCTTATATCTAATTGATGTAGTTGATTTTAATAAAAGTGGTAATAAATTTATTTAAATCACAGTTTAAATTTCTCACAAGTTGATGTCGTGGTTGTTCTACCTACTGAAGTTGATGGCCTTCTATCTGAAGATTTGGATGAAATTACAACATTTAATTAATCTTCAAATTCATGTAATTTTTAAACTGCAAAATAGTAAAGATTCACAGTCTTTAATTCCGTCGCAAATCCAGGAGAGTGATAGACATCGTGAAAAGTCGTAACATTTCACCTGCTGCTCGTTTTCCAGATAATTCCAGAAATAAAAAGATCATCATTTATTAATGCTATGCTATGTTCCATGCGGTATTCATAAATTTGATCATTTCATTTCATTATTTCATGAAAATATCTACAAACTCATGAGTTACAAAGAATGTTTTCAAAAATAATTTATTAATCACACATCAACATAAAAACTTAAAAACATCTCATTAATCTAATCCAAAATAACAGATTCATTCGAAATTTAAAGGAATTACACTCTCCACTTACAGATTGGCGTTGTCTTCGGCCTTGTTGTTGGCACTGGCGTAAAATTTGGTGTTGCGACAAGGGAAAGCCTTAGCCCTGAAGAAAGTAATATTCTCGCTTGGCTATTATTGGCATAGTAGTTGGTTTTTGTCATTTCATGTTAATGGCTTGAAAATAGCGCAATGCTGAACTTAAATTATTACGAAATTAGTGTTCGAAACTTCAAAGGAACATTTCTCAGGCTCAAGATATCGACTTTTAAATTACCGTGATTGTTGTATCTTAACTATGGTAAAATGAATGTTATTATTATTATTATTATTATTATTATTATTATCACTATCATTAAATGTTGAAATACTAAATTGTATTATAATTATATTTTGGTTATATATATGGAAGTTTGTTATATTTACCTGAATTACTGAGGACTACTATTGATAGATTGCCCAATAAGATATGCCCTATAAAATTATAAATATTTTTTTGTTAGGTGAAAACTTTTCTTTATTAAATTCAATAAACAATTTTTGTAAATATAAATTTACTAATTAAAATTAATTTAAAAATATATTTCTATTTCATTTATTTGAAGCACTAAGTCTATTCACGGCGGTTTCTGAATGGTTAAGCACTTCGATGCTAACGAGAATAGACTTTGAATAAGGACTATATTTTTAAAATTGTTTGTAATGATTAATAAATTTAATAAATAACAACAATTTATATTAAACAAACCTGTCGACAGTAATGGGACTGAAAAATATGAGGAAATTAATTTTATTTTAAAGTTATCGGATCAAGCCTAACTTTTATTTGTTAATAATCAAAATAATAAAAAAACTAAAAGAAACTGAAATTTGCACAAATAAATACATCACATAATTTTTAAACGTCATATTTTATTACATTAAACTAAATATCAACTAAGTTTGATTGAAATACTCACCCATACTGAGTAAATTACCGAC
This sequence comes from Whitmania pigra, assembly GCA_021613335.1. NCBI lineage: Eukaryota > Metazoa > Annelida > Clitellata > Hirudinida > Haemopidae > Whitmania > Whitmania pigra. Next base: position 830,659 of record JAJTWR010000305.1, read on the forward strand.
AATAACCAGTTGCAACCAGTTGGGACACATGATTTTTTAAACGATGTATCAGATGATAAATAATCTAAAATTAAACATTTTTAATCTATTACCATTTTATTATTCATATTTGTAATTATATTTATAACTCTCATAATAACAAAGTCGATGAAATCGGTATTTTGTTAGAGTCGTATTAATAGCAATGTAGTTATTTGTTTACAACATGAAAGCAGTAGCCTGATGTTGAGATTCCTTTCAAATCGAAGTCTGATTCAAACAGCTTAGTGGTTTCTGCTTTTAAATAACTTATTATTTTCAATGTTTGGGCTCTTTCTTATTCTTCTTCTTCTTCTTCTTATTATTATTATTATTAGATTTATTATTTAATATATATTATTAATATTAAATATATTATGTATTATTAATAATATTAGTAACATCAGGCGCAGAAAAAATAATATTTGGTTATAACTCAACCGTATCAATGAATCTACTCAATGACTGAAACCTTTTGTGACACTAAACTTATCAATCGCAACTGGTTAGAGTTCAAATTGTTTTGTCAACCATTTTAATTTTTGCTGTTTAATAATTAAATTTAATTAATGATTTCCAGTGCTTTGCAAATTGCATTGGAACTTGAAGATTTGATCCAAGATGATTCATCATCAATGTCATGTGAATCATTATGAGACGTTCAAAAACTCAGATTACTTACAGCACTCATGAATCATCAGCTTTCTAATTGTTAGGCTGATGTATTACTGGATGTTCCTGCTGTTATACTTTCGTGTATGGATACAAAATAAGACTCAATTTTACAAAATTAAAAATAGAAATCTAACAACAACATGAACTCAAATGGAGAAAGTGGTTTGCATTTGGAATTTTTACAAGCATTTATGAGTTTTATTTTAGAGTTTTCACGTGTCTTAAGCAAGTACATTTAATTAATAATTAATTAATTACTTTCTCTTCTAGTGACATTGTATGAACATATAATATATATTCGTTCATAAGACAATCCACTGGTTAACAATCCGTTTGTTTTACTTTGAAATCTGTATTTGCTTATTAAATGATATCCAGGCAATTTATTATACTAGCCGATATTGCATTAATTATTTTACACGAATTTAATTTTATTTTTGAAATTTTAATTGCAATTGAAACTAATACTTGTAGGTAATTACTTAAATTTTATATAATAACAATATAACAAAATTATGTCAACTTTTTCAAAGCTTAACATGTTATCGTTTTATTAAAATCCTCATTCCATCTTACAACACTTCAAAAATTAGTTATAAAAGTTAGCAAATTTAGTAATTTAATCTTATACTTAGTGAAGTTAAGAGTTTGAAAAGTCATGCAGTAATAATTTTCAAATGAACGCAAAAGATTATTGAGTTAGAGGCCATTTTCGTTTTCCTAAAAATGAAAAAAAAACAGACAAATTAAGATTATAAACAATAATTATTATCCTTTATTATTTTTTTAGTATAATAACAATTATCCTTTTCAATCGATTTATTACTCGTGTCTTATTAAGTATGCTTTCTAATTACATTTACCTTGTCTCATGAATCTTTATGGACCAGTTGCTTCTTCTTGGGTCTTCAAATTTTGAAATAAATATTTTTAATGAATTGTTTAATGTTGCACGTATTCAATTCTTTTTTAATTTATAAAATTCATACTGTTGTAAACTTAGATTTTTGGAAATTAATTAAGTTTATATTGCTAATATAATTAAATTTATACTTAATTATATTTGGCATCTTTTCCGGGCACGTGGGATCTATTTTTGCTACAGAAAAGCATTCTCGATAATCACCTGACAAACAACGAGAATCAAGACAACTTAGAAGCCCAAATAACCATTTGCATCCTTAAGTACCTCAATTCCTTAAACGCTTAACTTCTATTATTCAGTTCCGTTAACTGAATACCTGCTCTAATAAACTTATTAGTTAACTTACTTATTTGCGGACCCCCGGGTTATTTCATTGGTGTCAGGAGTGGGATCCCAAAAAGTAAGTCATGAGCAAGGTCTTAGAAGATTTAACTTTTGCTGGAATGAGACGTGAGCTTAAGTTGAGGCAAATGGATTCGAAAGGCTCCAGGGAAGAATTGCAGGATCGCCTGCTGTCGTGGATAGTAGACCAGGGTGAGGATCCAGAAGCTTATATGTTTGTTGATCCGGGTCTGAAATGGGTGATGGGAAATATAAATAAAATGATGCAAAGCTTTGAAGAAAAGATGGAAAAAGTAACTGAGGTTTTCTCCAACAAGGCCTCTACTAGCTACCAACCGGAGGAGACTCCATCAAGCACCATAAACATCATGCCAGCTGGGGCCTCAGCAGTGTACCCGATTGCCACACTGGTTTCGGTTGAGAAGGAGACCGAGGAAATTGTAGATGGAAGAACTTTGGAAAGCGAAGTGTTTCTTCCATGGAGTGAGGAATCGGGAATGGAGCTGAGGGAAGAGCTGGGTGAGGAGAACGGTGCTGAGGAGACCTTTGCTGAGGTGAGTGAGGCCAGTTTGGTAGTTGACGGGGACAGTCCAATAGTGGAGCTCCCAATAAATGTTGAGAATAAGGACAAAGGTGAGCTGAGGGAAAGTTTCGCAAACTCCAGAGAAGTCGCGCCAGTGCCCGATGAGCCAATTCCGTGCACGATTGCCTCGTTGGTATCGGTTGTGGAGAGAACCGAAGAAATAATTGAAGGGGGGACTTTGGGAGAGACCAGAGTGGAGCCTCCTCGAGTTGAGGAATCAGTGGAGGAACTGGACCCGGAAAACAGTGGCGATCGATTTGAGCTGGGAGTTTCCGAATTCGATTCAGCTGTGGATATAGTGGAGGTTGGAGCTGCGGATGTCATTGTAACTGACAGGGGAGATGTTGACGGTGAGGTACTCGGCGGTCGTGAGTACGTGGTTGATAAGGTTGGATCAATGTCCGAGGAGTTCATTTGTGGAGTTCTCAGCCAGGGCGGGCTTTCTGGCCTTCGGAGGTCGTCGGAGATTCGAGGCGAGCATTTAGTGCTGTTGGTTGTTTTGCTGATCTTTTTCAGTAAGCGTTTTAGTAGAGATACCAGAGGAGGACGGGCTCGCATTGAAACAATGGTGATACATGGGCACCATGTGAGAGATTGTGTCCCGAGAGTAAAAATGAAGGTGGCACACATTCGCCGACTGGCGAAGTACCACGGGGAGCAGCAGTCTGTTCGGGACGAACAGATTTAAGGAGGGTGTAATGTTGTAAACTTAGATTTTTGGAAATTAATTAAGTTTATATTGCTAATATAATTAAATTTATACTTAATTATATTTGGCATCTTTTCCGGGCACGTGGGATCTATTTTTGCTACAGAAAAGCATTCTCGATAATCACCTGACAAACAACGAGAATCAAGACAACTTAGAAGCCCAAATAACCATTTGCATCCTTAAGTACCTCAATTCCTTAAACGCTTAACTTCTATTATTCAGTTCCGTTAACTGAATACCTGCTCTAATAAACTTATTAGTTAACTTACTTATTTGCGGACCCCCGGGTTATTTCAATACGTTATTTTTAATTTATTTATTACAGACCACTAGTTGGTTGAAAAAAGTTAATTTAGGCATTTGCTCATTCTTCAAAACTTGGAGATTAGTTTGTTTAAAATTAACCATGCATAATTACATCGGCATCCCAAAACTTATTTCATCTCAAACTAGTATCGAATTTGTTTCCTAAAAAAAGGAAGGATTTAGAAAATATTTGTAAGGAGCGAAATATTTGTAGGTTAAATAAAATGTGCAAAGTGAAAATTGTCAAGCAGTTTCAGCATTTCTTACCAGGGCTTGAGATTCTGGAGTTGTTAGTTGCCGTGGATTAATGGAGGTGGATTTGTCGGTAAAATCACGATCTAAAAAAGATATAATTTACAAGGAATTATTTAAATGGGTTATTATTTCTGATAAAAACATATTTAAAGTTAAGATAGGGATGTCGTACTGTATTATAGTCAAACAGTTGTTTAGTTAATATTTTAAAATTGTAATTATATATTAAAATTTTACAAATAACGTATGTTAATAGTACATAGAATATTTATAAAGCATCACTTAATTATTATAAAATATTTAATCTTATTATTTTAACCCATAAAATTGTTTATATTGATACCTATGTTTACTAAAAATTAGAAATTCTTTGAAAGATATGTGTCTCACTGAATAAGGTTTCTTTAGATTGTGGAATTCTTGGAGGTTTTGACGTATTATGATCAGAAACATGACGTTCAATAGTTGATTCTTGATCTGGAAAATTACATTTCACAGATTTACAAGTTGTTTTTACATTTTTAAAAATTATTACTTAAATTACGTAATTGTTATTGCTCGATTTTTATGATAAATAATAATGGACTAGTACAGTTTGTCAGAAATATTTGGTATTACCTTTATGATTTTGAATGTGGTTATTAGTGCTTGGTCTAAGCTCTGGGGTTGTCGCTGGTTGCCGATCACTAGCAGCTAAGCATAAATATACAACCATAAAAATTAGCAAAACAAAAAGTATTAAATTAATTGCTAAAGCACTTTAATAGCAATTGAAGTAATTAGTAAGTCACAAGTATTGAGGTGTTCTGCTAGAGTAATAGTTGGTATAAAATAAAATAAATCAATAAATAAAATCTAAAAAACCATTTCAATTTAAATAATTACTATCTATTAATTTAATGTATGAACATTTCTAAAACTAACAGCAGTTAGCTTCATCGCTGCTATCTCTGCAATCTCCGATGCCATCGCAGACCCAATAGGCAGGAATGCAGACATCAGAAGTAGAACACTTCACTTGTCCAGCACTACATTCCGCTAATAAATAAATTTATTAAAAATTATGAAATAATAATAAGCACCTCAATGATGGATGATTAATTTCTTTTATTAATTTATTCCACATTGTACTCATGAAAATCATTTTCGATCCCTAAAATACATGTCAAACGAAATTATCATTGTTACTAGTTATCGTTGTTGTTGATGATTTTGTTGTTTTTGACGATGACGGATTTCAATCTGGAGAATTACGATTATAAAATAAATTTTTGTAATAATAAAATAATAAAAATAAATGTAAGCAACAAAACTTGTAAAATATTATACGTGAAAATTAAAATATAAATCAAACAAACGACACAAAGAGCATAACTTCAAACTAACAGCAATCAATTTCATCGCTATTATCATCACAGTCTTGATATCCATCGCAGATCCAACGGAGTGGAATGCACCGAGAACCGTCGTAGCAACTCGTTTCATCGGAACTACAGGTCACTAATATTAAAAAATAATTGAGGAAATATTGCATCATATAAAATAAAATTTGAAGCATGTGATGAGACAATGAACTAATTGTCAAACTTTTTTTTAATAATTTCTTTAAATTTTAAAAGCATTAGACCAATTTTGAAAGGAATCTTCCAACAAACAGCACAAACGATAAGACATTCGAAATACCAAATAACTATAAATTCTCTTACAAATTTGTGTTGTGGTTGTACTGGTACTTGTTGAGGTTGTAGTGGGTCTTCGATCTAATGAATTATTATAATTAACATCTACGTAATACGTCTAAGTAATAATTATTGTTTCTAAAACAATTAATTGTATTTCTGAAAATTATACAAAGCCCAAAACTCACAACAATCAATTTCATCGCTGTTATCATTACAATCTTTATCTCTATCACAGATCCAATTGACTGATATGCATCTAGAGTTGTCATAGCAATTCGTATATCCAGGATCGCAGGTCACTATTTTATAAAAAATAATTGAGGAAATATTGCATCATATAAAATAAAATTTGAAACATTTGATGAGACAATGAACTAATTGTCAAACTTTTTTTTTAAACATAGAAAAGAACTTTTTTTTAATAATTTCCTTGAATTTTAAAAGCATTAGACCAATTTTGAAAGGAATCTTCCAACAAACAGCACAAACGATAAGACATTCGAAATACCAAATAATTATAAATTCTCTTACAAATTTGTGTTGTGGTTGTACTGGTATTTGTTGAGGTTGTAGTGGGTCTTCGATCTAATGAATTATTATAATTAACATCTACGTAATACGTCTAAGTAATAATTATTGTTTCTAAAACAATTAATTGTATTTCTGAAAATTATACAAAGCCCAAAACTCACAACAATCAATTTCATCGCTGTTATCATTACAATCTTTATCTCTATCACAGATCCAATTGACTGATATGCATCTAGAGTTGTCATAGCAATTCGTATATCCAGGATCGCAGGTCACTATTTTATAAAAAAATAATTGAGGAAATATTGCATCATATAAAATAAAATTTGAAACATTTGATGAGACAATGAACTAATTGTCAAACTTTTTTTTTAAACATAGAAAAGAACTTTTTTTTAATAATTTCCTTGAATTTTAAAAGCATTAGACCAATTTTGAAAGGAATCTTCCAACAAACAGCACAAACGATAAGACATTCAAAATACCAAATAATTATAAATTCTCTTACAAATTTGTGTTGTGGTTGTACTGGTACTTGTTGAGGTTGTAGTGGGTCTTCGATCTAATGAATTATTATAATTAACATCTACGTAATACGTCTAAGTAAATAATTATTGTTTCTAAAACAATTAATTGTATTTCTGAAAATTATACAAAGCCCAAAACTCACAACAATCAATTTCATCGCTGTTATCATTACAATCTTTATCTCTATCACAGATCCAATTGACTGATATGCATCTAGAGTTGTCATAGCAATTGGTATATCCAGGATCGCAGGTCACTATTTTATAAAAAAAAAAGGGGTAGCAT